>JAQMRL010000006.1:1013328-1320828 GCA_035578175.1 Catonia carolina | reverse complement strand
GCGCATTAAAAAAAAATGTATACACGCTGATTAAAAAGTAACAACTAAATACTTTTAAGAGTATTTTCTAAATGAAATAGTTAGGCCTACATCATATAATGACTGATGTTTTTAGTACTTTAAGTGCTTATAATTTAAAAAATAGTTAACTTAATAGGAATACGACATCCATAAAGTCGCGGACTCTAGCGTGCACCCTGTAGTAGGTGGCTTATGTTTGTTGACACTAAGAGCAAACTAACAACGCCTCAACTGTATATAAGCAACAACTGACCCCATTTCGTACTGTCGGCAACAAGCTTCTCTAAAATCAGTGACTGGACTCAATTCAGCGTAGACCGGTCGGCCACCAAACCATCTGTTATTCAAATCAGCAACCGCTTTTTCTGCATCCTCCTCTCTACGAAACTGTTAAAACAAAAGAAAATACAACAAATAAGCCAATCGGGTTTTGTTCAAAGTATAATAATTGTACAATCCAACAACTCCACAGTTAAATTTTTCATTCCTCGATGAATAATTCAAAATTTCTCTTAAAACCTGCAAAATTATAAAGTTATTATCCTGTTAGAGTTACCGTATTGTTCCGAATACAAGCCGCAGTTTTTTCCTAAAAATCGGTTCCATAATTTGACCTGCGGCTTGCATTCGCGCTTTAATAATAATAATCGTTTCTTATTAAGCATAAGTAGGTATGAATAGAGAGAGAGAGAGGGTGGGAGGAGGGAGAGAGAGACGCACTCCTTACGTAGTGCGTGTACAGTCACTTTTATCAGTTTGGTGTTACAGCATAAAGTTTGCTAGCAGTTTTCTTATATTTCATTTTATTTTTTAGCCGATTATTTGTTTTTTGTTGTATTTTATACATCGCCATGAGTGATGTTATAGGTTAAGGGTACTTTGTATATACAAGTACCCAAAAAGTAGCGCAGGACTTGCGATACCAATTTCGAATTATTGGTATCGCAAGTCCTGCGCTACTTTTTGGGTAAAAACGCGGAAAAGACATTCACCAAAGAAGCAGGAAGAAAACACAAATAATGTAGATGAATTTTTGTGTTCGGCATTGAACAAAAAATAAACAAAAACTTCTAAATGCTAATTAAGTAGTAAGTGTATTTTGTTTGTACGGTATTTTCTTCTTAAAAAATAAAATACTTTCAAAAACATACAAGTTCTGTACTTGAAATTTATTTCCTAGGTTTGATCGTAATTTTTCCGATGCGGCTTAATTTCGGGTGCGGCTTGTTTTCGGAATAATACGGTATGTTTCATAATATTGTTAGAGTTTGTCGCAAACCACAAAACATTTTTGGGGGCAGAAACGAGTGTAGTAGGAGAAGATTCAAAAAGCGAAATGAAAAAGTGGCAAGGCAAATACCAATTTATGTAATTTTTACCGTCTCTTGCCTATATGAATAGATAGGAAGGAAATTTTCATGTCGATTTTAACAAATACACTCTTCACCCGAATATACACCTAAACAGACCCCCTCACACCCACACACACAACTGCTTTTTACCTATTGGTCTGTGTGAGTGTGGGTGTATGTGTATACAGAATATCTCAAGAACGGAACATCGTGCGAACTTGAAACTTGAAACTTAAGTTACATACCACTACCGGACACAACACGAACATTTTCATCAAAATCGGTCAACCGGAAGTAGTAGTTTATTCGTGTCATTTTTCACTTTTTTGCGATTTTCTCAAAAACTGGTCCTACAGTTTTTTTTTAAAAGTGCCTGGTTTACTTAATTTTTTATGCTCTACAAGATAGGGTAGGCGCTATGTTTGCTAAAATTTTTGGTGAGGCTATTTTCACGTAAAAACATTGTTTTCCTAAGATTACAGCTTTAATATGCATTTTAGGGCAAAAATTTATATAATAAAAGTTGTAGAGAATTAAAAATCCTACAACTTTTATTCCAAACATTGTTTTGTATAATGCTTAGTTTAGCAGTAATTAGAGATTTTCGGTTTTTTCTCACGAAAACGTGTGAAAAATCGATATTTTAAAGATTTCAGCCTTAGCATGTATTTTACGACAAAGTTGTATATAATCAAATTTATAGGAAATTAAAAGATGTACAACTTTTATTTAAAGCATTTTTCTCTACAGAGCCTAGTTTAGCGTGAAAGAGTGATTTTCCGTATTTCTAAGCTAAACTGGTTGATTTTCATTATGCGTCTTTCACTCATAATTAAAATAAGGTTAGGTTTTTTGTTTATTTCTGATGTTTTATTATTAATGTTAGGTTATATTGTTCATTATTTGCATTGGCAAGAGAACATTGTGTGAGTGTTTCACTACAGATTTTTATATTTTGTACTATAGTACTGGTTACGTAGCCATGTCTCCTTTGCTTTTGAGTCATCTACAAGTGGACATATTTCGCCTTGGTTTCGTCGTTTGCAACAAACCCTAGGGTGCTATTTAGAAGCTATGATAATTATTGTTGTTGTTGTTGTTTAGGTGATCAGCCTGTAGGCTGGTTTGAACGTGTAGAGGTTTTACTAAGTAAAATGAGGAGTGAGATGGTTTACCATTGTCACAACTCACTGAGTGGAAAAGTACACTTATCACCATGCCGGGGCCACTCTGCAAATGACACCTTCACTTCATTCACCACACAATCCAACTGTATAATGAAATTCATTACTTTGAGAGGAGATAACTGTGATTAGTGTCACAGTACACCTCTACCTCTTCTCTTCTTAAATGATTCACTCATTTAATTGGCTGACCACGTGATAAGAAACACAACTATTTATTTTTGCCCTGCAACTAACAGATTGAGTGTAAATAATTTGACACTCCTCCTGTCTATTATGGGCACATGATAATTATTACTAACACTAATATAAGACATTGTAACATGATTTTCTTCTTTTTTTTTGGCGAATGCCCTAGTGAAAATATCAAACATTACGAAGAATCTCCTTTTATTCCAACCATTTCAAGTTTAATCATGAAATAATCTAATTAATCGTTTTTATGATATTTTATATTGTCGCCGCCTGCGCTTCCAATATTAGCGTCTGCACACACTCCCACTACCTGCCTACAGCCTCTCCCCACCACCTTGAGAGGTATTTAAGAGATGACCCTCGTCCGCGAGACTTACTCTTCGCCGAACTCTCAACCGGACAACAAGAAAGAAGAGCTCCAGCCAGAAGAAGACGAGACTAGACGCACCATCCCTGGTCTAAGCTACCGGTGGTGGACGCATCATTCCCGCACCGGTCAGCCTTCGCCAGCCCGGAGAGAGCCGCCTCGGCCGCGCTACCGGCAGACGGCCTACGCCGACCGGACACTGCGGGGCTCTGGGGGCCACCACTGCCACGCTGCAGTGGGGACCCAACTGCCACTGAGGGAAGGCTACGCCTGAACCCGGTTGCCGAGCCGTCACTCTTCGGGCTCTGCTTCTATCACGCCGGCTCGCCGCTTCCGACCGTCAACAACGGCCCTTTTCAGGGCCACCAACACAATTAAACGGTTCTTTTCAGGGCCACCAATTTTACAGACAAGGTTTCGCCACATGTCGTTGGCCCCGGTTGGCGACAATACGCTCCAGTAATAATTAGAACCAGTGAAAAGTTAAAACAACATTTTTTTATAAATGGCCAGATTTTGGCAACTTAACACTGACATAATGCCCGTTGTTCCCAAGCTTTGTGCAGCTGAGAGGTATGCATTACGTCACTACTACTGTCAGAGATTTCGTTAATAGTAGTAGTGTTTTACTTGTACTATTTTTGTACAAGTCAAGGGTACTACCCAAACTATATAAAGTCCAGCCTCTGTTAGTTTGCTCCTACTGTAAACAAATAATGACGTCACTGAGCATGCGCATTATATCAAAATGTGTACACGCTGATTAAAAAGTATTTAAATACAAAATACTTTTAAAAGTATTTTTATAAATGAAATTATTAGGCCTACATCATATTATGACTGATGTTTCAAGTAGTTATAATTTAAAACATAGTTAACTTAATCAAAATACGACATCCGTAAAGTCATAGACTCTAGTGTGCACCCTGTAGTAGGTGGATTTTGTTTGTTGACAGTAAGAGCAAACTAAGAACGGCTGAACTGTAATAGAATCTAAGATGATTTATTTATTAAATAGATCCCCGCCCGCAAAATGTTCTAAGCGACAAAATTGCATAAATGGGGAATTGTGGGTGAAAAATGTTTTAAACGATATTAACCTCTGGTAATGGCAATGGTTTGGTGGGATTGGTCCCACCAGCTCCCCTCCAATTGGTCGCCAGAAGGTATACACCTGGAGGCCGTTCCCAACAACTCTTATGAAACTTTGTGACGGCAGCGACAGTCACCTTACTTGAGAATTAAAACTAGTTAAGAATTAAAATTTTCGAGGGCGAGTTGGAGGGAGGTCGACCGACCTGGGGAGTGTGCACTGCTCACCCTCTTGTCAGGGTGCCTCTTCGGGCTCAAGGCCCGCGTCAGAAAATATTTGGGTCCTAACAGTCAGAGAACTTGTCGAAGATTAAAATGAAATTAGCTAATAATATAAAATATTGGTTAGGACCTAGTCGCCTTTAAATTTGTCCAGCAAGTGTTTGTTCACCATAGGCCTATGTAATTTTGACTTCAGTGCCCTTGACGATAGCCGAGACACAAACCCTTAGTTATACTACATGACGACGGTAGAATGTAGCTACCTCGTCAAGGAACCCCCACACCGCCCGGGCATGCACCTCGCGATACAAACTCAAACGTTCCATGAGAGGCCAATTTTCCCCTTGGCCTTGAAGCTCCAGGGTCAGTTGTCGTCTGGACCCCCCAAGAGTGGGGTAACCTCTGGTAAACTTGGATTTTTAATATTTTTAAGTTGGTAGCATTAATTTCATCTATTAAAATCAGTGGGATTGGTGCGACTCTACACGCTGTGAGCAGTAAAAAGTTCCACCGGCCAAAAAATGGATACCTCGATTAGCACGTCCTTACTTCCCATGAACCAAAAACATAAAGAAAATACATATAGAAATACAAACAGTAGGAAAAAAGCTAAAATTACACGTGGGGAATTGGAAAGAAAGAGTCAAGAAACACTGGTTTGCCTTATATTTTTTCTTTTTTTTTGTTTAACGTCCGACTGTTCTGCAATTACTGCTAATGCAGACGGTGAAAGATAAAAACGATTTTTTTTAACGTATGAAAATATGCCATGCCTGAATGGGATTCAAACTTAAGACAGCATGATGAGAGGCGAGCACGTTACCAACTACGCCAATGCATTTTTTTTTTTTTTTGGTTTAACGTCCGACTGTTCTGCAGTTACTGCTAATGCAGACGGTGAAGGATGAAATGATTTTTTGTAACGTATGAAAATATGTCGTGCCCTAATGGGATTCAAACCCAAGCTGACGCCAATGCAGTCAGCTTGCCTTATAAGTCTAAAAATAAGAAGGCTGTTCTGAAATTTTACAAAAGTACAACAAATCAGGGGGTGAACAAAACATTTTTACCAAAAAAAAACTTTGATCGTCATTCTTCGCGTAATTATTTAAAATTGTATGCTCGTCGCTTGAAACATTTTGTGAGGGGGGGATTTATTGAATTGTTTCCTACTTACTTTGATGTAAACATTGCCAACTAGATGGTCACCAAGATTATCGCACACGTTCATCTCCTCTATCTCACCATACTGTAAACACAACAACAAAATGCACTTCATTAACAACACACACACACATAACAACACTACACTAACCTTCTTCTTCCATTTCAAACTCACATGTCACCTACCGCTTGAGTCGCAGCTGCGTGTAGTTGTTGTGGAATGCAGTGCGTGCGTTGTTATAGTAGTGGGAGAATGAATGAGTGTTAGTAGTGTTTCACAGCTCATGGCATTTGTAGTGATAGTGTCTACTAACTACACTAAAAACATATTCTTATAATCCGGCGCATTAATTTAACAAATACCTACTACAGGGTTATTAACTTGGTCGGAATCATAATATCAAAATAACAACTCATATCAAAATAAATAAATGTAATAAATACAAACAAATATGTTAAATATGGAAAGTTTGAAAACGAATGTTTTGTATCAGAGTAATTTAACAATCGTTCTCCCAGAATGAGTCACTCACTCATTATACCTCTCCCGTATCCTTCACCCCCACAACTACACCCCCGCTGGGACTCAAGCAATAGTTCTAAGGAATGGAGTGCGTTGTTATAGTAGTGGCAGAATGACTGAGTGTTAGTAGTGTTTCACAGCTGTTGCATTTGTAGTGGTAGCGTCTACTAACTAGACTAAAAAACATATTCTTATCATCTGGCGCATTAATTTAACAAATACCTACTACAGGGATATTAACTTGGTCGGATTCATAATATTTAACTTACCAATTCATATCAAAACATGTAAATAAATACAAACAAATATTTTAAATATGGAAAGTTTGAAAACTAATGTTTTTTATCAGAGTAATACAATAATCGTTCTCCCAGAATGCGTCACTCATTCATTATACCTCACCTGTACCCTTCACCCGGCAACTACACCCAGCTGGGACTCAAGCAGCAGTCACACATGTAGGGAAATTAAACTTTACACACTATAGGTGTTGCATTTCTACTCGAGCTACTGAAATTTTTTCAATTTAATCCTTGGACCATACCATTTTTTTTTTTTTTTAAATTACAAAAGCATAAAATTTTTACAAATTGTTTTGCGTATTACTAATTTTTGGAGCACCTGAGGAAGTCATAAAGATGTCGGTATATGTGACTGTACAAGATAATTAACCGGTAAAAATTTCAGCCTGGTACGTTCGTTTATTGGTTTCTACGACAAATGTACGTGAGTGTTAAAAATCTGTTTTGAAACACTCACACAACTTTCTCTTGCCAGTGCAAATAATTAACAATAAACCTAACATTAGTAATAAAACATTACAAATAAACACACAAACTAACCTCAATAAACATAACCTTATTTTAATCATATATGAAAGACGCAAAATGAAAATCGACCTCAGTTTGGCTTAGAAATACGAAAAATCACTCTTTCTCTCTAAATTAGGCTCTGTAGAGAAAAATGCTTTAAATAAAAGTTGTAGATCTTTTAATTTTCTATAAATTTAATTATATACACTTTTGTCGTAAAATGCATACCAAGGCCGAAATGTTAAAAAAATCGATTTTTCTCACGTTTTCGTGAGAAAAAAACAGAAAATCGCAAATTACCGCTAAACTAAGCGTTATACAAAAAAATGTTTGAAATAAAAGTTGTAGGATTTTAAATTCTCTACAACTTATATTATATAACGTTTTGCGCTAAAATGCATATTAAAGCCGCAATCTTAAAAATAAAATGTTTTTACGTAAGAACAGCCTCACGCAGAATTTCAGCAAACATGGCGCCTACCCTATCTTGTAGAGAATAAAAAATTGAGTAAACCAGGCGATTTTTAAAAAAATCGTAGGACCTGTTTTTGAGAAAATTGCAAAAAAGCGAAAAATTATAGGAATAAACTAAGTTACTACTACTTCCGGTTGACCGATTTTGATGAAAATGTTCGTGTCGGGTCCGGTAGTGGTATGTAACTTAAGTTTCAAGTTTCAAGTTCGTACGATGTTCCGTTCTTGAGATATTCTGTTCACACACAGACACACAGACACACACACACACACACACACACACACACACACACACACACACAGACCAATCGCTAAAAACATGTTTTTTGGGTTCAGGGGGTCTGAAAACGTATAGATCCGGTGAAAACTCGATTTTGAAAAATTGACATGAAAACAATACTTTCCTTCCTATATATTCATATAGGCAAAAGAAAGTAAAAATCTAAATTTACGGTAAAAAGGTAAGAAACAAGAAGGCACAAATCAAAAACAATATGTACACAAACAAGTAAATTTCCCATCAACAGTTGTTTAGAACGGTGAACCAACAACTGAGAATAGAAAAAACCATGATGCAGATATTTTAAAAATTAAAATTTTCTTTACACTAAAACGAGCAGTATAAAATTATGCAAAAATATTCGTTCTTCGTAACATGATAATTTTTCTGCGTAAACCTGATAAAAACTAGATTTTTTTTATAAAAAAAAGTATTCTTTTAATGTTAATTTAATGTTTTTCTGGTAGATCTAGGCCTAAACCAGTGGTTCCCAACCTTTTATGGGGCTTTGCCCCTTTGTGAAGGATGACTTACACCTATCGCCCCCTTCTCTTAGCATCGTATACCTAATTTAATTTGAAGTAATGTGTTGATAAATAATAAAGTATGTTATTCTGTAAAAAAGATTTATTATTGTTCACAACAAATAATCAACCAAAGCAGTTGTGTCCAGAATTCTTCATCTCATGTGTACGAGCTCGACCATAAAAAATGTCAACAAAGAGTTTAGTTTATTTGTTTGTAAAAACTAAACTATTTGTTTGTAAAAAAAACATGTATCCGCGACAGTAAAGATTCTACCCTGTAGTACAGTTTTATTTTTCTGTCTTTCAATACTCATCGACCCCTATCGCCCCCCACAAATTTATCGCCCCCCTGCGACCCCAAATCGCCCACCAGGGGACGATCGCCCCCAGGTTGGGAACCACTGGCCTAAACTATTGAAAAATATAAAAAACAAAAATTAAAATTTTGAGTGAAAAACCATCATGCAGTCTCCCCTTAATAAGCATTCTTACCACTAAACATTATGCGATTCATTTCAATAAACGTTCCTCGGTAAGTGTACCTGTTCTGGCACTAGAAATACAATATTCAAGTCCTTATACCCTACAAAGGGTTAAAGGTGGATAAACTATGTGTAAGAACAACCCCTTACCAGTGAATTTTTTTTTCAGAAATGAATACTATTTTGCTTTATTTTTTTTTTCGCTTTAACACAATTATTATTACAGCTAATTATGACCAAATATGATATTAAAAGCGACATTTTTGCATGTAAAATATATTTTATTCATAATTTAAAACAATTAGTTACCTAACCTATCTTAAAGTTGTATTATTGAAATAAAGTTTGTAAGTCCATAAAATAAAATATAAGTCCATAATTGTTTCATTTACATAACTGAATAATTCTTTTCTATAAAATTACTTAAAAAATACTCATAAAATAAACACTTGTAAAATTCACTTCTAAAATACCTATAAACACATAAAAATTCATTACATTTATAGGTTATTCGAGCACATGGGCCACCGTAACTAACGACGACGTCACTTCACGTTGGTGATAATACGCGTAGACTACTTTGAAGCTACGTACTAGCGCTCTATATCGTTTGTGAAGGATAGTGAAATTATAGTTCAGCCGTTGTTAGTTTGCTCCTACTGTCAACAAACCAAAGCCACCTACTACAAGGTGCACGCTAGAGTCCGCGACTTTATTGATGTTGTATTCCTATTAAGTTCTTCTTTCTTCTTTACAACCAGGGCGTTCAGGCTTCTGCAGCCCCTCCTCACCGCGACCTAAAACTCTGGGACACAATGAAGCACCAAATGAATCAACAGTTCGCAGGCTCATGAAAAAGTTTTTTGAGTCGGGTTCAACAGTCGACCTTAAAAGTTCTGGACGTCGTCGTTCTGGCCGAACTGAGCAGAACGTTGCGTTGGTTCGTGACAGTGTGGCTGTTAGGCCAGCAAAATCAATACGTCGCCATTCTCAACAATTGGGTTTACGATGTTCTTCTGTACGTAGAATTCTTCGGTATGATCTCCAATATCACCCGTATAAAATTCAGTTGACGCAACATTTGAAAGTGGCAGACCACCAGAAGAGACGACAGTTTGTTGACTGGGTATTGAGAAAACGGCAGGATGATGACACCTTCGCAAACAAAATCATTTTCAGTGATGAGGCGCACTTCCACTTAAACGGTTTTGTTAATAAACGGAACTGCCATATGTGGGGTTTAATTCGACGGGTTATCGGGCAAATGGAAGTCAAAACTTGTCGTGCAGTGATATCCAATTTCATGGACAGAGTTGATGCGTGCCAGCGCAGTAGAGGAGGACACATGCACATCATTTTTCATACATGAAATCAGAAGGTAAGATGAACTTGTTGATGTATTTATTTTCAGTTTTTCAATAAAATAAATCTCTTAATTTGATATATCAAAACCGGCGCTCTTTTTTAATCACCCTATATTTAACAGAGGTAGGAGAGCAAGTATTGGCGTAGTTGGTGGCAAGTGAATGGCTAGCTATGAAGTGGGTGGGTGGGGGGGGGGGGCAATGCATATGTAAAGAGAGCTCATCAACTTTGAAAAATAGTTTAGTTTTTATGATGACAACCAACATATATTTTTATTGTAATTTTATAACAAAGTATTTTTTTTTTAGGATATATTAATAATTACGATAAATGATTATATATTGTGTATAACAAGTGATATCAGAAGTAGAATTGCTCAAGCTAGAAAAGCCTTTGAAATGTATAACAGCTTACCGACTACAAACATTGATTTACAGATTAGGAAAAATTTCTTAAAACATTATGTTTGGAGTGCAGCATTATACAAAAGTGAAACGTGGGTGATAGGGGCTGTAAAAAAGAAGAGGATAGAAGCTTTTGAAATGCGATGTTATAGGAAAATGTTAAAAGATTAGGTGGGTGGACAAAATAAGTTATTTAGAGGTTCTTAGGCGAGTGGATAGAAAAAAAAAATATACGGAAGCATCTTACCAAAAGAAGGGATATGCTAGTGGGGCATATCTTAAGACATCTATCAATGATGGAGGGTAATATTGAGGGAGTAAATTGAAAAGGGAGGCAAAGATTAGCAAATTACAGAATATGTCGGGTGTTACAGGTATGTAGATATGAAACGACTTGCGCAAGATAGAACAGCTTGGAGAACTGCATCAAACCAGTCGAGAGACTGATGACAAAAAAAATTGTGTATAAATATGATTTTATTTAAATTATCACATTATTGGTAATAATAATAATATTAGCCAGCCGCATTGGCGCAGTTGGTAACGTGCTCGCCTCTCATCATGCGGTCCTGGGTTCGAATCTCACTCAGGTGCGGCATATTTTCATACGTTACAAAAAAAAATCATTTCATCCTCCATTGTACAAAAAAGTTACACCCCAATGTCTTCGCTAATGACCGTTGCAGTTGATGCGACGTTAAAAAGAAAAATAAATAAAAAAATAATATTAAAAGTCTGCTGTTTACTACAAAATTGTAGAGGTCTATTTGTCCCGTTCTTGACTGTCTTTCACTTTGTGCAGAGGAGCTACAATTTAGTAACAGGCCTGTACCTAACTTAAAAGAACAAAACGAAAGTGTTGTGCAGCAGCAAGAGTGGTTAGAAGAGATGGGAAATTTAAGAGTAGGCAACGAAAACATACAGGAAGTTGGGGAATTCTGCTATCTAGGGAGTAAAATAACAAAGGATGGTAGAAGCACAACTGATATCAAGAGTAGAATTGGTCAAGCTAGAAAAGCCTTTGAAATGAAAAACAGCTTACTGACTACAAACATTGATTTACAGGTTAGGAAAAATTTCTTAAAACATTATGTTTGGAGTGTAGCATTATACGGAAGTGAAATGTGGGTGATAGGGGCTGTAGAACGGAAGAGGATAGAAGCTTTTGAAATGTGGTGTTATAGGAAAATGTTAAAGATTAGGTGGGTGGACAAAATAAGTAATTTAGAGGTTCTTAGGCGAGTGGATGAAAAAAGAAGTATATGGAAGCATCTTACCAAAAGAAGGGATAGGCTAGTGGGGCATATCCTAAGACATCCAGGTATTGGGCTCTCAATAATGGAGGGTAACATTGAGGGAGTAAATTGTAGAGGGAGGCAAAGATTAGAATATATAAAGCAAATTACAAAAGATGTAGGGTGTTACAGGTATGTAGATATGAAACGACTTGCGCAAGATAGAACAGGTTGGAGAACTGCATCAAACCAGTTGAGAGACTGATGGCAAAAAAAAAAACCTAACTTAAATTACAAGTCTCAACTGTGTATGCTATTCCATTCTTGAGATATTTTGTACACACACACACACACACACACCAATCGCTACTAAAAACATGTTTTATTTTTTTGGATTGAGGGGGTCTGAAAATGTGTATGTGTGTTTAGGTGATCAGCCTGGTTGGCTGGTTTGAACCTGCAGAGGTTTTACTAAGTAAAGGGAGAGGAGTGAGGTGGTTTACCAAAAGTATAAAAGTATAGGCAGGCGGGTCCCAGCTGGATGTAGCTGTGGGGTGAAGGGGGTACAGGTGAGGTATATTGAACGAGTGATGCATGCTGGGAATACGACTGTTGTATTACTCTAATACAAACATTCATTTTCAAACTTTCCGTAATTAAAATATTTGTTTGTATTTATTACATTTATTTATTAACATATTTCGATATAAATTGGTAAGTTAAGTATTATGAATCCGACCAAGTTAATAACCAGGTAGGTATTTGTTAAATTAATGCGCCGGATGAAAAGAATATGTTTTTAGTTTAGTTAGTAGACGCTACCACTACAAATGCATCAGCTGTCAAACACTACTAACACTCATTCATTGTCCCACTACTATAACAACACACTGCATTCCACAACAACTACACGAAGCTGTGAATCAAGCTACACATTAAACTAAAGACATATTTACCTGACTGAAAGTAGGCTTATTATGGATTCTTGAACATCTATCACCATGACGACATGCTCCAATTTTGAAATAAAACCAACAGTTGACTCTGAAAAATCAAACAAATAAACTCAAGATTAATACCCTAATTAACACCGTGCGGCACTATGTGCATAAATGTTATGTCACCAGATAGTGACATTAAGTGGCAAACCTTATTTATTTTGTGGCCCTGAAAAGGGCCATTTAAGGGGTGGTCGTCTTGATGTGAAGCGTCAAACGAAGAGCTGGGCGACACGGCATGTCGTTGTCCAGCGGAGACGTCATCTTCTTCCCTCGCAGTAGTGCTTCGTTGGGTCCGGTGGGCGTAAGGCTCAATCAAGGGACTGCTGTGGGCATCACTCATCAAAATTCAAAATATTGGGTTAGGAGTGAATGTACATTTTATGTGCATCTGTTTTGATTTTAAATAAAGCGAAATTTCAATATCCATTATTTATATTTTTCCTGAGTAATTCACATGAATCTTATCAGAATTAAATTTTCTACAAATTTATTTAAGAAAAATATGTATTTGAATAGTGTGGTCAGAGAATTTCAGCGATTTAATTAAATAATACCTAGGGATAAATAAGTGCTTCAAACTAGATCAATCTTGAAATCTTATAATTTAACTAACTCCCTATTTTACACGTTCCACCAGTAGGCCTACTAGTAAAAAACAACCGCAAACCGAAATGCAACAAAAATACGTTAAAAATGCAAAACACAGTGAAGGTTTTTCTTGAAAATAACCTATGTTAAATAAAATAATGAAATTATATAAATTATTTAATGATGTATTTCCTTCCAAAACATAACACTACGGTATAAAATAATATGTACCCAGTGGTCGCTCTAAAACTCTGCTAACCTCAAAATGATCGGCGTATTTTCTTAATAAATCTACAGACAAAATATTAAAGTGAATACTTATAATAAAATTAAATTACACAATCAAATAATGTTTTAAAATTGATAGATTACAGTTCGAATGAATTATTATTATTGTTTAAACAGAAATTATAAGCTACGTTATGCTTTACGTATAATAAAAAAATTACAATTTTACGGATATAGCTATTACTTACTTATCTTTTTCAGTACCAAAAATTGAGGCAAGGTATTCTGCCATAGTTAAGCACTCAAAACAAGCACACTTTTAAGTTATTTACTATACACTTAGCGAAAATAATACAACGAACAATCCAAAATGCCGACAATTACAGCTCTTCATCCAAGACAGCTGTCATTTAAAATGGCGACTAATGGATTGGGGTGGGGGTAATCACAGAAATCGACTAATCGATTAGTGCGAATAGTGTTTATTCGAAGTAGTCGACTAGTATTGAATTTAAAACGACTAACTTTATTAGAAACACCTTTATTAAAATGTAAAACAAACGTAATTTTTTTGTTTTCTCTTGCCTATGTGAATCTATAGAAAGGTAAGTATTCTTTTCAAGTCGATTTTTCGAAATCGAGTTTTCACAGGATCTACACGTTTTCAGACCCCCTGAACCCAAAAAAACATGTTTTTAGCAATTGGTCTGTGTGTGTGTGTGTGTGTGTGTGTGTGTGTGTGTGTGTGTGTGTGTGTGTGTGTGTGTGTGTGTGTGTGTGTGTGTGTGTGTGTGTGTGTGTGTGTGTGTGTGTGTGTGTGTGTGTGTGTGTGTGTGTGTGTGTGTGTGTGTGTGTGTGTGTGTGTGTGTGTGTGTGTGTGTGTGTGTGTGTGTGTGTGTGTGTGTGTGTGTGTGTGTGTGTGTGTGTGTGTGTGTGTGTGTGTGTGTGTGAACAGAATATCTTTTTTTTATTCCTAATTTGTGTATTTTGCAATCTGTTCAATTGAGAACAATAAGCAACCCCATGACCCAATGAGATGAGGATGATATTATGTATGACGTGTAAATGAGGTGTAGTCTTGTACAGACCCAGGCCGACCATTCCTGAGAGAGTATATTTAATTGAACCCCAACCATCAAAGTACACCGGTAACCACAGTCTTGTATCCAAATCCGAATAAAAGTAACTACCTTTACTAAGATTTGAGCCAGGAACCTTCGTCTCCGAAAAACAGCTGATTTTGGCAAAACCTCCAGACCATAGAGTAATAAAGAATAGAGGGGAACTGAGATAGGCGGAATGAAACGGAGTTTGTCGTCTGCTAGTGTTATATGCTGACAAACATAGAGTGCGTTTTGGCGTCGCTTTAAAATTTGAAACCTAGGCGTCATACAGAGCAAGCGTTGTTAGATCAAATTGTACGTTAGTAATGGCGGATGAGACCATGGTTGTTTGGAGATTATTTTTAGTTACAATGAAATTTTATTAGGTTAAAAAAGTGTTTTCTTCGCAGAGGTATACTTAACGTCATTTCTTCTGTTTTCCAAGAGACGAAAACCTGTAAGTATTAATATGATAAGTAAATACGTGTAGGCCAAAATACATCTTGTTTGTTTATAGGTTAAGCACATTTACTACTAGCGAATTAGTAAAAAATGAAATATATGAATTGCCTATTTTAATTATTGTACACATTATTTAGTGATTAAGTTTACCTGGTATAATAATTAGGTTATTAATTAAATTATTAATAACTAATACTTAATTAGTATTAGGTTATTAATAATTAGGTTAGAGATATAGGTTAGGTCATGTGCCATTTTACTGGTTAGCTTTCTTTTTAATTGATGTGATGTGAAACTACTATAACTATTATTACATCAGGCAAACTTAAGCACCGCATTTATGTAATAAATAATAATTTAAAAGTAGAAGGCAATTTATACATTTAATGTTTACTCAATCCGTTAACGGTTAACCTAAACACATACAAAATTTATTTTGGCCTACACGTATTTACTTATCATGTTAATACTTACAGGTTTTTCGCTTTCGGAAAACAGAAGAAATCACGTCCCCTAACCCTCTGCGAAAAAAACCACTTCTTTAAGTAACAAAATTTCATTTCATTAATTATAACTAATCTCAACCCACTGTTTCATGACCCACGGTAATCGCCAATAACCAAACTGTTGATGCGACTTTTATAAAAAATTAGTTCCCAAAAATTTCAATTATAAAACAAAAAGTAAAATGAAATAAAAAATAAATATTGTATAGGATAATAGGTCAAAATTCAAATCTCCCTCATATGCGCTACTACCGCATTCTACAGGCGTAAAATTCAAATCTCCCTCGTATGCGCTACTAGCGCATTCTATAAACATTAAAATTTGGAACGGGAACTACTGTAGCAGACGAAAAACGTTAAACCACTTTTTAACATGGCAGTTCCCCCTCTATTCTTTATTACTCTATGCTCCAGACCAACCCGGTGGGTTCAGAATATCTTAAGAACTGAACATCGTAGGAACTTGAAACTTAAGTTAGACACCACTACCGGACCCGTCACTAACATTTTCATCAAAATCGGTCATCCGGATGTAGTAGTTTAATCGTGTCATTTTTCACTTTATTGCTCCTACGATTTTTTTAAAAATCACCTCATTTACTAAAATTTTTATGCTCTACAAGATAGGGTAGGCGCCATCTCTGCTGAAATTCTTAGTGAAGCTTTTTCACGTAAAAAAAATCGTTTTTGTTTTAGATTGCGGCTTTAATATGCATTTTAGCGCAAAATTTTATATGATAAAAGTTGTAGAGAATTTAAAATCCTACAACTTTTATTTCAAACATTTGTTTGCATAACGCTTGGTTTACCACTAATTAGCGATTTTCTGTTTTTTTTTCACGAAAACGTGGGAAAAATCGATTTTGTTAAGATTTCGGCCTTAGTATGCATTTTACGACAAAAGTGTATATAACCAAAATTATAATAAATTAAAAGATCTACAACTTTTATTTAAAGCATTTTTCTTTACAGAGCCTAGTTTAGCATGAAAGAGTGATTTTCCGAATTTTTAAGCCAAATTGAGGTCGATTTTCATTTTGCGTCTTTCACTCATATAAAAAATTAGGTTATGTTTATTGAGGTAAGTTTTTTTTATTTCTAATGTTAGGTTTATTGTTAATTATTTGCATTGGCAAGAGAAAATTGTGTGAGTGTTTTACACCAGATTTTTTGTTTTGAAATAAAGATTACTCAATAAACAGTTTGGCCACACCACATTAGTAAAGTTTCACCAAGGGCCGCACAAAATATGATTAATAACATATCGTATATTCCGTATACAAAAGTAAAATTCTAGTGTGAAACAAGTCACACAACTTTCTTTTGCCAATGCAAATACATTAGTAATAAAACATTAGAAATAAACAAAAAACTAACCTCAATAAACATAACCTTATTTTAATCATATAATGAAAGACGCAAAATGAAAATCAACCTCAGTTTGGCTTGGAAATACGGAAAATCACTCTTTCACGCTAAAATAGACTCTGTAGAGAAAAATGCTTTAAAAAGTTGTGGATCTTTTAATTTCCTATAAATTTTTTTATATACACTTTTGTTGTAAAATTCAAACCTACGCCTAAATCCTAAAACAATCGAATTTTTCACACGTTTTCATGAGAAAGAACAGAGAATCGCTAATTATCGCTAAACTAATCGTTATACAAAAAAATGTTTAAAATAAAAGTAGAATTTTAAATTCTCTACAACTTTTATTACATAAATTTTTGTGCTACAATGCATATTAAAGCCGCGATCTTAAAAGAACAATTTTTTTACGTGAAAACAGCCTCACCAGAATTTCAGCAAACATGGCGCCTATCTTATCTTGTAGAGCATGAACATTTTAATAAACCTGGCGATTTTTAAAAAAATTGTAGGACCAGTTTTTGAGAAAATCGCAAAAAAGTGAAAAATTATACGAATAAACTACTACTTCCGGTTGACCGATTTTGATAAAAATGATCGTGTCGAGTCCGGTAGTGGTATGTAAGTTAAGTTTCAAGTTCGTACGATGTTCCATTCTTGAGATATTCTGTTCACACACACTCACAGACCAATCGCTAAAAACATGGTTTTTTGGGGTTCAGGGGGTCTGAAAACATGTAGATCCAGTGAAAACTCGAATTTTTAATATCTACATGAAAACAATACTTTCCTTCCTATATATTCATACAGGCAAGAGAAAGTAAAAATTAAAACAAATTAAAGGATAAACGTTTTCATTACAACATTGCTTCAGTGTTGGTGGATTATCGATGCTTAACACATTCTGGTACCCCGGACACGAGCATGGTGGGGTGTGTTTGTCCCCGAGCGGACACAAAAACAAAATCAAACGAAGGATCCCATGGGACCCTCCTCCAGAGCAGTGAACTGTATGCGTTGCGCGTCTTGTGCCCTATTTATTTGGTTGACGTACCCGGAATGCTAGGTAAAGAAATACAAAAAATCTGGTGTGAAACACTCACACAACTTTCTCTTGCCAATGCAAATAATTAACAATAAACCTAACATTAGAAATAAACCAACAACAAACCTCAATAAACACAACCTAATTTTAATCATGAGTGAAAGACGCAAATGAAAATCAACCTCAGTTTAGCTTAAAAATAAGGAAAATCACTTTCACGCTAAACTAAACACAAAATTTGGTTGACATACCCAGAATGCGATGTAAAGAAATACAAAATTAAGCAGCCTCTTACCCTCCTTTCCCAGTGTGAATCGAACTCGTGATGAGTGGGGGATAAAAGGTGATAGACAGGAATAAGGGATAAATATACCCACTACACTGCTGTCTTCTTCCAAGGATCGGTTTCTTCACATGACCTTCACGGTTGTAGGCCGTTTTCCGAGTGCGTGTATAGGCGGTGCAGCGGTGCACTACAATAAAAGCTGCGGACTGACTGTCCGCTCCGCAGCGCATACTGGCGAGCGAGTGTGTGTGTGTGGTCAGCGATTACAACAAAAACGACAGCAGCGCCCTCAACCCTTCAACTATAAATTCAAATTGTGGCGCAACCACATTCAGTGCAGTGTCAATGTACGTAACAAATATCAATTACGACACAATTAAATGAGATGTAAAACAGCTTCACCGAATTACGGATGTGGTAGGACTACCACTTGGATATTTCATACAACACTATTCAATTTTTTTGTCAGTAAGGTTAGTAGATCTGATTTTTTAGAGTCGTAGTTCAGTAGTAATAGTTGAAATAATATACACTGCACCCTCAATGTTCGAGATTAATTGGGCCCATGAAAACCATCTTGAAAATCGAAATCATGAACATCGAGATCCATTTTCAGTGTAAAATTTCTAATCGGTTCCATGTGAGTGAAAAATGCGTGGTTTTTAAAGAGATAAACAAGGCGTTTCGGCTTATTTTCAATAAAAAAAACTGTGTTGTAGAAAAATTTAGTTTTAAAAAAAAGAAATACAAAATATTATTAACTATCTTGATTCAAATGTAAAATGTTCTTTGCAATCGAAAAATATTCCCCTATTATATTTTGTTGTTATTTGTGAATTTTATAAAACATTCAAAGTTGTTTCTTTATGTACATTTTATTCCTTCTGGGCTGCAAATTGTGTCCTTGATGTTGATGGTGAAACCTTGATGAGTGGTAATGATGTTATTTCTTTTCGGCTTAAAAAAAATCAAAATCGTTGTTTGTTTTGCTTCGGTTTGAAGTTCTTTAAGTTTTAGTTTGTAAGGATGTCTCGTCACCCATATTTCTCATTACTTTTCCAAATTACCGGCAAAGTGTGTTTTGGTACGTTTTTTAAAGCTGTTGGATTTCTTGTTCAAGATCCCAGTACAAATCACGAACACCGAGTGTTAATCTCGAAAATTGAATTTTTTGTGTACAAATACAAAATCTCGAACGGTCGAAATCTCGAGCATAGGAGTCCACGAACATCGAGGGTCGAGTGTATTGAGTTGAGAGTGTGTGAAAGTTGTTCCTTGATTCATGGAATTGGTTAGTAGGGACAGAGGGTTTATTATGAAAAGGACTGCCGTGGTATCCTTACCACGGCCGTCACTCACAAAAATCCTTATGTGGTAGGTATACCAAATCCACAAGGAATCTGTTAAAAGTGATAAGGATTTCAATAGATAAGATATAGGTATGAGACGAACTAATGTCCCATAGCCGAGCGAGTGAGAGGGAGATATGTGGCATAACTACGCATGCGCCAAAGGTCTTTACCGTTATAATCCAAACGTGAAAACATACTACAGTCGTTATCTTGCTGTTGTTAGTTTACTGGATGCATAAACGCTTGTTCACAACAATGAGTAAAATTATACAACAATGTTATTAGAACGGCGCGCGTATGGGTTGTGCGAGTGAGAGCATTATGCATTCATTCTCTCACTCCCACTGCTAGGGGACATTAGTTCTTCTGAATACTGTACTCCAACCAAAATGGTACTAGAAAATAGATTTGTCTTAAAATTTATTTATAATTAATAAGAATGAATAAATAATTACTTTATACAAAATGTTCATTGGATATTGTATTACAATTGCAATAGACATACTTTGTACGTACTGAGAATGACTACACAAATCCAAACATCTTAACAAAGTCAACACTGACTATTTCACATTCACCTCCTCTCACACAAACATTTCCCATACATTATACTGGATTATAGGGACTTAAGGGCAGTCAGAACAGCTTATTTACAGTCCAGCCTTTCTTAGTTTGCTTCTAATGTAAACAAATAATGACGTCACTGAGCATTATATCAAAATGAGTACACGCTGATTAAAAAGTAACAACAAAATACTTTTAAAAGTATTTTTATAAATGAAATTGTTAGAGCTACATCATATCATGACTGATGTTTTTAGTACTTTAATTAGTTATAATTTAAAAAAAATAGTTAATACGAATAAGACATTTGTAAAGTGGTGGAGTGTAGCGTGCACCCTGTAGTAGGTGGCTTTTGTTTGTTGACAGAAGGAGGAGCAAACTAACAGCGGCTCAACTGTAG
Source organism: Catonia carolina (assembly GCA_035578175.1). Lineage (NCBI taxonomy): Eukaryota > Metazoa > Arthropoda > Insecta > Hemiptera > Achilidae > Catonia > Catonia carolina. The sequence goes on along the minus strand of JAQMRL010000006.1, from coordinate 1,300,226 downwards.
TTACTCAAATCACAATTTTTTTTTTTTTTTTTTTTTTTTATTGAGTGATGATGCCTGCATAAGCCTTGGGCTTGTGCGTAGGTAATGATATGTGGTGATTTACAGATGAAAATAATCCCAGACCTGATTGGGAATCAAACCCAGGACCCCGGCATAGTAACCAGTTACCACTACACCACAGGCTGGCCTTTGGTTTTAACGAGCGGTAAAGGGGGGAAGCTGTATTGTATTGCACATAATTATACATTAATTATGTTGCTTATAAATTTATATATATTTTAAAGAACCAAAGAAAATAGTTTACCTATTTTAGGAATTCGTTAAAAATAATCGTTTTAAAAATAAAAGAAAACAATCGATTAAATGTAACCGTTTAACTAATAAAATTATTGTTACAACTTGTTATAGTAAAGTAAAATTGAAGGGGTCACCAAAAGAAAGTGCTAACCCACAAAATTTCTAGCACAATTTTTCTTAAATATTCTGTAAAAATAAATGTTCAACTTGTTTGAAACAGGATACTGGATTTATGATCTTAAAACGTAGATTAACAGAAAATAACAAATGTTTAACAAAACTTCCAAAACATGATTTGTATAGGGTGATTCAAAAAGAGCGCCGGTTTTGATATATCAAATTAAGAGATTTATTTTATTGAAAAACTGAAAATAAATACATCAACAAGTTCATCTTACCTTCCGATTTCATGTATGAAAAATGATGTCATGCATGTGTCCTCCTCTACTGCGCTGGCACGCATCAACTCTGTCCATGAAATTGGATATTACTGCACGACAAGTTTCCACTTCCATTTGCCCGATAACCCGTCGAATTTCCTCCTTCAAGTCATTCATGTTTCGGGGTTTATTGGCATACACCAATGACTTCAGATGACCCCAAAGATGAAAGTCACAAGGCGTCAAGTCACACGACCTTGGTGGCCATTGATGGTCGGAATTACGAGAAATGATGCGATCCTGGAGCTAGTTAGCAAAAAACAAATTAGGGGTGCTAACCTGTATATAAATCAAGAAAGAATTGTAAGAGTCTCTAAGTACGAATACCTCGGAACAGTCATTAATGAGGCATGGGATAACTCAGAGGAGATCAAGAGTCGCATTGGTAGGGCTAGGAACATCTTTAGCTCTACGGGTGCGGCTTTCAAAAGTCATGATCTTACTTTGGGGACCAAACTGAGACTTCTGAGGTGCTATGTTTTTTCTGTCTTGCTGTATGGAGTGGAGTCCTGGACTCTAACAAAAGAAACGACCAACCGACTAGAAGCCTTCGAACTCTGGCTCTACAGAAGGATTCTGAAAATACCATGGACCCATAAAGTGACCAACATTGAAGTTTTGCAAAGAATGAAGAAAACCACAGAACTTGTTAATATTGTGAAAGCAAGGAAGCTGCAACATTTGGGTCATATCATGAGGAATTCGCAATGTTATGAACTGTTACAACGCATCCTGCAGGGAAAGATAGATAGCAAGAGGAAGCCCGGTAGGAGAAGAATATCCTGGGTTGGGAACTTGCGATGCGAACCTGGTTTGGTAGGAGCTCCATGCAATTGTTCCGGTTGGCAGCGGATAAAGTCAAAATAGCCACGATGGTCGCCCACATCCGTAGCGGATAGCCACTCAAAGAAGAAGACTCCTACAACACTATTCTATACTCCAGTTATAACATTAGTGTATTCAAGTGATTAATTAATTAGTTATTGAAGTGAAGTGTTATTCTACACAAATGTTGTAATGTATCTCGTGTATTTATTTTTAATGTTTACGTAATTGCGATTTATCTGATTTTAATTTCTAATGTAATGTCTTATATTATTCAAAGTTGTTTACTTTTTTGTTGACAAAAAAAGGTCAATTTTTGCGTAGTGAAAGTTGTGAAATTATTGTGTGACAACGTTTTTTGCTGCCCATAACGGACAGGTGGAGGTGGAGGAGTGTCAAATTATTTACACTCAGTCTGTTAGTTGCAGGGCTAAAATAAATAGTTGTGTTTCTTATCACATGGTCACCCAATTAAATGAGTGAATCATTTAATAAGAGAAGAGGTAGAGGTGTATTGTGACACTAATCACAGTTATCTCCTCTGAAAGTAATGAATTTCATTATACAGTTGGACCCTGTGGTGAATAAAGTGAAGGTGTCATTTGCAGAGTGGAAAATATGTGCTTTTCAGAGGGTCCCCCATGCTGATAACTGTACTTTTCCACTCAGTGAGTTGTGGCAGTGGTAAACCACCTGACTCCTCGTTTTACTTAATAAAACCTCTACACGTTCAATCCAGCCTACAGCCTGAACAACAACGTTTTTTGAGCGGGAATTGAAAGAGGGACCTGATGTATCATTGATTTTCATTTCTTATTCTAGTAAAGTCCAGCCTCTGTTAGTTTGCTCATAATGTAAACAAATAATGACATCACTGAGCATGCGCATTATATCAAAATGTGTACATGCTGATTAAAAAGTAACAACAAAATACTTTCAAAAGTATTTTTATAAATGAAATTGTTAGGCATACATCATATCATGACTGATGTTTTTAGTACTTTAAGTATTTATAATTTAAAAATCTGGTGAGAAACACTCACACAACTTTCTCTTGCCAGTGCAAATAATTAACAATAAACCTAACATTAGTAATAAAAGATAAGAAATAAACAAAAAACTAACCTCAATTAAACATAACCTAATTTTAATCATGAGTGAAAGACGCAAAATGAAAATCAACCTGTTTGGCGTAAAAATACGGAAAATCACTCTTTCACACTAAACTAGGCTCTGTAGAGAAAATTTTTTAAATAACAGTTGTAGATCTTTCATTTTCCTATAAATTTGATCATATACACTTTTGTCGTAAAATGCATACTAAGGTTGAAATCTTAAAAAAATAAATTTTTCACATTTTCGTGAGGATAAAACAGGAAATCACTAATTACCGCTAAACTAAGCGTTATAAAAAAAATGTTTGAAATAAAAGTTGTAGAATTTTAAATTCTCTACAACTTTTGTTATATAAATTTTTGCGCTAAAATGCATAGTAAAGCTGCAATCTTAAAAAAACAAATTGTTTTACATGTAACCAGCCTCACCAAGAATTTCAGCAAACATGGCGCCTACTCTATCTTGTAGAGCATTTTAGTAAATGAGGCGATTTTAAAATAAATTGTAGGACCAGTTTTTGAGAAAATTGAAAGAAAGTGAAAAATTACTTGAATAAACTACTACTTCCGGTTAACCGATTTTGATGAAAATGTTCGTGTTCGAGTCCGGTAGTGGTATCTAACTTAAGTTTCAAGTTTCAAGTTCGTACAATGTTTCATTCTTGAGATATTCTGTTTACACACACACACACACACACACACTCGATCACTCGACTCGACGGCTCGGCCGTCGCCCGCTCACCTACTCCTGCGTGCGCGCGCACGCACGCACACACACACATACACAGACCAAGCGCTAAAAACATGTTTTTTGGGTCCAGGGGGTCTGAAACCGTGTAGATCCGGTGAAAACTCGATTTCTTAAAATCGACATGAAAACAATACATTCCTTCCTATACTGTATATTCATACAGGCAAGAGAAAGTAAAAAATCTGGTGTGAAACACTCACACAACTTTCTCTTGCCAATGCAAATAATTAATAATAAACCTAACTTTATTAATAAATTATTAGAAATAAATAAAAACTAACCTCAAAAACATAACCTTATTTTAATCATGAGTGAAAGACGCAAAATGACAATCGAACTCAGTTTGGCTTAAAAATACGGAAAATCACGCTTTCACGCTAAACTAGGCTCTGTAGAGAAAAATGCTCTAAACAAAAGTTGTATATCTCTTAATTTTCTATAAATTTAATTATATACACTTTTGTCGTAAAATGCATACTAAGACCGAAATGTTAAAAAAATCGATTTTTCTCACGTTTTCGTGAGAAAAAAAACAGAAAATCGCAAATTACCGCTAAACTAAGCGTTATACAAAAAATGTTTGAAACAAAAGTTGTAAAATTTTAAATTCTCTACAACTTTTATTATAAAAATTTTTGCTCTAAATTGCATATTAAAGCCGCAATCTTAAAAAGAAAATGTTTTTACGTAAAAACAGCCTCAAGCAGAATTTCAGCAAACATGGCGCCTACCCTATATTGTAGAGCATAAAAAATGTAGTAAACTAGGCGATTTTTAAAAAAATCGTAGGACTAGTTTTTGAGAAAATCGCAAAAAAGTGAAAAATTATACGAATAAACTACTACTTCCAGTTGACCGATTTTGATGAAAATGTTCGTGTCGGGTCCGGTAGTGATATGTAACTTAAGTTTCAAGTTTCAAGTTCGTACGATGTTCCGTTCTTGAGATATTCTGTTCACACACACACACACACACACACACACAGACCAATCGCTAAAAACATGTTTTTTGGGTTCAGGGGGTCTGAAAACGTATAGATCCGGTGAAAACTCGATTTCGAAAAATCGACATGAAAACAATACTTTCCTTCCTATATATTCATATAGGCAAGAGAAAGTAAAAATAAATCCTTATAATGCATCCTGCAGTTTGAAATTATTTCTATTTCATATAATAAGTTCACCGACCTTCTTTTTAAGTTGCGTCACCTTTATTTTTACTTTCTCTTGCCTATATGAATATATAGGAAGGAAAGTATTGTTTTCATATCGATTTTAAGAAATCGAGTTTTCACCGGATCTATACGTTTTCAGACCCCCTGAACCCAAAAAACATGTTTTTAGCGATTGGTCTGTGTGTGTGTGTCTGTGAGTGTGTATACAAAATATCTCAAGAATGGAACATCGTACGTACTTGAAACTTAAGTTAGATACCACTACCGGACCCGACACGAACGTTTTCATCAAAATCGGTCAACCGGAAGTAGTAGTTTATTCGTGTAATATTTCACTTTTTTGCGATTTTCTCAAAAACTGGTCATACAATTTTTTTTAAAATCGCCTGGTTTACTCAATTTTTTATTCTCTACAAGATAGGGTAGGCGTCATGTTTGCTGAAATTCTGGGTGAGGCTGTTTTTACGTAAAAACATAGTTTTTTTAACATTACGGCTTTAATATGCAATTTAGAGCAAAAATTTATATAATAAAAGTTGTAGAGAATTTAAAATTTTACAACTTTTATTTCGAAGATTTTTTTTTGTATAACGCTTAGTTTAGCAGTAATTAGCAATTTTCTGTTTTTTCTCACGAAAATGTGTGAAAAATCGATTTTTTTAACATTTCGGCCTTAGTATGCATTTTATGACAAAAGTGTATATAATAAATTTTATAGGAAATTAAAAGATCTACAACTTTTATTTTCAGCATTTTTCACTACAGAGCCTAGTTTGGCGTGAAAGAGTGATTTTCCGTATTTTTAAGGCAAACTGAGATCGATTTTCATTTTTCGTCTTTCATATATGATTAAAATTAGGTTATGTTTATTAAGGTTAGTTTTTTGTTTATGTCTAATGTTTTACTTTTAATGTTAGGTTTATTGTTAATTATTTGCACTGGCAAGAGAAAGTTGTGTGAGTGTTTCACACCAGATTTTTATTTATACAAATTAGTGTCCAATCAAATTAATTTTATGAACTGGCTTAAAACACTACAAACAAAACCTAGTTATTTATGGTAAAATCAAACAGAAATAGAAGTACTTTATGAAAAAATCTGGTATGAAACACTCACACAACTTTCTCTTGCCAGTGCGAATAATTTAAACAATATAACCTAACATTAGTAATAAAACATAAGAAATAAACAAAAAACTAACCTCAATAAACATAACCTAATTTTAATCATGAGTGAAAGACGCAAAATGAAAATCGCACTCAGTTTGGCTTAAAAATACGGAAAATCACTTTTTTTAAAAATCGCCTCATTTACTAAATTTTTATGCTTAACAAGATAGGGTAGGTGCCATGTTTGCTGAAATTCTTGGTGAGGCCGTTTTCACATAAAACAATTGTTTTTTTAAGATTGCGGCTTTAATATGCTTTTAGCGCAAAGATGTATATAATATAAATTGTAGACAATTTAAAATTCTACAACTTTTATTTAAAACATTTTTTTGTATAACGCTTAGTTTAGCGGTAATTAGCGATTTTCTGTTTTTTTCTCACGAAAAACGTGTGAAAAATTGATTTTTTTTAAGATTTCAGCCTTAGTATGCATTTTACGACAAAAGTGTATATAATCAATTTTATAGAAAATAAAAAGATCTACAACTTTTATTTAGAGCATTTTTGTCTACAGAGCCTAGTTTAATGTGAAAGAGTGATTTTCCGTATTTTTAAGCCAAACTGAGGTTCATTTTCACTTTACGTCTTTCACTCATGATTAAAATAAGGTTATGTTTTTTGCGGTTAGTTTTTTATTTTTTCTAATGTTTTATTACTAATGTTAAGTTATATTGGTCATTATTTGCATTGGCAAGAGAAGGTTGTGTGTTTCACACCAGATTTTTTACTTTCTTTTGCCTATATGAATATGTAGAAAGGAAAGTATTGTTTTAATGTCGATTTTTCGAAATCGAGTTTTCACCGGATCTATACGTAAACAGACCTCCAATGTGGGTAGTGAGCACTACTATCCATGTTGCCCGAATCTGACTGTCTACCTGGATTGGATTGACAATGACTGCAGTCTGTCAATTGAGGTAGCCTAGTCAGTCCGACAGGACGTCACGTAGGCCTACACTAACTGTCAACATGGATAGTCAACATGCACACCCCACCCCCCTCGCATTACCGAGTCTATTTTTCAAAATTTAAAAAAAATTATGTGTGAAACACTCACACGACTTTCTCTTGCCAATGCAAATAATTAACAATAAACCTAACGGTAGTAATAAAGCATTAGAAATAAACAAAAATCTAACCTCAATAAACATAACTTAATTTTAATCATGAGTGAAAGACGCAAAATGAAAATGAACCTCAGTTTGGCTTAAAAATACGGAAAATCACTCTTTCACATTAAACTAGGCTCTGTAGACAAAAATGTTCTAAATAAAAGTTGTAGATTTTTTAATTTTCTATAAATTCGATTATAAACACTTTTGTCGTAAAATGCATACTAAGGCCTAAATCTTAGAAAAATCGATTTTTCACACGTTTTCGTGAGAAAAAAACAGGAAATCGCTAATTACCGCTAAACTAAGCGTTATACATAAAAATGTTTGAAATAAAAGTTGTAGAATTTTTAATTCTCTACATTTTTTATCATATACATTTTTGCGCTATAATACATACTAAAGCTGTAATCTTAAAAAAACACTTTTTTACGCAAAAACAGCCTCACCGAGAATTTCAGCAAACATGGCGCCTACCCTATCTTGTAGGGAATAAAAAAATTGAGTAAACCAGGCGATTTTTAAAAAAATCGTAGTACCAGTTTTTGAGAAAATCGCAAAAAAGTGAAAAATTATACGAATAAACTACTACTTCCGGTTGACCGATTTTGATGAAAATGTTCGTGTCGGGTCCGGTAGTGGTATGTAACTTAAGTTTCAAGTTCGTACGATGTTCCGTTCTTGAGATATTCTGTTTACACACACACACAGACCAATCGCTAAAAACATGTTTTTTTGGGTTCAGGGGGTCTGAAAACGTATAGATCCGGTGAATAGTGGATTTCTTAAAAATCGACATGAAAACAATACTTTCCTTCCTATGAGAAAGTAGAAATTCTACCACAACATTAGCCAATCAATATTTCATGTCATTAACATATCTGTACTAAGTTTTTTACGCTGAATAAAACGACAGTTGTTTGCCTGTGCCGAAAGATCGAGCGGTTACCGAGATAGCAACAAGGGTTCAGAATATTGTTAATAAAACAAAATTTAAATAACGTACAAAATTGAAATTTCGTACACGCTGTAAGAATATAATTGTCTATGTTGTGTTAAAATTTCAAACTATTCGGTCAAATAATTATCGAGTTACAAGCCTCTAAACGCATGAAATTTGTTGCGGTAGCAAACAAACCGGGTCTTTTTGTCTTCTAACCTCGATATGGCAATTTTTCGACAATACTAAAAATATAAGACTATTATAGGTGAACGCAGAATAAAATTAGCGAAATTTTGATGTTTCTGTATGTTGAAATCCGACTCATAGTTTTGGAGATGCTTTCGGTTGAAACTCGGGTGTCCATAATTATGAAAACATGCCTAAGCAAAAGTGAAGAGTTGTCATTTTTGTGGACAATTAGCCTGCACGTCCGTCTTCAAAATTAAACAAATATGAATAGACTACGTTCCAGTAATCTCACTTAATATAATAGCAATCATAATGAGAAAAGAAATCTGGTTTGAAACACTCACACGACTTTCTCTTGCCAATGCTAATAATAAACAATATAACCATAATCACAAAAAAAACAAAAAAACAAAAAAATAAAGACAATGTTTGTGTGGGTTGAGGCGGTCTGTTTACGTGTAGATCCGGTGAAGAATGTATTTGTTGTGATGGACATGAATTAATTAATTTAATTATTTATTAATTAATTTAATTAGTGATAAAACATTACAAATAAACAAATAACTAACCTCCATAAACTTAACCTAATTTTAATCATGAGTGAATGACGCAAAATGAAAATTAACCTCAGTTTGGCTTAAAAATACGGAAAAATCAGTCATTTACGCTGATCTAGGCACTGTACAAAAAATGCTTACTAAAATAAAAGTTGAAAAAAAAGTTGTTAAAAGTTGAATCTTTTAATTTCCTATAAATTTTATTATATACACTTTTGTCATAAAATGCATACTAAGGCCGAAATCTTAAAAAAATAGATTTTTCACCCGTTTTCGTGAGAAAAGGAAACAGAAAATTTCTAATTATCGCTAAACTAAGTTATAAAAAACAATGTTTCAAATAAAAGTTGTAGGATTTTAAATTCTCTGCAACTTTAATTATATACATTTTTGCGCTAAAATGAATATCTACGTCGCAGTCTTAAAAAACAATTTTTTTATGTGAAAACAGCCTCACCAAAAATTTCAGTAATAATGGCGCCTACCCTATCTGTAAACCACGCAAATTTAAAAAAATCGTAGGCCCAGTTTTTGAAAAAATCGCAAAAAAGTGAAAAATTACTACTACTTCAGGTTGACCGATTTTGATGAAAATGTTCGTGTTGGGTCCGGTAGTGGTATGTAACTTAAGTTTTAAGTTTCAAGTTTGCTCGATGTTCTGTTCTTGAGATATTCTGTTCACACACACACACACACACATGCGCGCGCGCACACACACACACACACACACACACAGACCGATCGCTAAAGACATGTTTGTGTGGGTTGAGGCGGTCTGTTTACGTGTAGATCCGGTGAAGAATGTATTTGTTGTGATGGACATGAAAACAATACTTTCCTTCCTATATATTCATATACTCAAGAGAAAGTAAAAAACAACGTTTCTCTTAATCAAATTTTTTTTATTAGGAACCAACAATTTCGATATATGGAGGTCCAACGCTTTGATGTTTTTAACTTCAAACCTATGCGACCCCATTGGTGCTAGCGATAAGCCGGCGTGCAGTGCGGGCGCAATTGCTAATACTATATAAAATGATGATAAATCATGCAGGCCTATTTTGTAGATAATGAACTGACCACAGTTAAGAAGTGGGTGGTGGGGTGGGGGGCGGAGCACCCATGTGTGTGTGTGTGTGTGTGGCTCGATTAGCAATAGCATTGAACTTGGGCTTTGTTAGTCATTGGCGATGCGATAAGAGACAGCTTCAACCGCTGATGGAACAAACAGGGCAGTAGTGATAAGGTAACCGTCCCATCACCCGGGGTATGTAGCCAGCCTAGCATCTTTTAACTTTTCACTACTTTATCTCTAGATTATTAAATCGCAATGTGCGGTAGGCTATAGTTTTACAATACAAATTTTTACTTTCTCTTGCCTATATGAATATATCGGAAGAAGTATTGTTTTCATGTCGATCACAACAAATCCACTCTTCATCGGATCTATACGTTAACAGACCCCCTGAACCCAAAAAACATGTTTTTAGCGATTGGTCTGTGTGTGTGTGTGTGTGTGTAAACAGAATATCTCAAGAACGGAACATTGTACGAACTTGAAACTTAAAACTTAAGTTACATACCACTACCGGACCCAACACGAACATTTTCATCAAAATCGGTCAACCGGAAGTAGTAGTTTATTCGTATAATTTTTCACTTTTTTGCGATTTTCTCAAAAACTGGTCCTACGATTTTTTTAAAAATCGCCTGGTTTACTCAATTTTTTATTCTCTACAAGATAAAGTAGGCGCCATGTTTGCTGAAATTCTCGGTGAGGCTATTTTTACGTAAAAAAAGTGTTTTTTTTAAGATTACAGCTTTAATATGTATTATAGCGCAAAAATGTATATGATAAAAAATGTAGAGAATTAAAAATTCTACAACTTTTATTTCAAACATTTTTATGTATAACGCTTAGTTTAGCGGTAATTAGCGATTTCCTGTTTTTTTCTCACGAAAACGTGTGAAAAATCGATTTTTCTAAGATTTAGGCCTTAGTATGCGTTTTACGACAAAAGTGTACATAATTAAATTTATAGGAAATTAAAAGATATACAACTTTTATTTATAGCATTTTTCTCTACAGAGCCTTGTTTAGCGTGAAAGAATGATTTTCCGGTTTTTTAAGCCAAACTAAGTTCGATTTTCATTTTGCGTCATTCACTCATGATTAAAATAAGGTTATGTTTATTGAGGTTAGATTTTTGTTTATTTCTAATATTTTATTAATAATGTTAGGTTTATTGTTAATTATTTGCATTGGCAAGAGAAAGTTGTGTGAGTGTTTCACACTAGATTTTCTTTTTAGTAATCCCTAATGTGTGTACGTTGCAATAAATGTTCAATTGAGAACAATAAGCAACCCCATCACCCAATCAGATGAGGATGATGTGTATGACGTGTAAATGAGACTGTGTAGTCTTGTATAGACCCAGGCCGACCATTCTTGAGAGAGTATGGTTAATTAAACCCCAACCATCAAAGTATACCAGTAGCCACTGTCTAGTATTCAAATCCGTATAAAAGTAACTACAGTTCAGCCGTTCTTAGTTTGCTCCTACTGTAAACAAACAAAAGCCACCTCCTACAGGCGACTTTACGGATGTCCTATTCCTATAATATAAGTTAACTATTTTTTAAATTATAAATACTTAAAGTACTAAAAACATCAGTCATGATATGATGTAGGCTTAACAATTTCATTTATAAAAATACTTTTAAAAGTATTTTGTATTTAAATACTTTTGAAAGTATTTTGTTGTTACTTTTTAATCAGCGTGTACACATTATGATATAATGCGCATGCTCAGTGCCGTTATTATTTGTTTACATTAGGAGCAAACTTAGAACGCCTGAACTGTACCTTTCCTAGGATTTGAACCAGGAACCTTCGTCCCCAAAAATCAGCTGTTAAACAGCTGACTCACGGCGACGACTTTACCTCTAGACCGACCCGGTGGGCTCAATACAAATTAACCTCAAATTTAAAAGCTTACGTTCTGATTAATGACACAACCATCTTGAAAGTGTTCTAAAGCGTTACAATTCTTGCAAATATAAAATCCGTATCTAAAAATCTGGTGTGAAACACTCGCACAACTTTCTCTTGCCAATGCAAATAATTAAAAATAATCCTAACATTATTATTAATAAAATATTTAAAATAAACAAAAAACTAACCTCAATAAATATAACCTTATTTTAATCATGAGTGAAAAACGGAAAATGAAAATCAACCTCAGTTTGGCTTTAAATTACGGAAAATCGTTCTTTCGCGCTAAACTAGGCTCTGTAGAGAAAGATGCTCTAAATAAAAGTTGTAGATCGTTTAATTTCCTATAAATTTGATAATATACGTACACTTTTGTCGTAAGATGCAAACTAAGGCCAAAATCTAAAAAAAAATTGATTTTTCACACGATTTCGTGAGAAAAAAACAGAAAATTGCTAATTACCGCTAAACTTAAACGTTACACAAAAAAATGTTTGAAATAAAAGTTGTAGGATTTTAAATTCTCTACTATTTTAATATATAATTTTTGCGCTAAAATGCATATTACAGCTGTAATCTTAAAAAAACAAATTTTTTACATGAAAACAGCCTCGCCAAGAATTTCAGAAAACATGGCGTTTACTCTATCTTGTAGAGCATAAACAATTTAGTAAACCAGGCGATTCAAAAAAAAAATCGTAGGACCAGCTTTTGAGAAAATCTCAAAAAAGTGAAAAATTACACGAATTAACTACTACTTCCGGTTGACCGATTTTGATAAAAATGTTTGTGTCGTGTAGTTTCAAGTTTGTACGATGTTCCGTTCTTGAGATATTCTGTTCACACACATAGACCAATCGCTAAAAACATGTTTTTGGGATTCAGGGGGTCTGAAAACGTGTAGATCTGGTGAAAACTGGATTTCTTAAAATCGACATGAAACAATACTTTCATATAGGTAGGCAAGAGATAGTAAAAAACGTACAACTTTTATTATAAGCATTTTTCTCTACAGAACCGAGCCTAGTTCAGGTAATATGATTAGTGATTATCCGTATTTTTAAGTTATACAGAGGTTGATTTTCATTTTGCGTCATTCACTCATGATTAATGTTTTGTAACGTATGAAAATATGCCGTGCCTGAATGTGATTCGAACCCAAGACCGCATGATGATAGGCGAGCACGTTACCAACTACACCTATGCGGCCGGCCGGCCTCATGATTAAACCTACAAGTTCAGCCGTTGTTAGTTTGCTCCTACTATCAACAAACTAAAACCACCTACTACAGGGTGCACGTTAGAGTCTGCGACTTTACGGATGTCGTATTCCTATTAAGTTAACTATTTTTTAAATTATAACTACTTAAAGTACTAAAAACATCAGTCATGATATGATGTAGGCCTAACAATTTTATTTATAAAATACTTTTAAAAGTATTTTATGTTTAAATACTTTTGAAAGTATTTTGTTGTTACTTTTTAATCAGCGTGTACACATTTTGATATAATGCGCATGCTCAGTGACGTCATTATTTGTTTATATTAGGAGCAAACTAACAGAGGCTGGACTATAGGTTATAAAATATGGGTTGTAAATAGACGCTGTGCTCTGCTATTGGCTGGATGTCTATCGTGGTTACAAAAATCACCAATTGCCGCTAAACTAACATTTTACATTGGCGAGAGAAAGTCTTGTTTTATACCAGATATTTTTTATCGTTCGTAACTCATAGGTAAAACCAAAAAAAATCTCCGGACTTTATCTATCGATGAACACGAGCTGTAAATAAATTCCAGAGATGAGCGGGATTCGAACCCGGGACCCCAGGCATATGTATTATAAGAAATGTTAATTTGCCATTGGGGTTGGGGGGGGGGGCTGAAGCCGTTGAGTGGAACTGTCAGGATAGTGGAGGCACGGACAACTAAGAATACGAGCCTGGACTAATCACAGTTTTCTGATATTTTATTATTACACCAATTACTCTATTATGAAACAAATCTGTTGAAAACGAACGTGATATATTTTTAAAGTTAAAGTAAAACGTTTGGCGTGTGCCTTCGTTTCCACGGTTAATTTAATAATAATAATAATAAAATTGTGTATTTAGGTAACCATGACTACGTATAGGCCTATTATCAGGAGGCTATTGAAATAGGCGCGCGAATGTTGCGGCCACTGCCGACGACATGACTTCGGCTCATTCCGACTTGCAGATAGAAGAGACACGAACAGCGACGATGAGTTGGTGTTGAGGCTGCGGCTAATCGAAATGTGCACAACAAACTAGCGGTGAATCCTAACAACTGTGAGCTGGATCACCTGCCCCAACTCTTATTTCTTTATGCAACGGAACTGTTGTAAATTATTGTATAATAGTCCAGCCTCTCTTAGTTTGCTCCTAATGTAAACAAATAATGACGTCACTGAGCATGCGCATTATATCTAAATGTGTACACGCTGATTAATAACTAACAACAAAATACTTTCAAAAGTATTTAATTACAAAATACTTTTAAAAGTATTTTTATAAATGAAATTGTTAGGCCTACATCATATCTTGACTGATGTTTTTAGTATTTTAAGTAGTTATAATTTAAAAAATAGTTAACTTAATAGGAATACGACATTCGTAAAGTCGTAGACTCTAGCGTACACTCTGTAGTAGGTGGCTTTTGTTTGTTGACACTAGGAGCAAACTAACAACGGCTCAACTGTAGTTACAAATATCTGCCGTGAAAGTTGCCGTTAAACTGAGCGTTGTATTAAAAAGTTGGAAATAAAAGTTATAGGTTTTTAAATGTTCAACAAGTTTTATTGTATGTACTTTTGCCAAAAAATGTATATTAAGACCACAATCTTTTAAAGAAAAAACATATTTTTTTTACGAGAGCGTAACGTTCCCAAGAATTTCAGTGGACATGGGCGTATATCTTATCTTGCGGATCATAAAAAATGTAGTAAATGAGGAGATTGACAAAAATCGTATGACCCGTTTTTGATAAAATCACAAAAAGTGAAAAATCGCTCGAATAAACAACTACTTCCGGTTGACAAATTTTTACTTTCTCATGCCTATATGAAAGTATTGTTTTCATGTCGATTTTTCGAAATCGAGTTTTCACCAGATCTACACGTTTTCAGACCCCCTGAACCCAAAAAACATGTTTTTAGCGATTGGTCTGTGTGTGTGTGTGTGTGTGTCTAAACTAACCTCAAAAAAACATAACCTTATTTTAATCATGAGTGAAAGACGCAAAATTAAAATCGACCTCAGTTTGGCTTAAAAATACGAAAAATCACTCTTTTACGCTAAACTAGGCTCTGTAGAGAAAAAATTTTCAAATAAAAGTTGTACACCTTTTAATTTTTTATAAATTTCATTATAATACACTTTTGTCGTAAAATGCGTACTAAGGCCGAAATCTTTAAAAAAAATCGATTTTTCACACGTTGTCGTAAGAAAAAAAAAACAGAAAATCGCTAATTATCGCTAAACTAAGCGTTTATACAAAAAATGTTTGAAATAAAAGTTGTAGGATTTTTAAACTTCTCTACATTTTTTATTATATAAATTTCTGCGCTAAATTGCATATTAAAGCCGTAATCTTAAAAAAAACAATTTTTTTACATGAAAACAGCCTCACCAAGAATTTCAGCAAACATGGCGCCTATCCTATCTTGTGGAGCATAAAAAATACAGTAAACCAAACGATTTCTTAAAAAATCGTAAGACCAGTTTTGAAAAAATTGCAAAAAGTGCTAAATTACAAGATGCGCGCGCCTATTCAATAGCCACCTGATAATAGGCCTATACGTAGACATGGTTACCTAAATACACAATTTTATTATTATTAAATTAACCGTGGAAACGAAGGCACACGACAAACGTGTTGTACTTTAACTTTAAAAATATATCACGTTCGTTTTCAGCAGATTTGTTTCATAATAGAGTAATTGGTGTAATGATAAAATATCGAACTGTGATTAGTGCAGGCTCGTATCCTTAGTTGTTGAAGCCTCCACTAGTGACAGTTCCACTCAACGGCTTCAGCCCTTCATATGTATTATAATACATATGCCGGGGGTCCCGGGTTCGATTCCCGCTCATCTCTGGAATTTCTTTGCAGCTCGTGTTCATCGATAGATAAAGTAGTACGAAGATTTTTTTTTTTTTTGGTTTTACCTATGACTTACGAACGATAAAAATATCTGGTATAAAACAAGACTTTCTCTGGCCAATGTAAAATGTTAGTTTAGCGGCAGGCAAATCGCTAAAAACATATTTTTTTTTTGTTGGATTCAGGGGGTCTGAAAACGTGTATATCCGGTGAAAACTCGATTTCTTTAAAATCTACATGAAAACAATACTTTTTTTCCTATTTATATTCATATAGGCAAGAGAAAGTAAAAACATCTCAACGTACGCTCATATTTTTTGTGGTTTGTTTAAATTGAATTAAATTTCTTTAGAATATCCCACAGTCTTAATCGATGCAAACAAAAAAAAAATTCTCGTGTGAAACACTCACACAACTTTCTCTTGCCAGTGCAAATTATTATGCCGGCCGCATTGGCGCAGTTGGTAACGTGCTCGCCTCTCATCATGCGGTCTTGGGTTCGAATCCCATTCAGGCACGGCATCTTTTCATACGTTACAAAAAAAAATCATTTCATCCTTCACCGTCTGCATTAGCAGCAATTGCAGAACAGTCGGACGTTAAACCAAAAAAAATAAAAGTGCAAATTATGAACAATAAAACATTACAGATATTTATTTTTTAATTAGTAATAAAACATTACAAATAAACAAAAAACATAACCTTATTTTAATCATGAATGAAAGACGCAAAATGAAAATCGACCTCTAAGCTTAAAAATACAGAAAATCACTCTTTCACGCCAAACTACGCTCTATAGAGAAAAATGCTTTAAATAAAAGTTGTAGATCTTTTAATTTCCTATAAATTTAATTATATACACTTTTGTCGTAAAATGCATACTAAGACCTAAATCTTAGAAAAATCGATTTTTCACACGTTTTCGTGAGAAAAAAACAGAAAATCGCTAATTACCGCTAAACTAAGCGTTATACAAAAAAATGTTTGAAACAAATGTTGTAGAATTTTAAATTCTCTACATTTTTTATTAAATACATTTTTGTGCTATAATACATATTTAAGCCGTAATCTTAAAAAAACACTTTTTTTACGTAAAAACAGCCTCACCGAGAATTACAGCAAACATGGCGCCTACCCTATCTTGTAGAGAATAAAAAATTTAGTAAATGAGGCGATTTTTAAAAAAATCGTAGGACCAGTTTTTGAGAAAATCGCAAAAAAGTGAAAAATTATACGAATAAACTACTACTTCCGGTTGACCGATTTTGATGAAAATATTCGTGTCGGGTCCCCGGTAGTGGTATGTAACTTAAGTTTTAAGTTTTAAGTTCGTACGATGTTCCGTTGTTGAGATATTTTGTATACAGACACACACAAACACACAGACAGACCAATCGCTAAAAACATTTTTTTGGGTTCAGGGGGTCTGAAATCGTATAGATCCGGTGAAAACTCGATTTCTTAAAATCTACATGAAAACAATACTTTCCTTCTATTCCTATAAATTCATATAGGCAAGAGAAAGTAAAAAAATAATGTATTTTTAGTAGATCATGAAAAATGTATTTGGTGTTGGGGCTTCTTATATTTCTATAATTATATTGCGACACTTATTGCTAAGGTCCGTTTCGGGATCTAGGTTATTAAATAATTAATACACTAAAATTTACAATTACAAATATTTATTACGCTAAAGGTTACAAAATAAATAAATAAATGATTAAACTAATTATAATTAAGTGATACAATAAATGATTTAATTATTCACTTAAAATAGATAATTAACAATAAATAACTTACAATCACTTTTATAGATTACACAGACATACAAAACACAGAAACTGAATTCACAAAGACTGCACTTTAACTTTACACAATACCATTAACTTACAAAGACGGTATAACAATCGTTGCTCGGACGCGTAACCTGTATACGCACCGCGATAATCGGTCGGCAAAGATCACACGAATACTGACTGGACCGCGCTCGGGGGTCTCCTTTTATAATATAGCCTACTCATTCACAAAGATCGTTCGAGAAAAGGATAGAACAACATGCAAAAATAAAGTACAAAAAAATGAACTAAAAAGAAAAAAATAAAAAAATTTACAAAAAAAAAAATCACAGACATTACAGTTAAAAATAAAAGCGTGGCGCATTAATATATATAATATTTTACAACGAATATTTTACAATAAATATTATTTATATATTAATGCGCCACGCTTTTATTTTTAACTGTAATGTCTGTGATTTTTTTTTGTAAATTTTTTTATTTTTTTCTTTTTAGTTCATTTTTCTTTGATTAATTGTTAAATAATAGCGTTTCTTAAAATTTTTTTTTTGATTTTTTTGTAATTTTTTTTGTAAATTTTTTTCTTTTTTTCTTTTTAGTTCATTTTTTTTGATTAATTGTTAAATAATAGCGTTTCTTAAAAATTTTTTTTTGTTTTTTTTGTAATTTTTTTGTAAATTTTTTTTTGTAAATTTTTCTTATTTTTTCTTTTTAGTTAATTGTTTTAAGTAATTGTTAAATAAAAGCGTTTTTTAAATTTAAAAAAAAAATTTTTTTTTAAATTTTTAAATTATTTTTTACAAACACCTCCACAGCGTATTGTCATCGAAGATAAACAAGTGTGCAAAGTTTGATTCATATTGATACGGTAGAAGTATTAAAATTTTAAGTTGCAAGATTTGATGCTTCCAAGAGTAAGTTAAATAAAAGCGTTTAAAAATAAATAACCTTTTATTAATGAATGCTAGAAAAATCCGTTGTAAATAAGTCAACAATAGGTCTTTCGTAAATAGAAAACGTAAACAACCTGCCCTGCCCTCCCCCCTCATAATAGCTGTACACTATACCCGACCTTTCCTTTTACGATAGTTGTTACACATCTTTATGGTCATCATTGTAAAACTGTCATTCACTGTTGCTATTGTGTATTGTTATTTTTACTTTCCCTTGCCTATATGAATATATAGGAAGGAAAGTATTGTTTTCATGTCCATTTTAACAAATACACTCAACACCCGAATATACACGTAAACCCACACAAACATGTTTTTAGCGATTGGTCTCTGTGTGTGTGTGTGTATACAGAATATCTCAAGAACGGAACATCGTACAAACTTGAAACTTAAAACTTAAGTTGCATACCACTACCGGACCCGACACGAACATTTTCTTCAAAATCGGTCGACCGGAAGTAGTAGTTTATTCGTATAATTTTTCACTTTTTTGCAATTTTCTCAAAAACCGGTCCTACGATTTTTTTAAAAATCGCCTGGTTTACTAAATTTTTTATTCTCTACAAGATAGGGTAGGCGTCATGTTTGCTAAAGTTCTTGGTAAGGCTGTTTTCACGTAAAAACAAAGTTTTTTTAAGATTACGGCTTTAATATGTAATTTAGCGAAAAAAATTATATAATAAAAGTTGTAGAGAATTTAAAATCCTACACTTTTATTTCAAACATTTTTATGTACAACGCTTAGTTTAGCAGTAATTAGTAATTTTCTGTTTTTTTCTCACGAAAACGTGAGAAAAATCGATTTTTTTAAGATTTTGGCCGTAGTATGCATTTTATAATAAAAGAGTATAAAATTGAATTTATAGAAAATTAAAAGATCTGCAACTTTTATTTAGAACATTTTTCTCTACAGAGCCTAGTTTAGCGTGAAAGAGTGATTCTCCGTATTTTTAAGCCAAACTGAGTTCGATTTTCATTTTGCGTCATTCACTCATGATTAAAATAAGTTTGTTTATTGAGATTAGGTTTTTTGTTTATTTCTAATGTTTTATTACTAATATTAGGTTTACTTATAATTATTTATATTGGGAAGAGAAAGTTGTGTGAGTGTTTCACACCAGATTGTTATTATTCCCGTAACTATTTTTATGAAATTCTGGAACCTTCGCGAACCATCTGGTCGATTCTGTTACAGTATGAAAGATCCAGGTGGTACGAGAAGTTATAGTGCGGTACTGCAATGTTGATGAGAACAGGAATGAACATATGTATGCAGTATGGGATAAAGTTGTCCTTGCCTCGCGTAACCTCCCCGCTGAGCCGCTGTTATTAAATATTTACATCTCGATTGTAGTTGTGGACGAGTTAATAAAAATTACTTACCTACTTAATTTTTATTAAGAGATTTCTGTTGTTTAATTACTACCGATTTCATTAATGTTTACAGTTATTTATTTGTCGATAACAGTTTTAATGCTGTTTGCGCATTTATGAAGTTGTGTGTATAAAAATGTTATGTAAACTTTGTAACGCGATAATATGATTTTGTCAGCGGCTGCGGCGGCGGATCAACTAACCTAACCTTCAGTAATAAACAGTGCGCTATGAAATAATAGAATAATTATTTTGATAAGTGTGTTTTTAGATAAACAATGTGCTTTATTCAGCCGTCCATCATATTCTCTCTGTTCTTTGTACGATTCTCTCAACTGTTCACAATATTTTTTCAATCTGATTTCGTTTGAAATCTTTATTTTGTTCTAAAATAACCTTACGAACGGTCGGACTGTGTATAGTTTAAAGCGGTTTTTACGTTTTACAAAAGAAAAACCTGTAAAGCTATTAAAATTTATTGAAAGTGCTACTTTGAATTAAAACGCTTTAAAAGTTGTTTTTATTCGATTGCACAAACAGCGAAAATGGTTGTACGAAAAGTAAATCTAATACAGGGAACATTATCTTTCTAATATATTTTCACGTGCTCTTTTTTCATTCGCTATTGTGTACAATTATAGAATTTTAATAAAGTTAATTTAGAAGAAAGGAAAAAACCATTTTTAAGTTGTTACACATCCAGTTTTATAAGGTATGTATGTTTTTGTTTAATTTGAATTAATGGGTATGTAAAACCTTATTAAGTAACCCCAAAGGGGCTGTAAACATCACTGGGGTTAAATACAGCACATAAAAAGTTGTATAAATTGAATTTCCAATAAGATTTGCTCTAAATGAATCTAAGGTGACAAAAGGCTGGTCACTTCATGATGATGTAATACTTCATAATTAGTTGTAAATAACGGTTCAAAGAAAATTAGGCCTACTATCAGTATTTGAATTAATATGAATCGGTGAGTGGAAAAAGGGTAATATTCCAAAAAATGCGAAATTGAACGATGATAGCAGTTTTGTTAAGTTTACTTCAGTGCATGTATTGGTTGATAAAAGGGAAATATTCGTTGTATCTAAAAGCAGCTAAGCTGCATTGAAAATTTAGTAGAGTGGAAAAAGGATAATATTCCAGGAATATTAGGCTACCCTTCTTCCATTCAGTAGCAAACAGCAGTTGGACCACTGGTTTCTGTCTTATTATTATCAAAATGTAACTGTTAATTATTTTGAAATAAAAATAAAGTTTTGTAGCATATTGGCATATTATATTGTTTTTTCAACTTAATTTTTCCCATTCACTTGTACCAAATCTAGAAAAAGGTGAATAGTTAACATATTAATAATCTAAAATCAAGCCTATGATTATTGTAAAATAAATTCTAAACTCACCATTAAAAAGCTTTAATATATTACTACAAATGACCAATTGAACATTTTATCATTAAACCAAAAACAAAGTCGCAAAACAGTTTTTATTAATTTCTCGAAAATAATGATTTTGCCCTTTTTCTACGCACCGATTTAATTTTAGAAAGCCCATAAGTTTAAAATAAAGTTTTGGGAACTTCAAAACTATATACCCTATATGTTTACTTTTTCAATAAAGAAATTATTAAAAAGTTATATGTGTTAAGGGCCTTTAATATCCTTTAATATGGGGTGAACTCATATAACCTATAGATTATACTTAAAGTTTTTCCAATAAGCAATTTAATTCAACAAATTTTAAAATTTTGACTTGTATTTCTAAAGTAAAAAGATCAAATACTGATTTATGTTGTTTTTGTTTGAAATGCATTGTTAACCATTTATAGGGCACTGTATATGTTGTAAAATGTTAAATTTTGCTTTACTTGGATTTGAATAATGTACCGGGTGAGCATAAAGTCTTGCCCTGATTATAAAAATTTATTGCAGAATAACTGTTTGACATAATAATTTAAATTTGATGCTGTTACATAGGTTAGTGTTAATAGTTTTTTTTAAGATTACTTACATTAGTAAACTTCAACGTGTGCCCCCTTGGTAGCTCGGAGAATGTCGAAGCGGTATTCCAGTTCCCGCCAGGTGTTTTGTACATGTGTTCTGTCACAGTACCCACAGCAGCTTGTATCCTAGCCTTCAGTTCGTCAACATCAGCAACTGGTGTGGCGAAGACTCTATCCTTGATATAGCCCCAGAAAAAAAAGTCAAGGGGAGTAATGTCTGGAGAGCGGGGTGGCCAGGGTGTTGGACCATCCCTTCCAATCCACCGATCCGGAAATGTTTCATCACGGAAAACACCATTAACGCTAACATTTACTTAGATGTTTTGCAACAGTTCATCGCACCACAGTTAGAAGAATATCAACCATGGATAATTTTCCAGCAAGATGGGGCACCGCCCCACTGGGCTTTGATAGTGTGTAATTTGCTGGATGAAACATTTCCGAATCGGTGGATTGGAAGGGATGGTCCAACACCCTGGCCACCCCGCCCTCCAGACATTACTCCCCTTGACTTTTTTTTCTGGGGCTATATCAAGGATAGAGTCTTCGCCACACCAGTTGCTGACGTTGACGAACTGAAGGCTAGGATACAAGCTGCTGTGGGTACTGTGACAGAACACATGTTACAAAACACCTGGCGGGAACTGGAATACCGCTTCGACATTCTCCGAGCTACCAAGGGGGCACACGTTGAAGTGTACTAATGTAAGTAATCTTAAAAAAAACTATTAACACTAACCTACGTAACAGCATCAAATTTAAATTATTATGTCAAACAGTTATTCTGCAATAAATTTTTATAATCAGGGCAAGACTTTATGCTCACCTGGTATTTCTAGTGCCAGAATAGTAAGATATTATTATTTCTTTTTTTATGTGATTTTAAGCCCTGGTAAGTATAGCCTACTTACCTAGGAATGTTTATTGAAATGGGAATCGAATAATGTTTAGTGGTAAGAATGCTTATTAAAACAACTTGTAGGACTACATAACAGAAAAATGTGTAGAATAACTTATCTTAAAAATAAATCTTTATAATGCATCCTGCAGTTTGAAATTATTTCTATTTCATATAATGAATTAATATAATAATTACACCAACCTTCTTTTTAAACTGCGTCACCTTTATTTTTATTCTTACTTACACGTGTTTCGGTGGATCCACCATCATCAGAGTAAATAACATATAATTGAAACCAAAAAAATTTGTTATCTCACTTATTTAAAATTTACAGAAGATGATACATCTTCAGTCACTTGTATAAAACAATTTTATACAAATACACACTGAAGATGTATCATCTTCTGTAAATTTTAAATAAGTGAGATAACAAATTTTTTTGGTTTCAATTTTTTTATTTACTCTGATGATGGTGGATCCACCGAAACACGTGTAAGTAAGAATAAAAATAAAGGTGACACAGTTTAAAAAGAAGGTTGGTGTAATTATTATATTAATTCATTATATGAAATAGAAACTTATCTTAACTTTATATTAGCATGAATGGTTGCTTTCCCATAAGAAAACTCAAATTGTCTAAGCACTGTTCAAAAGTAACAACAAAACAACATGGTGGTGTACACTGGTATATATCCTTACCACATTTGTGCAACTCATGAAGCAAATGGTCGCTGAACGCTAATTTCAAAATGTGGTTAGCCTACTTACCATAGAACATTTATATAACACAATAAAATGCCAATAAGGTTCAACTGTATACCTTATTGTTAAATAAAATCAACCTTATTGCCTGCCAGTGGTAAGTATACTAACCAGAGGCCTATAAAGAGTTAAAGAAAATTGTGCTTTACAAGAATATTCATTATTGCTACATCAGTTTACATTAGTGACTTGAGCAAGGTTTTTACAATAAAAAAAAAAATTGAAATTTTTTCACTTTCCTGAAGAAAATATGTAAGTTTTCTGAAACTTTCA
Organism: Catonia carolina; assembly: GCA_035578175.1. NCBI lineage: Eukaryota > Metazoa > Arthropoda > Insecta > Hemiptera > Achilidae > Catonia > Catonia carolina. Next base: position 1,276,472 of record JAQMRL010000006.1, on the reverse strand, counting down.
CGTTCTTCATCAACATTACCAACAGTTGTCTCCCATAAAAAGATTTTTCCATAAAAATGTACGTTTTCCATTTTTTCACATCTCATAATGTGTTCCACTTGGGCATAATCTTCAAATAATTTTTTTTTTGTAATCCATAATGTGTGTACGTTGCAATCTGTTCGATTGAGAACAATAAGCAACCCCATGACCCAATGAGATGAGGATGATATGTATGACATGTAAATGAGACTGTTTAGTCTTGTACAGACTGAGAGAGCATGGTTAATTAAACCCCAACCATCAAAGTACACCCACAGCCACTGTCTAGTATTCAAATCCGTATAAAACTAACTACATTTACTAGGATTCGAACCAGGAACCTTTTTCACCGAAAATCAGCTGTCCCACATGTGCTGACCACTGCACCTAAAGAGGGCAAGCAAAGAGAGATGAGTTTACATAGTGATGAGTAAGAAGTTTTGAAGAACAAAGAGAAAGAAAGACACAATATTTTACATTAAAAAATTGTAAAAAACTTTTTTTGCTTTTCTAAAATGATAATTTAATTGTGGAATAGCATGTAGCAGTAATTAAAAGAATGAAAATTGCGAGCCGTCATTAAATTTAATGGCAGTCCATAATTTCATGCTAGGAGTGATGTTATTAGCAATTATATTATATTATTAGCAAGCAGGGAATATTAAAATAGACGGTGTACCCCTGGAAAGAGTTAAGCAGTATACTTACCTAGGCAGCAATGTAAACGAGGATTGGGATCACTCGCAAGAAATTAAGATACGCATAGAAAAAGCCAGAGTGGCCTTCAACAATATGCGAAAAATTTTCAAAACTCACGACCTTACACTTGCTATCAAAATGCGTCTCCTTCGATGTTATGTGTTCTCTGTATTGTTCTACGGCGTGGAAGCTTGGACGCTCACTGAGGCCTCAGCCAGGAGGCTTGAAGCCTTTGAAATGTGGCTTTATCGAAGAATGTTACGCGTATCATGGAGGGATAGAGTCACCAATGTAGAAATTCTTCGAAGGATGAATAAAGATAAAGAGGTTCTTGACATCGTGAAAGTGCGAAAGCTTCAATACCTGGGACACATTATGCGCAATGAGAACCGTTACGTGTTGCTCCAAAAGATTCTGAAAGGAAAGGTGTATGGTGCGAGAGGTCCCGGTAGAAGAAGGATTTCATGGTTGAAAAATCTAAGAACGTGGTTCAACCAGTCGACGACCCAACTTTTCAAAGCAGCTGTTTCCAAAGTCAGAATAGCCATCATGATAGCCAACATCCGAACCGGATAGGCACCATAAGAAGAAGAAGAAGTGATGTTAAGATTGTTTATTTCTTTTCTGAGTTATGATTTACATTGCACTCGGGTAACATTCTTAATGATTCACAGTAGCCACATTTATAAATAATATTTTTGTCACATTTCATTTCTGCAGCTATTTTTTGGCTTCAGTGAATATGAAGTTGAACAGGGATTCTCAGTTATGTCTATTTACGTATAGCTTTCAGCGTTTCTGAATGGGGATTGTTTGTTGACTGATTGACTATTGCTTGAGTCGCAGCTCCAAGTAGTTACAGTTGAGCCGTTGTTAGTTTGCTCCTCCTTCTGTCAACAAACCAAAGCCACCTACTACAGGGTGGATGCTAGAGTCTACGACTTTACAGATGTCGTATTACTATTAAGTTAACTATTTTTACTTTCTCTTGCCTATAAGAATATATAGGAAGGAAAGTATTGTTTTCATGTCGATTTTAACAAATCGAGTTTTCACCGGATCTATATGTTTTCAGACCCCCTGAACCCAAAAAACATGTTTTCAGCGATTGGTGTGGGTGTGTGTGCGTGCGCGCGCGCGCGCGCGTGTGTGTGTGTGTGTGTGTGTGTGCAAAATATCTCAAGAACGGAACATCGTACGAACTTGAAACTTATATACACTTGAACCTAAACTTGATAGGGTAGGTGTCACGTTTGCTGAAATTCTGGGTGAGGCTGTTTTCACGTAAAAACATAGTTTTTTTAAGATTACGGCTTTAATATGCATTTTAGCGCAAAACGTTATATAATAAAAGTTGTAGAGAATGTAAAATTCTACAACTTTTATTTCAAACATTTTTTTGTAAAACGCTTAGTTTAGCGGTAATTAGCAATTTTCTGTTTTTTTCTCACTAAAACGTGTGAAAAATCTATTTTTTTAAGATTTTGGCCATAGTATGCATTTTACGACAAAAGTGTATATAATCAAATTTATAGAAAATTAAAAGATCTACAACTTTCATTTATTAGCATTTTTCTCTACAGAGCCTAGTTTAGCGAGAAAGAGTGATTTTCTGTATTTTTAAGCCAAACTGAGGTCTATTTTCATTTTGCGTCTTTCATTCATGATTAAAATAAGGTTATATTTTTGAGGTTAGTTTTTTGTTTATTTCTAATGTTTTATTACTAATGTTAGGTTTATTGTTAATTATTTGCATTGGCAAGAGAGAGTTGTGTGAGTTTTTCACACCAGATTTTTTAAATTATAATTACTTAAAATACTAAAAACATCAGTCACGATATGATGTACGCCTAACAATTTCATTTAAAAAAATACTTTTGAAAGTATTTTGTTGTTACTTTTTAATCAGCGAGTACACATTTTGATATAATGGGCATGCTCAGTGACGTCATTATTTGTTTACATTAGGAGCAAACTAAGAGAGGCTGGACTATAGAAGGAATGCAGTGCATTGTTATAGTAGTGGGAGAATAAATCAGTTAGTAGTGTTTCACAGCTGATGCTGTATTTGTAGCAATTGTGTCTACTAACTAAACTAAAAAAATATTCTTATCATCCGGTGCATTAATTTAATGAATAGGCCTACTTACTGGGTTATTAACTTGTTTGGATTCATAATATTTAACTTACCAATTTATACCAAAATATGTAAATAAATAAATGTAATAAATATAAACAAATATGTTAAATAGGGAAAGTTTGAAAACGAATGTTTTGTATCAGAGTAATATTACAATCGTTCTCTTAGCGTGTGTCCTTCACCCTTCCGCAACTACATGGAGCTTGGAACTGTACAATAGGTGGTCTGAATAGCTGAATAGCTCACATACTGTTTACTTAGCAGAGTAATAGTAGCAGCTATAGTCCGTCCCTCTCTTAGTTTGCTCCTGATGTAAACAAATAATGACGTCACTAAGCATGCGCATTATACCAAAATGTGTACACGCTGATTAAAAAGTAACAACAAAATACATTTAAAAGTATTTAAATACAAAATACTTTTGAAAGTATTTTTATAAATGAAATTGTTAGGCATACATCATATCATGACTGATGTTTTTAGTACTTTAAGTACATATAATTTAAAAGATAGTTAACTTAATAGGAATACGACATGCGTAAAGTGGTGGAGTGTAGCGTGCACCCTGTAGTAGGTGGCTTTGGTTTGTTGACAGTAGGAGCAAACTAACAACGGCTGAACTGTAGCAATTGCACCAGTGCTTATTACAGTTATACCATTTTAGCCATAAAATTAATTTTTTCAATAAGTCAACACAAAGGTTAAACATAGAAAAGTGATCAGGATGGTTGTACTAAATCTAAAACAAAAGTAATGTGAAACACGGGTAAAATAAAATAGAAAATCAAAAGCCATAAACAATGGATAGGAATAAAATTTTCACCAGATTAAGCCCGGCAACGTTTTATTGTTCCCAAGGATGAAAATAAATTTGAAAGGGAAGCGTTTTGATGACGTGGAGGATGTTTTATTTTTATTTTTTTGTTTAACGTCCAACTGTTCTGCAATTATTGCTAATGCAGACGGTGAATCATGAAATGATTTTTTGTAACGTATGAAAAAATACCGTGCCTGAATGGGATTCAAACCCAAGACCGCATGATGAGAGGCGAGCATGTTACCAACTTCGCCAATGCGGCCGGCGGAGGATGTTGTCAAAGGCAACTCTTCAGATGTTTCAGAGCATGTGGAAAAGAAGACTGGACAAGTCCATTGCATCTAATGGAGAGTACTTCTTATTCTCTTCACCGGTTAGGCATTTCTACCCATTCTGGCACCCATCTCTTCTTTGGCCTGCCAATATCTCTACTTCCCACTGGTCTGTATTCTTGTCGCTGTACGAGGCAAGCGGCTTTCTGGCATTCTATTTAAATGATCAACCCATTGGGTGCAATACAATTTTTTTTCGTTGAGTGGAAAAATTCCCACTTTTTGTCTTATATCTTCATTTCTGATTCTGTCTAGTCTTGTGCAACCCTCGACAGACGTTAAAAATTTCATTTCAGCAGTTTGGATGTGTTCTTTGCTCCCTTCTCTTCATCACCCATGCTGCACTGCCGTATGTCAAGGCTGAAACTGCCTCCATATGGAGAGTACTTTGAAGGAAATTATGTTAAGAATTAATATGGTGATTTTAAATTTTTAAGTCAATTTTACAGCTGAAAAATGGTTTTTTTTACAGCTGAAATACAGGCTTGGCTGACACTTTTCCGTTTACAGCCCGTAAAAATAGATGAAATCCCTGAATCTCCGAACAGATCTGTGAAAAATTGGCAATTTCCAGATTTTTCAAAACTGTATAATTTCATCGGGTACTAAGTAAAATGCTGTTAAAATGCACCAACATGTGTTCATGTGTTGATGGAGGCCACTAAATGATTAAGCAAGGCATTGGTTTAATAAATTTTCAAAGAAAAACCCATCAGTTTTTCATTTTTTTGTGGTAATTGGAAATTTGGAAAAAATGATGATGGGTGATGGGAGATGTGGATGCGGGTAAATTATATTTTGAAAAAAGTTACACTGGAATGAGTAGAGTGGGAGTGGGAGTGGGAGTGGGAGTGGGAGTGGGAGCAAACTCAATCCTTTTAACCCTTTGTAGGTATGTGGTAGGTGTACTTACCACTGGCAATAAGGTTGATTTTTTTAAAGAATAAGCTATAGAGTTGAACCTTATTGGCATTTTATGATTTTATAGATGTTCTCTAAAAAGTAGGCTACCCAAATTTTGAAATAAGTGCACAGCGACCATTTGCTTTGTGAGTTACATGAATGTGGTAAGGATTCATACCAGCGTACGCTACCATGTTGTTTTCTTGTTACTTTTGTACAGTGCTTAGAAAATTCAAGTTTTTTAATGGAAAGCAAGCATTCATGCTAATATAAAGTTAAGATTCGCCTCATTTTCCTGTTATGTAGGGCTACAAGTTGTTTAAATAAGCATTCTTACCGCTAAATATTATGTGATTCCCATTTCAATTAACGTTCCTTGGTAATTATGCTTACCATGGCTTAACATAAAAAAAAGAAACATCTTACTGTTATGGGGCACTAGAAATACATTATTCAAGTGCCTATAAAACAACAAAATTTAACATTTTACAAGATGTATATTTTTGCCCGTAGTAGGCTACTGCCCTATAAAGGGTTAACGGATGTATTAATAATGCAGTAATTAATGATGTTTTTATTTTGTTGCAGGTTGATGAATAGCAGTTATAATAATGGCCGAGAGAAATGCGACCACCACCACCACCACCACCACCACCACTGACTTTGAACAACAGCCTTCTTATTTGACCATCTACGGCAACAGACGAATACAATGGAATTGGAAATATCCTTTCTCTATTAATATTAATAATAATAATAATATTTATTTATTCCACCTTTATACAAATGCAAAATTATATCTTATCTACTAGCAATAAATAACCACCAACTCAAGTAAACGGTGGTTATATATATATATAAAAAACCAAAATACATAAAAACAAGTTTACAACAAATGAATTACAAATCAAATGTCGTCATCCACTACAAATGACAATTGAAATAGTAGTGGCAGCTACAGCGCATGTTAACTATATTAACCAAGCCATCACTCTTCACAGCAGATATTCACCTGGACATGCACAACACTAAAATCAGTTGTTGTTGTTGTTGTTTAGGTGATCAGCCTGGTTAGTTGGTTTGAACCTGTAGAGGTTTTACTAAGTAAAACAAGGAGTGAGGTGGTTTACCATTGCCACAACTCACCGAGTGGAAAAGTACGCATATCAGCATGCCGAGCCCTCTGAAAAGCACATATTTTCCACTCAGCAAATGACACCTTCACTTCATTCACCACAGGGTACAACTGTATAATGAAATTCATTAATTTCAGACGAGATAACTGTGATTAGTGTCTTTTGCACCTCTACATCTTCTGTTCTTAAATGATTCACTCATTTAATTGGTTGACCATGTGATAAGAAACAGAACTATTTATTTTAGCCCTGAACCAAACAGATAGAGTGTAAATAATTTGACACTCCACCTGTCCGTTATGGGCAGAAAAAAATCAGTTATTATTGTTATATTGTTTACTGAGATCAGTAAATTCGTACAGAGGCTGACTAGCAAGCATTGCAAGTCACCAACACTAACCAACAATTCGTACAAGTGAATCGACATCAGCTGTTATTCCATTGAGCCAATCTTTAACCTTTCTTCAAAATATTACACATGTTTAAGCTTATTTTTAATTTCAATAGGCAACAGATTAAAACACTTCGGACCTAAAAAAACAAAAGTTTTAGCAAAAAATGATTTATTAACTTTCCGTCTTACAAACAGTTGTTGTGACAAACCTCCAGTTCTGTTGCCACTTTTTTACTTTCTCTTGCCTATAATATGAATATATAGGAAGGAAAGTATTGTTTTCATGTCAATTTTAAAGAAATCGAGTTTTCACCGGATCTATACGTTTTCAGACCCCCTGAACCCAAAAAACATGTTTTTAGCGATTGGTCTGTGTGTGTGTGTGTGTGTGTGTGTGCGCGCGCGCGTGCGCGTGCGTGTGCGTGTGTGTGTGTGTGTGAACAGAATATCTCAAGAACGGAACATCGTACGAACTTGAAACTTAAAACTTAAGTTACATATCACTACCGGACCCGACACGAACATTTTCATCAAAATCGGTCAACCGGAAGTAGTAGTTTATTCGTGTAATTTTTCACTTTTTTGCGATTTTCTCAAAAACTGGTCCTACGATTTTTTTAAAAATCGCCTGGTTTACTCAATTTTTTTATTCTCTACAAGATAGGGTAGGCGCCATGTTTACCGAAATTCTGCGTGAGGCTGTTTTTACGTAAAAACATTTTCTTTTTAAGATTGCGGCTTTAATATGCATTTTAGCTCAAAACGTTGTATAATAAAAGTTGTAGAGAATGTAAAATTCTACAACTTTTATTTCGAACATTTTTTTTGTATAACGCTTAGTTTAGCGGTAATTAGCAGTTTTCTGTTTTTTTCTCACGAAAACGTGTGAAAAATCGATTTTTTAAAGATTTCAGCCTTAGAATGCATTTTACGACAAAAGTGTATAAAATAAAATTTATAGAAAATTAAGAGATCTACAACTTTTATTTTAAGCATTTTTTTGTACAGTGCCTAGTTTAGCGTGAATGAGTGATTTTCCGTATTTTTAAGCCAAACTGAGGTCGATTTTAATTTTGTGTATTTCACTAATGTTTTTAGAGGTTAGTTTTTTGTTCATTTCTAATGTTTTATTTCTAATGTTAGGTTTATTGTTAATTATTTTCACTGGCAAGAGAAAGTTGTCTGAGTGTTTCACACCAGATTTTTTATAAAATAGTTTTAAAACTTTAAAAATAAATAAGTTTTTAATGGGTAAGATACGTAGTACATTTTTAAAATCATTAACAGTACTGTCTCTCTATCGTTTAAATAATAATATTTTAATGAAATATTTTTGAGCTACAAACAATTATTTATTTATTAGTGTACCCATTCACTAGCAGTTTATCTGCAGACAACGGACTGTGAGGCTAACTGAAGATTTTTAACTGTCACAGGCCCATAGAGTAATAAAGAAAGTAATAAAGAGTAATTCTTTATTACTCTATGGCTGCTACCTAGTTCGGCCGGTGTCACTCCTTTCGTAGGTGCCGCTGTAATCGTCCGGTGTGCCAAAATAAGAAAAATATAATATTCCTGTTGGCCGGGTATAAATAATTTTATTATTAAAAATACAGTTTCCAAAACCACCAGTATTACAGTAAAAAGTAAACACGCCAATACAATCACTAATATCAACACCGTATTACTGGTGGTTTTAAAAATTATAAAAACAATAATTTTTATTATATATTATATTTTAATAATGCGATTTGAAATTCTTTCATATAATTGTATATTATAAATTACTTTTATTTTATAGAAATGTATGTATTTACACAGATTAATAAATTATCATTTAAAAACATAGACAGTGTCGAACTTCGAATGAAGACGCCATGCTTATCTGATACATATGATTTCAACCTTTTTCAGACGAAAATGGTGGACAAAGGAATGGTGAATCCGGATAGGAAATTTGTTAAAATTTTAACGGAATTAAGAAGCAAGATGTGTAAGTAATGTGCAATAAAATTTACGTAGTTAGATTCTGTTAATTTCATTTTATTTCTTATTGTGTTTTTAAGGGGTAATTAATTAAAAAATTGAAATATTGTGGCCGATAATCGTGGTACATAATTTCTTAAATCTAACGTGTAATTATTAAGCTTATAAAATAATTTTGGTATAGGCAACCATAAGAAACCGACACATTATACACCCTATACTTTGCGAAAAACATTCACTTTATTTACTTAAGTGTGCTGCCTAACCTTACTTCACGGAATTTATAAGCATTTTATCAAAACTTATAATCTTGTGTTAAAAAAAATTGTTTTCATAATCTCGGTAATGTAATTTTACTAATATTTAAGACCCATTATCTTAGGTCTCCTAAGAGATATCACAATAATTGTTTTATTCACTGAAAGTATATATATTTTTCTTTTTACTGACTTTTTTTATGAATTTATATTGTTTACCAATATTTTTTTTAAATTTCAAAAATTTCTGTTTTCTGTTTATAAACTTTTGACAATATATTTAATTAAAAAATGAATATTACAGATTTGAGGGCACAAAAAAGCCCATAGCTGCAGTTAGGTTAGGCAAACATCCTATAAAAATTTCATGCATGTAGGCCCTATCTCTATTAGTTTTTGAAATAATGGGTCAAATGTGTTGAAAAACAATACATTTCCGGGAAATTGCATTTAAAGTTTATATTACTACTACACAGTCACAAATTGTACTTTCATTATTATTAGAACATCCCAGCACCATATGTTGCATTCTTAATTTCCTCATCTTCATCTGTTAAAATACTCCTTTTTCTTTTCTGTTTTTTTAATATATATTTTTTTTAATTCCTAATTTGTGTACGTTGCAATCTGTTCAATTTAGAACAATAAGCAACCCCATGACCCAATGAGATGAGGATGATGTGTATGACGTGTAAATGAGATGTAGTCTTGTACAGACCCAGGCCGACCATGCCTGCGAGAGTATGGTTAATTGAACCCCAACCATCAAAGTACACCGGTAACCACTGTCTAGTATTCAAATCCGTATAAAAGTAACTACCTTTACTAGGATTTGAACCAGGAACCTTCGTCTCTGAAAATCAGCTGTTTAACAGCTGATTCTGGCGACGACTTTACCTCTAGACCAACCCGGTGGGTTAATTTTTTTGATGTCACGTTTTCTAATGTACCTTGTTTTTAGTCTTTCTGTATCCATATTACGAAGCACGTTGACAGTATTTTCAGCACTTTCTAAACCTAATTCTTGTAACACTTTTAATTTTCCAATATGTCCTACATTATATTGAATTACTGCATCATACACCACACCTAATTCAAATGTTTGTAATCCAACAAATCCAGTTTTGGGTAGCTTTTGCCATATTGTTTGGTTTACAGACTCATTCGGGTTTTGTGTGTGCCCGTGAAGGCACTTCCTCAGTAATTCTTCGTTACTCAGGTCTATAAAAACTGACTTAATTTTTTTTAGAACAGCTGATGGTAGGCTGTGTTTATGATCATATTTTTCATCAGTAACTAAACTTCTATTAAATTTGCACCATGAGTTTTCATCTGCAGGGCAGAAGACATGTTGCGGGTTCGTATCAGTCGATGCCTTGTGGAAATATATAGCATATATATTTCAAAAATTCATAATAAAATTATTTTTCAACCAATAAAAATGTATAATACATAATTTTAAAGAGAAAATTATGTACAATATGATAATACATAAAACTCAAAATGTGAAAAATTCAAATTTTGAGCTTACATTGTCCCCTTAAGTGAAATGCCTATTGTTATCTTTGTACCTATATAGTTTAAAAACTTAAATTTAAAAACCATGTTGAATGGTAGGCGTTTTACATTTTGTTCTAAAATGAACCAAATTTTGACAATTTAGGCCTACCATAAAAATACCATATTGGTTTCTGCATGTGTTGTGTTTATGACAAAATGTTTCATCCTCAGCAGTATTTTCAGAAGCATTGTGTAGGTTTACTGGATTATTACTTTCTCTTGCCTATATGAATATTTAGGAAGGAAAGTATTGTTTTCATGTCGATTTTTCGAAATAGAGTTTTCACCGGATCTACAGGGTGATTCATGAAGTTCTCCCCCCACTTCTACAGCACATTGTACTAGTAAAAATGATGAAAAAATGTTATGTAAACATAGGTCCGAAAACGCTTCGTTAGCGAGTTACAGCTAGCGAAAGTTTCGCCTGGATTTCAGTTCACCAGGTGAAATGAGGTCTTCCTGGAATTGTGGTAAGGTAGATTAAGGGGCGAATTCAATCATTTCTTATGGTTTTTGATCTGATAAATTGAATAAAACAGGTCCCAGAACTGTAAGTTAAATAGTTTTTGAGAAAACCAGTGTCAAATGCAAAAAATGGAGTGAAAATCACATTTTTTCATCTTTGGGCAAGAATAACTTTGTTATTTCACCAAGAAACAGTTAAAAATTTTCAATAAAAAATGTAGAAAATTTTATTCTGAACAAACCGGTGTAAATAAAGTACACAGAAAGCGAATAGTTTTTGAGAAAACCAGTGTCAAATGCAAAAAAATGGAGTGAAAAAAACACATTTTTTCATTTTAGTTTTTCCGGTTAATTTTACTTTGTACTCTTATGAATAAAAACTCATTTAATCAAACATCTATTCGCTTTCTGTGTACTTAATTTACACCGGTTTGTTCAGAATAAAATTTTCTACATGTTTTATTGAAAAATTTTAACTGTTTCTTGGTGAAATAACACAGTTATCCTTGCCCAAAGATGAAAAAATAAGTTTTTCACTCCATTTTTTGCATTTGACACTGGTTTTCTTAAAAACTATTTAACTTACAGATCTGGGACCTGTTTTATTCAATTTATCAGATCAAAAACCATAAGAAATGATTGAATTTGCCCCTTAATCTACCTTACCACAATTCCAGGAAGACCTCATTTCACCTGGTGAACTGAAATCCAGGCGAAACTTTCGCTAGCTGTAACTCGCTAACGAAGCGTTTTCGGACCTATGTTTATATAACATTTTTTCATTATTTTTACTAGTACAATGTGCTGTAGAAGTGGGGGGAGAACTTCATGAATCACCCTGTATACGTTTCAGACCCCCTGAACCCAAAAAACATGTTTTTAGTGATTGGTCTGTGTGTGTGTGTGTATACAAAATATCTCAAGAACGGAACATCGTACGGACTTGAAACTTAAGTTACATACCACTACCGGACCCAACACGAACATTCTCATCAAAATCGGTCAACCGGAAGTAGTAGTTTATTCGTATAGTTTTTCACTTTTTTGCGATTTTCTCAAAAACTGGTCCTACAATTTTTTTAAAAATCGCCTGGTTTACTAAATTTTTTATGCTCTACAAGATAGGGTAGGCGCCATGTTTGCTGAAATTCTTGGTGAGGTTGTTTTCATGTAAAAAAAGTGTTATTTTAAGATTACGCCTTTCATATGTATTATAGTGCAAAAAAAACGTAGAGAACTTAAAATCCTACAACTTTTATTTCAAACATTTTTTTGTATAACGCTTAGTTTAGCGGTAATTAGCGATTTTCTGTTTTTCTCACGAAAACATGTGAAAAGTCGATTTTTTTAAGATTTCGGCGTTAGTATGCGTTTTATGACAAAAGTGTATATAATCAAATTTGTAGAATATTAGAAGATCTACAACTTTTATTTGGAGCATTTTTCTCTACAGATGCTAGTTAAGCGTGAAAGAGTGATTTTCCGTACTTTTAAGTTAAACTGAGGTTGATTTTCATTTTGCGTATTTCACTTCTGATTAAAATTAGTTTATGTTATTAAAGTTAGTTTTTTTTTATTTCTAATGTTTTATTAATATGTTACGTTTATTGTTAATTATTTGCACTGGCAAGAGAAAGTTGTGTGAGTGTTTAACACCAGATTTTTTTTATGTTCGTACAGGTTGAATTTGTTGTGGGTATGGCAAAATGAACAGGTGATGGAAGCAATCCTGGATCAGGAACTGGAAGATGACTCTAAAAGACTAAACTTTTTTTTGTGAAAAATCAAAGTTGGATCAAGTTTGGTATAAATATAACCAACTACGGTGGCATGCGGGCCGCACATGCGCAGTAAGTAGCTCCCACACCAAAGCGTCGTAGGCTGCCTCTAAAGTAGTACTCACTACTCATTGTGTTGTGTTCATGCGGTAATCGTTTTGACATTGGTGTCGCTTTCGAAATTAGTTACGCGGCACAAAATACGGGGAAAATGTCTGCGATTCATTTTAGGGTAATAGGCAAAAGGTTTTTTTCCTAAATGATGTACCTACCATAAGTTTTGACAGGCCCAAAAGAAAGGTACATCATAACCTCATTCTGTTATATTTACTATACGGTTCTTTTTGTTAAAATGTCAAACAACTGATATTGTGCGTGTGTAGTTGATTTCTAAAATTTGACGTGTGTTTCGTATAAAATTCACAACTATTAAAATTGATTCAGCTTCTTGGAATATTAACAGGAAGTAGACACCAGACACTATGATCTATCTTTGACTTCCCTTCAAAAAGTGATTTTTTCAAGCTCGTTTATTATCTCTCTTTCTGCCTTACATACATCAAATTACAGATAAAATTTTATATTTTATAACAAAATAATAAAACGCATATTATGTAATCCTGGAAAAGAAGTTAGAGCCTATACTAGCCTACGTGATACGCAAAAAATGCGATGAGATTTAAACATCTAACTTTGTACGAGCGTATCTTATATAAATATCAGAGTATAATAATAACATTTTTAGTGTAATAAAATAAGATCCATTAGGAAGCGAAAGTAATATTTTCAGAATATTTTGATGGATAATGAGCTCGTTAGTGTAGTGAACGAAACTGGCCAGCAGAGTGCCCTACCATACCGTGTATTGTCACTATTGCGCTTGAACACCGTGCACTGATTGAAATGAGTTAAGGGGAAAGGCTGACGCAACACATTCTCTCTCTGTCCCGCTACCCTCCCTACATGCCGTCGTAGTTGGCGAACAGTATAGTAACTTAACGCTTTTGTAAGCAGTATGACCAGCAATAATCTGCTCTGACAACTACTGCCACTGGCACCACCAAAAGTACAGTAGGTTGGTACCATTTGTAATGTAATGAAATAATTTAAGAAAATAATGTAATGAAAACGCAAATAATTGTGATTGAAAATAAATTGATATTTAATGAAAACGACTGAAAAAATCTAGTGTGAAACACTCACACAACTTTCTCTTGCCAATGCAAATAATTAACAATAAACCTAACATTAGTAATAAAACATTAGAAATAAACAGAAAACTAACCTCAATAAACTTAACCTTATTTTAATCATGAGTGAAAGATGCAAAATGAAAATCGAACTCAGTTTGGCTTAAAAATACGGAAAATCACTCTTTCACGCTAAACTAGGCTCTGTAGAGAAAAATGATCTAAAGGAAAGTTGTAGATCTTTTTATTTTCAATAAAATTAATTTTATACACTTTTGTAATAAAATTCATACTAAGGCTGAATTCTTAAAAAAATAGATTTTTCACACGTTTTTGTGAGAAAAAATCAGAAAATCGCTAATTACTGCTAAACTAAGCGTTAAGTTATGCAAAAAAAATGTTTGAAATAAAAGTTGTAGGATTTTAAATTGTCTACAACTTTTATTATATAAATTTTTGCGCTAAATATCATATTAAAGCCGTAATCTTAAAAAAACATGTTTTTACGTGAAAACAGCCTCACCCAGAATTTCAGCAAACATGGCGCCTACCATATCTTGTAGAGAATAAAAAAAATTGAGTAAACCAGACGATTTAAAAAAAAATCGTAGGACCAGTTTTTGAGAAAATTGCAAGAAAGTGAAAAATTATACGAATAAACTACTTCTTCCGGTTGACCGATTTTGATGAAAATGTTCGTGTCGGGTTTGGTAGTGTTATGTAACTTAAGTTTCAAGTTCATACAATGTTCCGTTCTTGAGATATTCTGTTCACACACACACACACACACAGACCAATCGCTAAAAACATGTTTTTTGGGTTCAGGGGGTCTAAAAATGTGTAGATCCAGTGAAAACTCTATATTGAAAAATCGACATGAAAACAATACTTTCCTTCCTATGTATTCATATAGGCAAGAGAAAGTAAAATTAAAAAATTGAACTTTACAAAATGTTACTGATCTTGAATTTTACATATTTATTGATTAAACTCTTCTACAAATCTAAATGTTTGCTAAATTATATTTATAACATAAAATGTTAAATTAAATTGATATTTTTAATTCTATCGAGCTCAGAATATTTAAATAATTAATTAATAGTTTCAATTTTTACTTTCTCTTGCCTATATGAATATATAGGAAGGAAAGTATTGTTTTCATGTCGATTTTTCGAAATCGAGTTTTCACTGGATCTTTACGTTTTCAGACCCCCTGAACCCAAAAAACTTGTTTTTAGCGATTGGTCTGTGTGTGTGTGAACAGAATATCTCAAGAACGGAACATCGTACGAACTTGAAACTTGAAACTTAAGTTACATATCACTACCGGACCCGACACGAACATTTTCATCAAAATCGGTCAACCGGAAGTGGTAGTTTATTCGTGTAATTTTTCACTTTTTTGCGATTTTCTCAAAAACTGGTCCTACGAGTTTTTTTAAAATCGCCTGGTTTACTCAATTTTTTATTCTCTACAAGATAGGGTAGGCGTCATGTTTGCTGAAATTCTGGGTGAGGCTGTTTTCACGTAAAAACGTTGTTTTTTTAAGATTACAGCTTTAATATGCATTTTAGCGCAAAACTTTATATAATAAAAGTTGTAGAGAATTGAAAATTCTACAACTTTTATTTCAAACAATTTTTTGTATAACGCTTAGTTTAGCGGTAATTTGCGATTTTCTGTTTTTTTCTCACGAAAACGTGAGAAAAATCGATTTTTTTAACATTTCGGTCTTAGTATGCATTTTACGATAAAAGTGTATATAATTTAATTTATAGAAAATTAAAAGATCTACAACTTTTGTTTAGAGCATTTTTCTCTACAGAGCCTAGTTTAGCGTGAAAGCGTGATTTTCCGTATTTTTAAGCCAAACTGAGTTCGATTGTCATTTTGCGTCATTCACTCATGATTAAAATAAGGTTATGTTTTTGAGGTTAGTTTTTGTTCATTTCTAATGTTTTAATACTAATGTTAGGTTTATTGTTAATTATTTGCATTGGCAAGAGAAAGTTGTGTGAGTGTTTCACACCAGATTTTTAATATTTCTTGAAGTCTCTGCTGTTGCATGTGTCTTGTTTCATTGACCGGGATCGAATGGGGGGCTAGACCATTGTTACGATTGGTTTTATAGTATCTACTTGATTCTCTTAGAATTTTATCTGCTTGTCTTAAAACTGATTAAGTTGTTTAACAGGTTGAGTGCCGTGAGATGCGCATGTGATCCTCACGTATTCCGTCGATATAGGCCGTGAGGATCGCAGGCTTTCTCACAGGTCTGTCCGCACAGGCCGTGAGAATCCATGCTGGTTCCTCGGACGCTATTGTGATTATTTCATCAGAACTTTTGTAGGCCTGCTGGGAACGCTTTGAAATTTTTGCAGGCCTATAAGGATAGTGTAATTTACATGTGGGCACGGGCGCCATCTCCATGCGGCAAAATTACGGACTACTACACATAACCTGTTGTTTAGGTCATCAGCCTGTAGAGGCTGGTTTGAACCACCTGTAGAGGTTTTACTAAGTAAAACGAGGAATCAGGTGGTTTACAATTGCCACAACTCACTGAGTGGAAAAGTACGCTTATCAGCATGCCGAGCCCTCTGAAAAGCACATATTTTCCACTGTGCAAATGACACCTTCACTTCATTCACCACAGGGTCTGGCTGTATAATGAAATTCATTACTTTCATAGGAGATAACTCTGATTAGTGTCTTTTACACCTCTACCTCTTCTCTTCTTAAATGATTCAGTCATTTAATTGGCTGACCATGTGATAAGAAACAGAACTATTTATTTTAGCCCTGCAACGAACAGATTGAGTGTAAATAATTTGACACTCTACCTGTCTGTTATGGGCAGACACAACCTAAAGTTACTAAAACCCGACAGTTTTCCAGTGATGTTTATTCGTGTTATTGTTATTTGTAATGATATTTTCTTGTTTATTAGTGATTGTAAGTGTTTGTTAATGTTTGTAATAATATTGTAACATATTTATAATACGGTTTATTTGTTTTTGTTAGTGTTTATCTTTTAAAAACAATATATATTTTCAGACAGTCAGGTTATTTTATTGCGCTTGAAATTAGTAAGGTTAGTATCTAATTCATTTCTGTTTTGCGTTTTTTATTAAAAAACTTTAATTTCATTATAAAAATATTTACACGTTAAAATATTACTATTGTAGGTGAGTATCACATGCGATACACGCAGCCTGTTCCGAGAACTATTTCCCTTGTAGCCCGTGAGGATCACATGCGATACACGCGGCCTGTTCCGAGAACTATTTCCCTTGTAGCCTGTGAGGATCACGTGTGTTCCTCACCATTTTGTCAATTACCTGACATTGTATTAACTTTTTGCTAATAAATACTCAATATAAGTTGTGTTATTGGTCATATTTTGCAATTTCTCCTTCCCCCCTGGCCCCCCCCTGGTGAAAGTTTACTCATTGTTATACGGCTTGTGCAGACGGCTTACACTTATACATTGTGGCATTCAACCTGTTATGGATGTTTGTATCTGTATGAAATCAAACCTAGTGATTTAATAAAGTCAACAACTTTTTTTTTGTCGAAAAGCTGTATAGCAAGTTCCAAGTAGGCTAATAGTTCTACAGCTGATAGATTTTCAAAGAAACAGGGTGTTAAGTTGCCGTGATTGTGTTTAGGTCAACAGCCGAAAGGCTGGTTTGAACCTCTAGAGGTTTTACCAAGTAAAAACGAGGAGTAAGGTGGTTTACCAGTGCCTTCCTCATTGAGTTGAAAGAGTATGCTTATCAGCATGCCAGGCCCTCCGAAAAGCACTCACTTTCCACCCTGCAAATGACACCTTCACTTCATTCACCACAGGGTCTGGCTGCATAGTGAAATTCATTACTCTCAGAGGAGATAACTCTAGATAAGACTAGTGTCTTTTACACTTCTACCTCTTATGTTCTTAAATAGTTCAGTCATATAAGTGGCTGACTATGTGATAAGAAACAGAACTATTTTTTTTAGCCCGGGACCAAGCAGATAGAGTGCAATTAAAATGACACTCCACCTGGCTGCCCGTTTTGGGCATTTGCCATGATTATAAGCCCACAAAATTATGGTAAATTTACATGAAAAGCACTTGACCATTTTCGTGCATTCTGTTGTAGTTGAATGTTAAGTACTTGTATGAAGAATGTCTAATTCCAAATTTTTGACTCCTTCAAATGAGTTTTAATGTCAGTTTGCGTATTAATGGTCAGCTTTCTATTTTTCAGGTAATTTAGAACGCGCGATGACTACAGCAATTTTCATAAAATTTATAAATTAACTTTTAGACTCATTCAGTGGCAGTGCAGTTGATACGTATTGCATGGTAGCAATCCATTATAAACCTTCTTGAGAAAAAACACGCCCGTATTCCGTTTTGGTAAGTAGCAATGAAGACGTTATAAATGGAAGTTCATAATATTAAACAAAATTGTTTGGTACAGCGATATTGTGCTGGCCTTGTACCTTTTACTATGAAATAGTATTTAATTTCATTAAATTTTAGAGCAAGCTGCGGGCCTCATGCTGCCCGTGAGTTGTGCACTCCTTGTCTAGAGAGCATGTAGAAACAGTGAAATTCCTGGGATTATCACTAGATAAATAACTATCATGGGTTTTCTATTCCAATCAATTTTTACTTTCTCTTGCCTATATGAATTTATAGGAAGGAAAGTATTGTTTTCATTTCCATTTTAACAAATCCACTCTTCACCGGATCTACACGTTTTCAGACCCCCTCAACACAAAAAACATGTTTTTAGCGATTGGTCTGTGTGTGTGCGTGTGTGTGTGAACAGAATATCTCAAGAATGGAACATCATATACCACTACCGGACCCGTCATGAACATTTTCATCAAAATCGGTCAACCGGAATTAGTAGTTTATTTGTGTAATTTTTCACTTTTTTGCGATTTTCTCAAAAACTGGTCCTACGATTTTTTTTTAAAACCGCCTCGTTTACTAAATTTTTTTTGCTCTACAAGATAAGGTAGGCGCCATGTTTGCTGAAATTCTTGGTGAAGCCCCTGTTTTCACGTATAAAAATTGTTTTTAAAGATTATGGCTTAAATATGCATTTTAGCGCAAAAATTTATATAATGAACAATATAGAGAATTTAAAATCGTACAACTTTTATTTATAATATTTTTTTATATAACGCCTAGTTTAGCAGTAATTAGCGATTTCTGTTTTTTCTCACGAAAACGTGTGAAAAATCAATTTTTTTAAGATTTCGGCCTTAGTGTGCATTTACGACAAAAGTGTATATAATCAATAGGAAATTAAAAGATGTACAACTTTTACGCTTAAAGCGCTTTTTTTTTCAGAGCCTAGTTTAGCGTGAGTGATTTTTCCGTATTTTTAAGCCAAACTGAGGTTGATTTTCATTTTGCGTCTTTCACTCATGATTAAAATAAGGTTATGTTTTTTGAGGTTAGCTTTTTGTTTGTTTCTAATGTTTTATTACTAATGTTAGGTTATATATATAAAGCCCCAGCCACTAATGACTCACTGATAACATTACAACTGCGCGTCCAAAATGACTGAAACTTTGGTGAGTAACTGTCAGCAGATGAACAACAAAATTCACAAGCTTTTATTTAAGAGTGCTGCCATCTTCCCGTTGAGGTTGGAAATTTTTCAGACCACCCTCGTATTAAATTAATGTGGATGTTTTCGCTTGTTTTTACTTTCTCTTGCCTATATGAATATATAGGAAGGAAAGTATTGTTTTCATGTCGATTTTTCAAAATCGTGTTTTCACCGGATCTATACGTTTTCAGACCCCCTGAACCCAAAAAACATGTTTTTAGCGATTGGTCTGTGTGTGTGTGTGTGTGTGTGTGTCTGTGTGTGAACAGAATATCTCAAGAACGGAACATCGTACGAACTTGAAACTTGAAACTTAAGTTACATATCACTACCGGACCCGACACGAACATTTTCATCAAAATCGGTCAACCGGAAGTAGTAGTTTCTTCGTATAATTTTTCACTTTTTTGCGATTTTCTCAAAAACTAGTCATATGATTTTTTTTAAAATCGCCTGGTTTACTACATTTTTTATGCTCTACAATATAGGGTAGGCGCCATGTTTGCTGAAATTCTGCTTGAGGCTGTTTTTACGTAAAAACATTTTCTTTTTAAGATTGCGGCTTTAATATGCATTTTAACGCAAAACGTTATATAATAAAAGTTGTAGAGAATGTAAAATTCTACAACTTTTATTTCAAACATTTTTTTGTATAACGCTTAGTTTAGCGGTAATTAGCGATTTTCTGTTTTTTTTCTCACGAAAACGTGAGAAAAATCGATTTTTTTAACATTTCGGTCTTAGTATACATTTTACGACAAAAGTGTATATAATTAAATTTATAGAAAATTAAAAGATCTACAACTTTTGTTTAGAATCATTTTTCTCTACAGAGCCCTAGTTTAGCGTGAAAGCATGATTTTCCGTATTTTTAAGCCAAACTGAGTTCGATTGTCATTTTGCGTCATTCACTCATGATTAAAATAAGGTTATGTTTATTGAGGTTAGTTTTTGTTTATTTCTAATATTTTATTAATAATGTTAGGTTTGTTATTAATTATTTGCATTGGCAAGAGAAAGTTGTGTGAGTGTTTCACACCAGATTTTTATGTGTCGCGGTCCGATTAAGAGAGTGGTCATTTATCAGAGGTCAATCAATGTTTATTGGGTACTGGTAACACGCTATAAGATGACGATTGCGCCTTTCATGCGGAGGCGGAGGACACTATACTATCTATCCTAGTTACATTGGCCGGAGGCGAAGCAAGTCAGTGATCGGCTGGCTTGCATGTGTCGAAGCATCACGTCCAAGAGAGCACACCTGCTCCCTTACTTTCTGTAGCAGTTTTTCGGGCCCGTGCCTCTGGAAACTCCTCGGCTTTTCTATGGCTACTCTTCAGCCACGCATTGGTCTCGCCGAGGTGAGCTGAGATGCTGGGCTTCAGTCTGTCTATCCCTATCCTTGTCCTTGGCATCTAGCACTTTTTCTATCCGTGCTAGAGGCAACTTCTCCTACTGTTGGTTTTGCCCAACCCAGTGGTGTTAAGCTACCGTGCCGAAGGGTGGATGGCACTGGGGCTTTAGTCAGTGTCTCTAACGGTGCCTGTAGGATACCAGGCTCACTCCTACAGTAATTGCGCCTTACCCCTGTATGCGGGGCTCTGCAGGGGCGGACTGAATATTTCCCTAGCTACTCGTGGGACCAAAATGGAACCGTTTAAAAAAGAAAAAACAATTATACAGGGGGATGAACGTCCCCAAATGGAGGCCCAACCAAATGTGGGGGGGGCCGGAGCAAACTGCTGGGAATTCAAGTCCCATGGTTATCGACAACCAAGGGGAACAGCAGGCGAGGGTGGCAACACCTGAACGCCTGGGTTCTCTGGAGGTGACGTCGGAGGAAGATGTGGAGCTCCCTAAGGAGGAGGGAGAAACATCGCAAGTACCCAAGGAGATGGGTAAAAGTGCTAGGCTGAGTGGGGCTGCGAAGAAGCGCCTACGTTGGCTTCTAGTAAAGGGAGTACCTTACGAGGAAGCGAGGGAGAAGGCCGTTCGGCCTTTGTCTCCGAGGAGGGGTGAACAACCCCTTAAGAGGCAGAGGTCGGATGGGTCGACTCCTGAGAAGACTCGGGTACAAGATCCCCCCAAGAAGAGGGCAAGAGGTCCTCCAACTGGGGATAAAGGGGTGGCTGGTCCTGGCATGGGGTACAGCCGGGTGGTTGCGGGCACCAGGGTTGGTATCCTGGCGGTCGGCTACCCGGAGGTGCTTCTGTCCAGGGAGCAGTTGAAGGCTACAGAGAAGGCGATCCTGGTGAGTGGGGGGACTCGAGATTGAGGGGGAGATTTCCCCGAAATTCGTGGGCTCAACATTCAAACCGGGATACCTGGTCCTGACCTGCAAGGATGAAGGAACGGCGGAATGGGTCAGGAAGATAGGGGGAGCCCTGCAACCATGGAAGGGGGCTAGGCTAAAGGTGGTGGGGGAGAAGGACCTTCCCCGGCCTGTGGTTGTGGTGGGGTATTTCCCCAACAGCAAGGAGGATAAATCGGAGAAGATCCTCAGGATGCAGGCTGTACAGAACCATGATCTACTGGTGGACCAGTGGAAGGTTCTGCAGAGGTTGGAGAACAACCTCATGGTCCAGTTGACATTGGCGGTGGATGACCGGTCGGCGGTCAGGCTCCGGAGGAATCCGGAGGTTGACTTTAAGTTCGGTCAGATACGGCTGAGGTTAAAGGGATCCAAGATGCAGGAAGGAGGGGTTGCTGGAGGAGAGGGGGGTCAAGGGACGGAGGTGAGGACGGGTCCTGAAGACCCCAAGGAAGCAGCAACAAAAGAAGGAGGGGCTAGTGTGGAGGCCCCGGCTTCAATGGAGGTAGTGGAGATGGAGGAGCCGCCAGTAGAGGAGGTGAGCCCGAATCTGGTGGTGGCAAGTCCATCTCAAGTAGGGGTGGAGGGACCCAAGGAGAAGGAGGAGTCGCCTCGGGCGGTGGGTAGTCCACCGCAGAGGAGGACGCCTAAGAAGGAAGGAAAGGGTCCTTCAGGTAAGTCTGGTGGTGGGAGGAGGGATGGCAGTCCCGTTGCCGGTCCGTCAGGGACGGGGCGGCAAGTGCTCCAACCAGGAAGGAGAACTCGTGGGCCAAGATTCCTGCAAAAGCAGGAAAGGAAGGACCACGGGAAGTACAGGCGGCATTGAAGAGCAACGTCGTCCAGGTGAACCTTCACCACTCCAAGGCGGCTTCAGCGGCGCTGGGTGAAAGGTTCTGCAGGGAATCGCTGGATATGGTGCTAGTCCAGGAACCATGGAGCAGAGGTGGACGTATTTGCGGACTCTCCTCTATAAATGGTAAGTTGATATATGATACTAGTATATCCAACCCTAGATCATGTATAGTGATCAGAAATGGTATAAAGTGTTTCCCTTTGTGTGTTACTAGGGACCTTGTAGCAATCTCCGTGGAGATGCAGAGGGGGAGTAGGAGGGAAGAGGCAGTTGTTGCCTCCGCCTACTTCCCGGGGGATAGCTGTGAGATGCCCCCTGCGGAGTTTCGTCGGCTGGTGGAAGGATGCCGGAGACGAGGCCAGGAGTTGGTGGTTGGATGTGACTCAAACGCACACCATACCGTTTGGGGATCTACCAACACCAACAGGAGAGGTGA
Organism: Catonia carolina; assembly: GCA_035578175.1. Taxonomy (NCBI): domain Eukaryota; kingdom Metazoa; phylum Arthropoda; class Insecta; order Hemiptera; family Achilidae; genus Catonia; species Catonia carolina. Next base: position 1,253,575 of record JAQMRL010000006.1, on the reverse strand, counting down.
GTGCCTACTTGAATATTTAATTAGTAATGATTTATATTTGAGTAATAGAGGTAATGAGCCTACCTTTGTGACTGTTAGGAGAAGGGAGGTCTTGGACCTTACCATAACTAGCGAGCTCATGAGGTGTGAGATCAGAGACTGGAGAGTCTCTGGAAAGGCATCTCTTTCTGACCACAGGTATGTGGAATTTGCTATGTGCCTGGGGGTCGGGAGGAGTGAAAGTATAAGGGTACCGAAGTTGACGGACTGGGAGGGCTTTAAGGAACAGGTGCAGTCTGAAATGGAGGACGTCTGTGTTACCCCTAGGTCGGTGACAGAACTAGAAAGGGTGGCAGACAAGTTAAGGGAGCGTCTTAACAGGGCCTTTTGTGATAACTGCCCTGAGAAAAGACGAAATATGGTAAGAAGGGTGCCATGGTGGAATAGTCGGCTGGAGAAGTTGAAATCCAGGACTAGGAAACTGTTTAATAGAGCCAAGTGTAATGGAGAGTGGAGAGAATACAAAGTGGCTCTAACTGAATATAACAGAGAATTGAGGAGGTCCAAGAGAAGAGCCTGGAGGTCGTTCTGCGAGGGGGTAAATGAGACCCCTGCTGTTGCACGACTTCGGAAGGTCCTGAGCAAAGACCACTCAAATCCTATTGGACAGTTAAGGAGGGAAGATGGAACCTTAACTGAAAGTATGGAGCTAACGGTGGAGGTGTTGTTGGAAACACACTTTCCCGGCTCGTTAGAGGACCGCCCGGATGAGGAGGAGAGGGTGAATCTGGGCGGTCATGGTAGAGAAGTGGCCTTGGCGAGAAGGGAGGCTTGTGAGGTCTTTACGTTTGCCAAGGTAAAGTGGGCTGTGGGTATGTTTAAACCCTACAAATCGGCTGCCCCAGATGGGATTTTCCCTGCTATGTTGCTAAATGGGGGCAACAAGCTAATTAGGTATCTGCTACATATCTTTAGGGCCAGTTGTGCGCTTGGATATGTACCGAAGAGCTGGAGGGAGACGGAGGTGGTCTTTATACCGAAGGCTGGGAAACCCCCAATTGAGCCTAAGTCATATAGACCTATCAGCCTGACCTCCTTTGTGCTCAAAGTGATGGAGAAGGTGGTGGACAGACACATCAGGGGTGGGGCCCTACAGGAAAGGCCCCTGCATGGGTGTCAGCATGCCTACCAGACTGGGAAGTCTACTATCACGGCTCTTCATGATGTGGTAACACGGATTGAGGGGAGCTTAAGGGAAAAAGAAATTGCCCTGTGTGCCTTTTTAGATGTGGAAGGGGCGTTTAATAACACCCTGTTCACGTCAATTGAGAAGGCTGCAAGGAGGAAAGGTGTCCAATCTAGTGTGATTAAATGGGTTGGGTCCGTTCTTAGGGATAGGGAGATACGGACTCGCCTGGGGGGCAAGTCGGTGACTGGTAGAGCTAGAAGGGGCTGTCCGCAGGGTGGGGTGTTATCACCCCTCCTGTGGTCACTGGTCATTGACGAGCTGCTCACTCAGCTGACGGAGGAAGGATTCGAGGTGGTCAGTTATGCTGATGACCTGGTGATCCTGGTCAGAGGTAAACATGAGACAACCATCCGGGAGCGGATGCAGGGAGCCCTCAATCTGGTTCACACTTGGTGTGGACAGGAGGGACTGCGTATTAACCCGGAAAAAGTGGTTGTTGTTCCTTTTACTAGGAAACGGACGATGACTCTGGATGCTTTGACTCTGGAAGGAAAGGACTTAAACTACTCCCCAGAGGTGAAGTATCTGGGGGTTGTCCTGGATTGCGGCCTGACTTGGAAGAGCCATATGTCCAAAACTATAGAGAAGGCTACAAAGGCCTTATGGATATGTAAGAGTCTGTTTGGGAAGACTTGGGGGCTTAGGCCTCATATGGTAAAATGGGCTTATGTGAGCATCATTTTGCCAATGGTCACGTACGCAGCTTTTGTATGGTGGCCAAGAACAAATCTGAGGACGGCGCAGGATCGGCTGAGGAAGCTGCAGAGACTGGCCTGCCTAGGGATAAGTGGTGCAATGTGCACCTGTCCAACGGCTGTGATGGAGGCGATGTTTGATTTGCCTCCTCTTCATATTCAAGTGAAGACGGAGGCGATAAGAACTGCCTTGAGGCTGGAGGGCAAGATAGGGGTCCCATCAAAGGAGATGGGCCACACCAGGATCTTCAAAGTGATTGAGGGGATGGGTGTGGTGGGTGGTCCTCGTGACCGTATGAATAAAGCATACGACTTCTCTGACACACTGAAGGTGGAAATTTTTGATCGGCAGGAGTGGATGGAGGAACAACCAGTTATACCGGAAGGAGCTACCGTTTGGTATACTGATGGCTCAGTGATGAGCGGAAGAGCGGGATTGGTGGCCTGGGGGGCCGGGGGGAAGATTTCCCTGGCCCTAGGGTGTACCATAACCATCTTCCAAGCTGAATTATTGGCCATTAAGGTCTGTGCGGAGAGGTGCATTGAGAGGCGCCTCAGTGGGTCGCACATTTTTATTTTGTCCGATACTCAGGCGGCCATCAAGGCTTTGAGTTCTTGTACTTTTGAGTCGCGATTGGCCTATGATTGTCGGGCAGTATTGAATGCCGTGGCCAGGCGTAACGTGGTAACGCTGCGTTGGGTGCCGGGGCACCAGGGAGTGTCTGGAAATGAGAGAGCGGATGCCTTAGCAAAGAAGGGTGCAGCCTCTCACTTCATAGGCCCAGAGCCATTCTGTGGAATTGGTGAAGGCTATTATAGAAGTATAGTTAGGGTCTGGGAAAAGGAGGCAAAAACCTCCTATTGGGAGAAGGTGCTAGGCTGTGAACAGGCAAAGAAATTTATTGCCTATTCCAGCAAGAAGGCTGGAATATATAATAGACTAGGAAGACAGGACTTGAGGAGGGTAGTGGGCCTGATGACTGGTCACTGTAATCTTGGGTATCATTTATCCAAGATAGGAGTTGCTGGAGACAGCCTGTGTAGATTCTGTCATGAGGCAGAAGAGAAGGCTGAGCATATTTTATGCAGCTGCAAAGTGGTTGGCTGCAAAAGAAGAGCGCTGATGGGTAAGGATGTGTTAACACCCTCTCAGGTAAGTGCACTAGATCTTAGGCAGATCCTGCGCTTTATTGAAAGTGTGGGTCTAGCTTAAATAAGGGATAGGGGCAATCACAAAAGATCTTTTAGGTCGCGGTGAGGAGGGGCTGAAGAAGCCTGAACGCCCTTGTTGTAATGTAATGTAAGATAGTTACATTGGCCAACCCGAAAGCATAACACACACATGTATGTATCAAGCGTGTTGTAACTCAAAATGTAAGTAATGAAATTCAGTTCATGACCCGTCACACTAAATAAGTAAGGAGTAATGTGATTATTTAAAGAAAGTGAATCGTTTAAAATTCAATAACAATTTAACATAACTGTACTGGAAATAACGAAACGCGAAAACCCTAAAAATACAAAAATATTTTTAAGTTACTGTAAAACTAGTGTTACGATAAATAAGCTCGCATCGACGGAACTCACGGACTGACTAGTCTACCACTACAAGTGTCAAGAGTGCAGTAATTCAGTTTACGGCTGATGACCAAAAAGGATACTAAATATTGCTTAGGCCGAGTATTATGGGTTATTTATAATGAATGTTTATTATTTAGGATCAATAAATAACAGAATGGGATGTTTATAAAATGATATAGTTGTACACATAATAAATCAATGTAAGAGTGAAACTACCGTGCGTTCGGAAAGTCGCTGTGCACTGGAATTGTGACTATGGATTTATGAAAATATGTATAAAGAAATGACTAAGCATTTTGGAAAAAAATTTATTCAATACCTTAATTACATTGTTAAACCGTGATTACATTGTTTATAGAAGGTGTTCGAAATGACCTCCATTGGCATCAATACAGCATTGCACTCGTTTCATTTTGTTTGCAAACACCTTTCGCAACTGTATAAAACGTTATGCAACGTGTTTGGTGAACGAATAATTTCAAAGAATTTGTGGCCTGCAAGATCTCCTGATCTGACTCCCCCCGATTTCTTTTTATGGGGTGCGGCGAAACAAACTGTGTATCGGAACAGACCTCACACGATTGACGAACTTAAAGCCGCAATAACGGCATACATTCAAGGAATCACTGTTCTTCAGTTGCGAAAGGTGTTTGCAAACAAAATGAAACGAGTGCAATGCTGTATTGATGCCAATGGAGGTCATTTCGAACACCTTCTATAAACAATGTAATCACGGTTTAACAATGTAATTAAGGTATTGAATAAATTTTTTTCCAAAATGCTTAGTCATTTCTTTATACATATTTTCATAAATCCATAGTCACAATTCCAGTGCACAGCGACTTTCCGAACGCACGGTACAACATAATGTCATGGTTAGTGCCTGTCACTATGATGCATTTAGAAAAGTACATATAACGGGTGATTCAAAAAGAGCGCCGGTTTTTAAACGGCTGGTAAATTTTTGTTTATCGGTTGGCAACATTGTTAGACCTCATTTCTATTTCGGAGAACATTCCGATTGACGATTCAGTTGTAGTTTCTCTTGTTCGCAGTGTAGTACTCTCGCAGTCTGTGTCTAACCATGGAGAAGTTTACTATTGCGCAACGAGTGTTAATCGTCAAAACATTTTACCAGAGTGGAGAGAGTTATGCGGCTACTGTCAGGCGACTTCGCGGTACTCTGGGACGTAATGAAGCACCGAATGAATCAACAGTTCGCAGGCTCATGAAAAAGTTTTTTGAGACGGGTTCAACAATCGACCTTAAAAGTTCTGGACGTCGTCGTTCTGGCCAAACTGAGCAGAACGTTGCGTTGGTTCGTGACAGTGTGGCTGTTAGCCCTTGTGACTTTCCTCTTTGGGGTCATCTGAAGTCATTGGTGTATGCCAATAAACCCCGAAACATCAATGACTTGAAGGAGGAAATTCGACGGGTTATCGGGCAAATGGAAGTCGAAACTTGTCGTGCAGTGATATCCAATTTCATGGACAGAGTTGATGCGTGCCAGCGCAGTAGAGGAGGACACATACATGACATCATTTTTCATACATGAAATCGGAAGGTAAGATGAACTTGTTGATGTATTTATTTTCAGTTTTTCAATAAAATAAATCTCTTAATTTGATATATCAAAACCGGCGCTCTTTTTGAATCACCCTATAGTAGCACTGCCACCCCCCACCCCCCGTATAGTCCAGTCTTACTCTCGCTGACAATCGTCAACTTATACTGTGTTACCAGTCGATGTACATGGTTACTGTTTATGATTTGTCTTCTAAACAACTATTAAAATTGTTTTAGTTAAACAATGTTAAACTAATAAATAAATTGTTTGTAACTCGAAAATATTTCATTAAAAAATAAATCTTTATAATGCATCCTGCAGTTTGAAATATTTCTATTTCATATAATGAATTAATATAATAATTTCACTAACCTTCTTTTTAAACTGCGTCACCTTTATTTTATTCCTACTTACACGTGTTTCGGTGGATCCACCATCATCAGAGTAAATGAAAAATTGAAACTAAAAATTTTTTTCATTTATTTAAAATTTACAGAAGATGATACATCTTCAGTCACTTGTATAAAAACTTTTATACAAGTGACTGAAGATGTATCATCTTCTGTAAATTTTAAATAAATGAAAAAAAAATTTAGTTTCAATTTTTCATTTACTCTGATGATGGTGGATCCACCGAAACACGTGTAAGTAGGAATAAAATAAAGGTGACGCAGTTTAAAAAGAAGGTTAGTGAAATTATTATATTAATTCATTGTATGAAATAGATTCAAAAATTGCGTATTTTTGTTTTTATTTGATCATGTATAGAATGTTAGAAAATAATGGTGTATTCTACAAACCAGTTCTCGATTGATTATTACTGTTTATGGTAGTAGAGTGTTACGTTATGTACAATTACAGTAGGTCGTCATTGCAATGGACTAAATGGGGGGGGGGGGATACCACAGTCTGTTTTCGTGAAAGTCCATTGTATTGATGAAATACAGCCAGGCAAAGCAGCTATTTTTGTTGTAGCTGTTAATTTTTAAACGCTTTTATTTAACTTACTCTTGGATCCATCAAATCTTGCAACTTAAAATTTTAATACTTCTACCGTATCAATATGAATCAAACTTTGCACACTTGTTTATCTTCGATGACAATATGCTGTGGAGGTGTTTGAAAAAAAATTTTAAAATTAAAAAAAAAATTTTTTAAAAAAATTTAAAAAACGCTTTTATTTAACAATTACTTAAAAAAATTAACTAAAAATAAAAAAATAAAAAAAATTTACAAAAAAATCACAGAAAAAAAATTACAAAAAAATAAAAAAAAAAAAATTAAAAAAAAAAATTTAAGAAACGCTATTATTTAACAATTAATCAAAAAGAAATGAACTAAAAAGAAAAAAAGAAAAAAATTTACAAAAAAAAATCACAGACATTACAGTTAAAAATAAAAGCGTGGCGCATTAATATATATAATATTTTACAATAAATATAATATATATTAATGCGCCACGCTTTTATTTTTAACTGTAATGTCTGTGATTTTTTTTTGTAAATTTTTTTATTTATTTCTTTTTAGTTCATTTCTTTTTGATTAATTGTTAAATAATAGCGTTTCTTAAAATTTTTTTTTTTTAATAGAGTCAAAATCGTAGCCAGTTTAAATGTTTTGTAACCAGTACGAAATAATCATCATGTAAATGCATTGAATTTTCTCACTTCAGAGTTATAGTCAGCGGCAGTAATGGAAAAACTCATCTTAACAACAATAATTAATAATTACGAGGGTCATTCGTAAAATAAGGTTCCCATGATTTTTTAAAATAGACAGCTATATTTTTTTATCTTAGTGTTATACATCAATTTAAAGCTTAAAACTTACGCTATTTTTCTACATAATCGCCGTTCCTGTCCAAAAACTTTTATAGATGATGCTCCAACTTTTCTATCCCCTTGTTGTAGAATTCTGCCGCCAATCCTTTGAGGAATCGAGTAACCTCTTCCTTGACTTCATCATCAGTACTGAAGCGTAGGCTCCCCAAGTATTCCTTTAATTTTGGGAATAAGTGATAATCACTTAAGGCTAGGTTCGGGCTGTAGGGGGGATGGGGCACAACAGTCCAGCCAAAATCTGTCAGCAGTTCTTGAGTTTGATGTGAGACATGAGGTCGAGCATTGTCATGTAGAAGCCTCACACCACTGGTCAATCTTCCTCTCCGGCGGTTCTGGATCGCGCGTCTCAGTTTTCTTAATGTGTCGCAATATCTGTCAGAATTTACTGTTGTTCCATGATTAATGTCGATAGGTGAAACCCGTTTTGCATTTAAAAAATGTATTACAGCGTGAATTTCGCATCTGGTGGTAACAGCAATAGGGAACTCCATCTTCGAAGGCTGCTAGGCCGGTACTGATCAACGTAGCGAGGCGGGAGTGGTGCGGAAAAAGAGAGGTAAAGCTGACGAGTAAGACAGTGTTGCTAGATTTCTCCCAGCACATCGCATTCTGTCTCGGCAGCTTAGGGAACGTTATTTTACGAATGACCCTTGTAGATGTCAAGAAACGGGTGAAATAATCGACGAACACGTGTAGATTAAGAAAAGTTAATACAATCTATATATAACGGTGTTTCAAAAAGGACGAACTTCGAAGTTTAAGGGTTAATATTTTCTGCATAGAGAATATTTTTTCCCCCAAATAACAGTTGGCACTACCGTACTCATTGTTGACCCATTGTGTATTATTACTGACATGTACTAGTGCTATCCCAGTATTCATTTGTGTCTGTATAAGTTCAAACATGGTTTTTTCAAAGGATGTACGTGTTTTTAAAGGTATTGAAAGTTATTGCGCATATAAATCTTACAAGCGAGTGAAAGACGAGTTCCAGTTAAAATTTCCCAATTCTGAAGTACCTAATAACACCACAATATTGCGTCTGATTAATAAATTTCGTGAGATTGGCAGTGTACAGGATCGGAAAAGCACAGGTCGACCATCAGTGTTAACAGAACAAGTTTTGGACGATGTGAAATAACGTTTGACTACCTCACCCGGCAAATCACTTAGAAAGTTATCTTCACAGGCTGGATTATCACTATCTTCCGCTTTAAGGGCTACAAAAAAATTAAATCTGCATCCTTACCGCATCGGTGTCGTTCATAAACTAAAAGAAGTTGACCATGGGAAACGTATACAGTATTGTCGTTGGATACGTTCTCTTGTTAATGACAACGGTGTTGAAATATTGCATCGTGTTTATTTCAGTGACGAAGCATGGTTTCACCTGGATGGTTACATCAACAGCCAAAACTGCCGAATATGGAGCGCTCATAATCCTCACACATTTCATGAACGTCCACTATGCGCGCGTAAAATTGGTGTTTGGTGTGCAATCTCCCGGCGTCATATTGTTGGGCCTTTATTTTTTGACACATCTGTAGATAGTGTGGTGTACCGCAACTTAATTGAAAAATTTATTGCGTTGTTAGAATTACACGATCGAGATTGTTGGTTTCAGCAGGATAACGCAACGTGCCATACTTATACTGAAACGCTGAATATATTACGAGAATTTTTTGGGCATCGTGTGATATCAAAAGGATTGTAGCCACCAAGATCCCCAGATCTTACTCCTGCGGATTTTTTTCTTTGGGGGAATTTAAAGAGTAAGGTTTTTAAAAACAATCCTCATACAATTGAAGAATTGAAGGCTAATATTGAAAGTGACATTACAAACATTAATGAGCAAACACTACGAAAAGTGGCTGCAAATGTTATGAAACGTGTCCGAACTTGCATTACAAGCGGAGGAAGTCATTTTGAACATTTATTGTGAAGTTTTAAAGGTAATCTGAATGTTATAAAGGTAATAATTTAATACCGTATAATTTGTAATTACTTAATGTAATAAATTAGCGTTCTCAAACTTCGAAGTGCGTCCTTTTTGAAACGCCCATTATATACTAGCATGCCCTGCGCGGCTTCACGCGCGAAACATGTGTAGGGCCGTGTCAGTTTTTAAAAATAAATATGTAACAGAAATTGTGTAGCTACAAGATCGACTGTACACCCTAACTAGCGCTTGTGCGCACACACACACACACACACAAAACAACTTTTGATAATTTCCCACGCGTACATCTCTCGCTTTCATCAACCCCTTCGTGTACTTCAACAATACCTACTCATATGTACACATGGCCATACGCACGCACGCACACACACACACACACACACACACAAATACGTATTTATGAAAATCTTCATTAGGGCTCTTGGGGTTATCATTTTCTTTTTTAAATTTTGAAATAAAATGTCGCTGCTGTGAAAATTTCATGAAAATCCTTTGAGTAGTTTTGGAAATTAGCGTGCACAAAAAAAACATGCTTTGTCTTTATAATAGTAGTTTGATGCGAGGATTTATAGCCCCAGTCTGGTTGTTTATTTTATGACCGTAATTATAATAGTACAGTTTATTATATAACGTACAGTAGGCCTGCAAAGGAAACAGTGCATAGAAATCGCGAGTTCAGAAAGTAACAGAAATTTCTTTCGAGTAATAATTAAACTATTTTTACATTAAAAATGTATTATTCTAACCTTTTATTTGTAAAAAGAAGTCACTGGGAACAAAGAAATTCATAGAATAAATGATATGATTAAATAAAACAATAAAATTACACGGCACTAGGACGTCTGAATAGGCTACACTTTTAAAATTCGTTCAAACATTCCCAGTGGGTAACTAAAGGCGATCTTCAGAGTGGCGCTTGTAGAATAGATCTGAACCCCTGAACAACCTTTACTAACACTGCCAGTACACCGGCGATTTAACAAAAGCTGTAGAAATGTGGTATTGTACGAGGGTCATTCGTAAAATAAGGTTCCCATGATTTTTAAAAATAGACAGCTATATTTTTTATATTAGTGTTATACATCAATTTAAAGCTTAAAACTTACGCTATTTTTCTACATAATCGCCGTTTCTGTCCAAAAACTTTTGCAGACCGTGCTCCAACTTTTCTATCCCCATGTTGTGGAATTCTGCCGCCAATCCTTTGAGGAATTGAGTAACCTCTTCCTTGACTTCATCATCGGTACTGAAGCGTAGGCCACCCAAATTTAGTCCTTTAATTTTGGGAATAAGTGATAATTACTTGGGGCTAGGTCCGGGCTGAAGGGGGGGGGGGGAGGCACAACAGTCCAGCCAAAATCTGTCAGCAGTTCTTGAGTTTGATGTGAGACATGAGGTCGAGCGTTGTCATGGAGAAGCCTCACACCACTGGACAATCTTTCTCTCCGGCAGTTCTGGGTTGCGTGTCTCAGTTTTCTTAATGTGCTCAATATCTGTCAGAGTTTACTGTTGTTCCGTGATGAATGTCAATAGGTGAAATCCGTTTTGCATTTAAAAAACGTATCACAGCGCGAATTTCGCATCTGGCGGTAACAGCGATAGGGAACTCCATCTTCGAAGGCTGCTAGACCAGCACTGATCGAGGTAGCGAGGCGGGAGTGGTGCAAAAAAAAGAGAGGGAGAGCTGATGAGTAAGACAGTGTTGCCAGATTTTTCCCAGCACATCGCATTCTGTCTCGGCAGCTTAGGGAACCTTATTTTACGAATGACCCTCGTATATGCCGCCTTAAGGTGGCATTAGTCTCTGGAATGAACCTCGATTTGCCCCCTTAAGGTGGCATCCGTCCTGAACGTGTTCATGAATTTGTTGATTTTAATGGATTGTGTTAATATAAAATAAATTGAACTGAAATTATGCTATGTTTTTTACTGTTTCAGGTGACAGATGAAAGTGCTACTAAACAAGTCATTTAAAACTCTACAGTTATGCAAAATTGCCACCATCAATATTAAAGAGCAAAAACAGAATTGTTGTAGTAGAAAAGAAGTTGGGCTAAAAAAAGCCAAGTACAGTCTTATATCTGGGGCAGCATCCAACTTGTTTCTGTATTTGTTTGTTTTTTATGAAAGCGTAAGTTAAAAGATTTCGTCTTGTAAGCCGATTTCAGCGCACTGTTAATAGAATTTCAATCGGAACATTTTTTTGTGCAATATCCAACTGTGCTGATTAAAAATTTTTACTCCTGTGGGTACTTTTAGTTTGGGTAGAAGTTATTTATTTTACGAATCCGTCATTAGGGTAAGCGCAGAGTGAACGCTGGTCGCTGGTATCGATTCACAGTGGCAAACGCACATGCGCATAGTGGGAGCATGTAACTATGCGCATGCGCATAGTGGGAGCATGTAACTACGCGCTTAACCTTCATTCAGTTGTAGGCACTATTCAACATGAGTTCCAGTAGCAGCATGCATGATATTAACCCTTTCAGTGCCACCCTCTTTCACGATGGTTGTGCATAAAATGCCAAAGCCACTTTTGATCTATAAAGCCAGCATATTTGTTTAATTTGATTACAGATAAAGTAATAATTCTAGAGACTTGAAATTTTGGTCTTACCTTAAAAATAGATGAAGAATTGCATATACATGGTCAAAACTAATGCTTTGCTTTTTTAAACAATTTAAAAAAAATTTAAATTCAGTACAAGCAACCAAAGAAAATTATTTTTTTCACTTTCACACAAAATAACTACAGTAGAGTACCGATTTTCCGTGGATCGTTTAAACCGGGGTTTGGATTAACCGTGCGATCACTAGAATTTTTTTTTTTTTTTTTGGTTTAACGTCCCGACTGTTTTGCAAATTGCTGCTAATGCAGACGGTGAAGGATGAAATGAATTTTTTGATGAAATGCCATGCCCGAGTGGGATTCGAACCCAAGACCGCGTGATGAGAGGCGAGCACGTTACCAGCTCCTAAAATCAGTTGCAAAGAAGCTTTAACCGGTGCCGAAACATTACTAACTTCATGGAAAATCAGGATGACACAGATTACGTGGACATTTTACATATTCGTGGTTATATAAGAAAAATAAAAGAAAAAATATTACGGCATAAAATGAAACAAAGTAAAATAACAGATTTTTGTTATTTTTTTGTTACGTAGTTTAAGGCAAGATTAATATAAATTTATGTAGTAAATATTTTTATTTCAATACAATTTGTTTATTTATTTCCGATATCCAATAGTATTAACATGTATTAATCAGTAGAATAAAACATACGCGTAACTGGTGGTCGCGTAATAAACATACGCGACCGGATTGGGTTGTATTATCCGTATTTTCCGGTTATCCGGTATAGTTATCCCCCCAATTACCACGGATAATCTGTATTGTACTGTAGTTAATAATTATATTATTTAAACATGTTGGCACTTCTATCACGTAGCCCATTTAATTTTGAACAAAACCATATTAAATTTGTTTATAAATTGTCACTACAAACATACTTATTGAGGATATTAGTTCAGCATGATGCGACAGAAAATTTGAGTATTTATAAAAAATTACAATTGTATAGTTTCTAACATAGGTTCACTTTTAGAGTCCGTACACAAAGCTAACTCGCAAATTTCACCATCGTCAGGACCGAAATATAATTTATCTTCCGATATTATAAAGAAATAAACCAATCACTAATAAAAACAGTTGCAAAACTGAACACAAAATACAACAGTAGAGGTTATACACGCTGTTATAAAATGTAAACAACAGACTCGATACAACACGAGAACACCGGCCTGTTAGATCGCTTGTAAAATCGGTCACCGTACGTCCAAAAAGGCTAAAAATATACGGTCATGTACAGCAATACCCACCGGGTTGGTCCAGAGGTAAAGTCGTCGCCAAAATCAGCTGTTTAACAGCTGATTTTCGGAGACAAAGGTTCCTGGTTCAAATCCTAGTAAAGGTAGTTACTTTTATACGGTTTTGAATACTAGACAGTGGTTACCGGTGTACTTTGATGGTTGGGGTTTAATTAACCATACTCTCTCAGGAATGGTCGGTCTGGGTCTGTGCAATACTACACCTCATTTACACGTCATACACATCATCCTCATCTCATTGGGTCATGGGGTTGCTTATTGTTCTAAATTGAACAGATTGCAACGTACACAAATTAAGAATTAAAAAAAATGTACAGCAATAACTCCTCTTTCGTTTAAGAGTAAAAATAGCACAATCTGCTGAGAACTGAGAGTACTACAGTGTTTTGAAACTGGCGGCCGATTTGATCGGCCATGGCAATTTACGCACAAGCAATCGTGGCCAATTGAATCGGCCATGGCACTGAAAGCGTTAATTATTCCAAATGGAAAACGCTTATACAAAAATTGTTATCTTTTAAAGACTATACCATTAGTGACATTAATAAGAACAGAAAATTGTTCGGCATAATCACTTTTTCCGCAATTAAAAAAAGATAGAGACAGGTTTTTTAAATGTATGATAATAACTCTGGAAAAGTTTATAATTTTATATTGTCTAAAGTAGAACTCGTTTTAAAAAAAACCAATGGTGCAACTTGCACAAGCAACCAATATTACCGGAAGAAAGATTTGCGATTACTTTGAACAGTATAAATGTATTTTGAACTTTTTCACTACCGATATTCAATATTCTAGAGCATTGTTCGGCCGATAATAATCTCTTATAAATTTAGTTTGATAAACCTATGTTAAAAATTAATTATTAAGTTGTTATTATTTATGAATACGTATTATACGATGCCAAGTACATTTAGCAACCTGCCAGCAAGCAGCAGGTAGGTATATTCAAAAGAAATCAGTGAGCTGATATGCGCAGCTTTCTCCACCAGCGTTTACTGTGAGATGTTCGATTAAAATATAATTGCTTATTCCTATTATAGTCCATGTAAATTCAATAGAAGCTTGCACTGTACACGTTCCCTCTACTTGCCTCCTCCGTTTATTCCGAGTAGTCAGCATATGTACTGGTTGTTAGAAAAGTATGCCTCTAAACTGTTACCAGTGTTTAATACTTTTCGTATGAATTTAATTCTTTTAAAGTAATTTATTGTGTTTAATTGTATAATCCTATATATATATAGTGCTGTGACTGCATAAGCAAGCAGTTGCAGTCACTTTCTGGGTTGATAAAAACATTTCACGAATTGTTGCTTCAGGATTGTTATACAGAAGTTCTTTTAAGTGATTATACACACTGTAAATAATGTTTTTGGATTGGCTTCGTAAATCACGTTTTTCACTCATCGTTGACCGGTACTACGTACACTCTAATCTCTTGTGCACTGAACAGAAACTCAAACTGAACTGGTGAATTTATTTGTACTATAATATAATCATATTATACATTTATAAAAGACTATGTATATTTTTATATATGTCTTATAATAGAAACAGCCTTACATTTTGTGTTGACAGTAATAAAAGCAAACACTGCAGAGTATAGTACAATCTGTAATTAATTAACTAAAAGAATTTGACATTTTGATTTATAAAGTATTTATTTTGACATTAAAGTAATATATCAATAAAAGTAAAAATTAAAAGTAGATGGTGATTTGTGCCTATTACTAATTTGTTTATAATCAAGAGTATGGAAGTAGTAGTACGTTTTGCAGCACACTATCTGCAAACTGCTGCAACCACTTTACATGTTGTGTGGGAGTGAAAATACTTATTACGGAAGCTTCTATTGAAATTACATGGACTATAGCCGACTCCCGCTTGAAAAAGCGACCAGCATTCACTGCGCGCTTACCCTTGTACAATTTTTTTCTACCTTTCTCTTATGACAATAGTAGTTTCAAGTACTATTGACAAGAGAAAGTCATGTGAGTGTTTCGCGCTGAGCATGTTAATTATAAATTAGTTGAGAGAGTTTTGGGGTTGTTTTGTAATTACCATCAGAGTAGAAAATTTGACATTTACATTTATTTATCAACTGCTTGGTTATTAGCGGCGACTGGAGTGGGTTATGAACCCAGGACCTCCACTATACACTACGGAGGGAGGCGGCTGACAACGTTTTAATAAATAACAATAATTGTGTTTACAGAGTGTAAATGACAAATACTTCGTAAATAATGTTTACTTACTAAAATTACTATTGTATCTTATTGTTGTTGTACAAAATAAATAGTGAAATTTGAATGGGGGACTATAAAAAAATATTGTTTATTTATTATGGTTCATTTTTTCCTGTCAATTAACATCTGTCCATTTCTTTATTTTAGATTCCCGAGTTTGGAGCATTGTTTCTTCAAAACCGCTAGTTCAATTTTAACGCACTATACACCGAAATTTAGCTAATTTCAATCTGCGTCGTTACATGTCAGTTTTATATTTTTAGCGTTTTTTGATATTCTGATATCAGGATGAGAAGAAAAACAAGAGCCGGTTTTTTGTTGCTGCAACACATTGGATGCATTTAGAGACTTATAACTCGAAAACCGCTCGACCGATTTATTTGAGATTTCATCAGAATGTAAATTTGTATGTTTTTATTTTACGTACGAAATTTCAGATTTCTAGTATATTTATATTTTAAGTTATTTGTGAAATTCTGAACCCGGTTAACTCCACAAACGCTCATTTATTTGGCAATTTTAAAAAACCATTGTATTCAGTATAAAAAAATTTAATACAAATTCATTAATGTTATGGAACAGCGATTGACCAGTTATTCGGTAGAATTTTTACTTTCTCTTGCCTATATGATTATGATATATGATATATAGATATATATCCTATTATATCCTATATATTGCCTATATGATATATAGGAAGGAAAGTATTGTTTTCATGTCGATTTTTCAAAATCGAGTTTTCACCGGATCTATACGTTTTCAGACCCCCTGAACCCAAAAAACATGTTTTTAGCGATTGGTCTGTGTGTGTGTGAACAGAATATCTCAAGAACGGAACATTGTACGAACTTGAAACTTGAAACTTAAGTTACATACCACAACCGGACCCGACACGAACATTTTCATTAAAATCGGTCAACCGGAGGTAGTAGTTTATTCGTGTAATTTTTCACTTTTTTGTGATTTTCTCAAAAACTGATTCTACGATTTTTTTTTAAATCGCTTGATTTACTCAATTTTTTATTCTATACAAGATGGGGTAGGTGTCATGTTTTCTGAAATTCTGGGTGAGGCTGTTTTCACGTAAAAACAAAGTTTTTTTTAAGATTACGGCTTTAATATGCAATTTAGTGAAAAAATTTATATAATAAAAGTTGTAGAGAATTTAAAAACCTACAACTTTTATTTCAAACATTTTTTTTGTATAACGCTTAGTTTAGCGGTAATTAGCAATTTTCTGTTTTTTTCTCACGAAAACGTGAGAAAAATTGATTTTTTTTAAGATTTCGGCCTTAGTATGTGTTTTATAATAAAAGTGTATATAATCAAATTTATAGAAAATTAAAAGATCTACAACTTTTATTTAAAACATTTTTCTTTACAGAGCCTAGTTTAGCGTGAAAGAGTGATTTTCTGTATTTTTAAGCTAAACTGAGGCTGATTTTCATTTTGCGTCTTTCACTTGTCACCGGATGGCGACATTAAGTGGCAACCTTATTAATTTGGTGGCCCTGAAAAGGGCCGTTTAAGCGGTGGTCGTCTGTCGTAGTCGTCGTGGCGGTCGGAGGCTGGGCGACACGGCGTGTCGTTGTCCAGCGGAGACGTCATCTTCTTCCCTCGCAGTAGTGCGTCGATGGCTGCTTCGTCGGGTCCGGTGTGCGTAAGGCTCGATCGAGGGACCGCTGTGGGCATCGCTCGCGTCAGCGGGCGATGACGGTCCGGTCGACGGCTCACGGTGACGGGACGGCGAGCGGAAGCATCATCTTCTCTCTTGCGGGGTCGTTGATTAGTTCTCGCTGGAGTCCGGCAGCCGTGTGCGGTGGTGGACGTCTCGTCTGCTGTCTGGTGGAAGTGAATCCCTCGGTGTCTTGATTGGAATTGATCCGGCCGGCTCAGTGCAGCGCTCTTTATATAGCTGCCAAGAGCGCTGTTGTAGAGAGCGGCGACTGGCTTGGCCTTGATGACAAAGGCAGCCGGAAGGTTTGTCGGGCGCCGCTACAGGGCTTTGTCGCTTCGCCGCTAAAGAGCCCATCGCGCCGACAAAGGCCGGAAGAAGTATTGAAGGCCGGCAACACAGTAAATGATTAATTAGAAGGGGTGGCGGTGACACACTCATGATTAAAATTAGGTTATGTTTATTGAGGTTAGTTTTTTGTTTATTTCTAATGTTTCATTACTAATATTAGGTTTATTGTTAATTATTTATATTGGCAAGAGAAAGTTGTGTGAGTGTTTCACACCAGATTTTTTACTTTCTCTTGCCTATAAGAATATAATAGGAAGGAAAGTATTGTTTTCATGTCGATTTTAAGAAATCCACTCTTCACCGGATCTACTCGTTTTTCAGACCCCCTGAACCAAAAAAACATGTTTTTAGCGATTGGTCTGTGTGTGTGTGTGTGAACAAATTATTTCAAGAACGGAACATCGTACGAACGAAACTTAAGTTACATACCACTACCGGACCCGACACGAACATTTTCATCAAAATCGGTCTTCCGGAAGTAGTAGTTTATTCGTGTAATTTTTCACTTTTTGTAATTTTTTCATAAACTGGTTCTACGCCTCGTTTAATAAATTTTTAATGCTCTACAATATAGGGTAGGCGCCATGTTTGTTGAAATTCTTGGTGAGGCTGTTTTCACGTAAAAAAAATTTTTTTTAAGATTACGGCTTTAATATGCATTTAAGCGCAAAAATTTATATAATAAAAGTTGTAGAGAACTTAAAATCCTACATCTTTTATTTCACAAATTTTTTTGTATAACACTTAGTTTAGCGGTAATTAGCAATTTTCTGTTTTTTTTTCTCACGAAAACGTGTGAAATCACACACTCAATTTTTTAAAGATTTTGGCCTTAGTACGCATTTTACGACAAAAGTGTATATAGTCAAATTTATAGAAAATTAAAAAGATCTACAACTTTTATTGAAAGGATTTTTCTCTACAGAGCGTAGTTTAGCGTGAAAGATTTTCCGTATTTTTAAGCCAAACTTAGGTCGATTTTCATTTTGCGTCTTTCCCTCATGATTAGAATTAGGTTATGATTATTGAAGTCAGTTTATTTCTAATGTTTCTTTACTAATTTTAGGTTATATTGGTCATTATTTGCATTGGCAAGAGAAAGTTGTGTTGAGTGTTTCACACCAGATTTTTAAATATTCAAATAATGGTAGATATTGCAGGGGGTGGAAGAAGCTGAACTATGTTGCCGCGTCGTAACACGGTAGGCCTAGTACCTTTATTAACATACGAGGGTCATTCGTAAAATAAGGTTCCCATGATTTTTAAAAATAGACAGCTATATTTTTTATCTTAGTGTTATACATCAATTTAAAGCTTAAAACTTACGCTATTTTTCTACATAATCGCCGTTTCTGTCCAAAAACTTTTGCAGACGATGCTCCAACTTTTCTATCCCCATGTTGTAGAATTCTGCCGCCAATCCTTTGAGTAATCGAGTAACCTCTTCCTTGACTTCATCATCGGTACTGAAGCGTAGACCACCCAAGTAGTCCTTTAATTTTGGGAATAAGTGATAATTACTTGGGGTTAGGTCCGGGCTGAAGGGGGGGGGGAGGCACAACAGTCCAGCCAAAATCTGTCAGCAGTTCTTGAGTTTGATGTGAGACATGAGGTCGAGCGTTGTCATGGAGAAGCCTCACACCACTGGACAATCTTCCTCTCCGGCAGTTCTGGATCGCGCGTCTCAGTTTTCTTAATGTGTCGCAATATCTGTCAGAGTTTACTGTTGTTCCATGATGAATGTCAATAGGTGAAATCTGTTTTGCATTTAAAAAACGTATCACAGCGCGAATTTCGCATCGGGCAGTAACCGCGATAGGGAGCTTTATCTTCGAAGGCTGGTAGGCCAGCACTTTTTTTTTTGAATGATCGATGTAGCGAGGCGGGAGTGGTGCGGAAAAAGAGAGGGAGAGCTGATGAGTAAGACAGTGTTGCCAGATTTTTCCCAGAACATCGCATTCTGTCTTGGCAGCTAAGGGAACCTTATTTTACGAATGACCCTCGTACCTAGGAACTGTCCTCTCAGCATACGAATAACAAACATGACAATGTAATGTTAATACCCATTCATCATTTACTTACAATAGTAAACTACTACTAGTTGTACTTGTACGTTATGTCGGAAGGCGACTTTACCAGGAAGAGAAAAGAACACAACCGATTAAAAGATGTGGCAACTAGTTAAGCTTCTTCCACCCTTCCGCAGTATCTACCGTTATTTAAATATCTAAAAAATTCTACCGAATAACTAGTCAGTCGCTGTTCCATAACATTAATGAAGTTGTATTAATTTTTTTATACTGAATACAATTGGTTTTTAAAATTGTCGAATTAATGAGCGGTTACGGAGTTAACAGGGGTTCAGAATTTTACTAATAACTCAAAATGTAAATACGCTACAAATCCTAAATTTTGTACGTAAAATAACAACATACAAGTTTATATTCCGGTGAAATCTCAAATAAATCGGTCGAGCGGTTTTCGAGTTATAAGTCTCTAAATGCATCCAATGTGTTGCAGCAACAAAAAAACTGGCTCTTTTTTTTCTTCTCATCCTGATATCGGAATATCAAAAAACGCTAAAAATATGAAACTGACATGTAATAACGCAGATTGAAATTAGCTAAATTTTGGTGTATAGTACGTTAAAATTGAACTAGCGGTTTTGAAGAAACAAGGCACCAAATTTGGGTATCTAAAATAAAGAAATGGACAGTAGTACACTCAATGCTCAATTAAATGAACTAATTGGGGGGGGGGATACCAATGTCCATTAAAGCGAAAGTCCTTTAACCTTTTCCACTCGTATTATGTTTGCACTGTGATTTCCCTCCACTTGTATTTATTTTATGATTTGTTTTGATTTCCTATTACATTAATCATACGCATTATTTGTGTTGTTGTTAGTTTTAAGAGCATGCTGTACTTTTTATGTTTGTTATACTTTCAATGTTAAAATGTTACATAAAAAATGCTTTTTCTTAGATAAAAACTTTTAAAAATAACCTGCAAAACATACACTGCTGTTGTAAAAACTAAGATAAAATGAACTGTGTAACTAGAAATTGATACCTAAAACCTTAATAAAAACACGCAAAATAATCTGAATATTATTTTCGTGTTAATTAGTTACCTAAAAACATTAAACTGATCTTAAAGCGACACGAAATACCGCAAACTAAACTAAGCATGTTCACAATTAGGTTTGTTTGTTTACTAGTTTAGTATGGCGACATCGATTCAATTAATTCCGTTTATATTGATAATCGGTAGTATACTATTAATAATCAGTAGATAATCGGTAGTAGTCAACTATCGAAAACTACAAGAATTAATTTTTAAAACATCCCGTAGAGGCCAGGACATTACAACAGCTTTGTTGAACGCGTATGTTCATACGATATCAGCTGTGAAAACGGAGTCGGATGGGGTTCGACATACGAGTGGAACTGTAATACTATCGTGTCGGATCAGATCCGACAGTCGAGTGGAAAGGGTTAAATTGAAAGCGATTTCAGTTATATAACACAATCGATCACGTATGTTTCTACCATGCGTTCTGAAAGTCGCTGTGCACCAAGTGACATGACAGGGAATAATTTCATGGCTAGGTTGGTAGCTCTGTGCTGTTCAATTGTTGCCGAACACGTCGAGGCCTGTCAGTCATTGAGTTGAAGTTGTATATGTTTCATTTATTGCAGTTCTGTTGCACGTTTTTTGTTGTTGGACGCGATGGTTCTTTCAGTAGAGGAGCGCATTTTCCTCGTTGAATACGTATTTCGCGAAGGTGACAAGTACAGTGATTTAGTGAAGCGCAAATTTTCTGAAAAGTTTCCAGATTCAATTATTCCTCACCGTAATGCAGTACGAACACTGATAGAAACAAACTGTGTATCGGAACAGACCACACACGATTGACGAACTTAAAGCCGCAATAACGGCATACATTCAAGGAATCACTGTTCTTCAGTTGCGAAAGGTGTTTGCAAACAAAATGAAACGAGTGCAATGCTGTATTGATGCCAATGGAGGTCATTTCGAACACCTTCTATAAACAATGTAATCACGGTTTAACAATGTAATTAAGGTATTGAATAAATTTTTTTCCAAAATGCTTAGTCATTTCTTTATACATATTTTCATAAATCCATAGTCACAATTCCAGTGCACAGCGACTTTCCGAACGCACGGTATAATGTGTTTTTGTAAACATTGTATTTGCTTATATTCTTGTAATCACTTTCGAAAAACTGTACCTATACGGAATAAATGTACAGGTTTTTCTTCACAAAAATGGACATTCTTCAGATTTTTGTAATTTTGAAAGTTTTATTTGTTTAGGAGGCTAGTCCGTTAAATGGAGCATTGACTTTATATACAGGATGATTCACGAAGATATGCAGAAACTTTGGGAGCTCATTGTACATGTAAAAATAATGAAAAAAGTTTATATAAACATGGGTCCGGAAATGCTTCGTTACAGAGTTACGGCTAGCGAAAATTTCGCCGGATTTCAGCAAACCAGGTGAAATTAGGTCTTCTTGAAATTCTGGTAAGGTAGATTAAGGGGTGAATTCAATAATTTCTTATGGTTTTTGTTCTGATAAATTGAATAAAACAGGTCCCAGAACTGTAAGTTAAATAGTTTTTAAGAAAACCAGTGTCAAATGCAAAAAATGGAGTGAAAACACATTTTTTCATCCTTGGGCAAGAATAACTTGATTATTTCACCAAGAAACAGTTAAAATTTTTGAATAAAACATGTAGAAAATTTTATTCTGAACAAACCGGTGTAAATAAAGTACACAGAAAGCGAACAGATGTTTGATTAAATGAATTTTTATTCATAAGAGTACAAAGTAAAATTAACTGGAAAAACAAAGAAGAAAAAAATGTGTTTTTTTCACTCCATTTTTTTCATGACACTGGTTTTCTTAAAAACTATTTAACTTACAGTTCTGGGACCTGATTTATTTAATTTATTAGATCAAAAACCATAAGAATTGATTAAATTCGCCCTTTAATCTATCTTACCAGAATTTTAGGAAGACTCATTTCACCTGGTGAGCTGAAATCTGGGCGAAATCTTTCGTTAGCCGTAACTCGGTAACGAAGCATTTCCGAACCCATGTTTATTAAACTTTTTTCATTATTTTTACATGTACAATGGGCTCCAAAAGTTTCTGCATATCTTTGTGAATCACCCTGTATAATGATATCCTCATTTCCAGCCAACCACTATTATTATGATACAATTGGCAGTGGCAAATTGTGACTTGAAAAATAGAAGAAGAGTTGTCAATTACAACTCTTTAAGAGGAATTGATTGACACAAAAAACGTTGTACTGGTAGTTTAATGAAAGATTTGAAATATGTAAAATTTGGAGGACTGCAATACTTTGAAATATTTGATATATGTGTGGTTGGTAGAGAAAAATCTTTTGATGTATTAATGAAACAGCAGGCCACTGCTCATTGGATAGAGTGAGAGTGAAAAGGTAAAACTGAGTTAGTCTTTTGACATTATAAACAGAAGTGAAGGGAAATTTATATAATGTTAGGTAAAATTTGAAATTATGGCAACACTGTTTTTACCTCTAGTATTGGCTATATAAGTAAGACAGCATATAGGGGATCCTCAGATCCGGGCGGGCGGGCCACACACAAACAACTCAATATTGTCTGCTATTTAGGTTAGAATATTGTAAAACTGAGTTTGTCTTTTGAAATGATAAAGAGAAGTGAAGGGAAATTTATATAATGTTAGGTAAAATTTGAAATTATGGCAACACTGTTTTTACCTCTAGAATTGGCTATATAAGTAAGAGAGCATATAGGGGATCATCAGATCCGGGCGGGCGGGCCACACACAAACAACTCAACATTGTCTGCTATTTAGGTTAGGAATATTTTATGTTCCAAGAATGATAGTTTAATTGCCATCTACTAGATGGCATGACAATGCACTTTTACAGACTTATTAAATTATCTTTTGTTAAGACTCTCTTTTGTTCTATTTAATTCAATTTAGATTGATTCAATCTAAATGCCACCCACCTTACTAATTTCACAAATTTGACTTTCAAATAAAAAAAAATCAAATACATCAATTTCAACTATACATAGTTTTATTTTTAATAAGATGTTACAATACTTTTTTTACAATATTAAAAATAAATATACGTATTTTGTATACAGGGTGATTCAAAACTATACAGCTATCTCTTTGGATCTCATTCTATAGCTAAAAATACGAAAAAAAGTTCATATAAACATATGCCTGAAAACGCTTAGTTAGCTAGTTACAGCTAGCGAAAAATTTCACCTAGAACTCTGTACCCTCGGTGAAGTAAGGCCGTATAAAAATGTTAAACGTTGTTATAAAGATACAAATACGATTGTTTCTTATGTTTTTTAATCCGAAAAATAAAATACAAGAATTGGTGCAAATAAATAACACATTTTTATGTTTAACGTAAGATTACTTCCATAAATGGTAAATAAAGGTGATTTTTCCTTAAATAAATTTGTAGAAAATTTAATTCTGAAAAGATTCATATGAATTACTCAGGAAGAAAATGAATAATAGATATTGAATTTCGCTTTATTTAAAATCAAAACAGACGCACATTCTTAACTGCATAAAATGTTAACTAATATTATGTAACAGCTGATCAATCAGCTGTTACTCCCAACCTACATATTGAAAAATATTGATTTTAAATAAAGCGAAATTTCAATATCTATTATTCATTTTTTTCCTAAGTAATTCACATGAATCTTTTCAGAATGAAATTTTTTTCTACAAATTTATTTAAGAAAAAATACACCGTTATTTACCATTTATGGAAGTAATCTTACGAACACAAAAATGTGTTGTTTCTTTGCACCAATTCTTGTGTTTGATGTAAGATATCTCTGAAAGTATTGCATTTACAGCTCTGGAACCAATTTTATTCAATTTTTCAGATTAAAAAAATATAAGAAACAATAGTATTTGTATTTTTGTAACTACGTTTAACATTTTTATACGGCCTTACTTCACCGAAGGTACAGAGTTCTAGGCGAAATTTTTCGCTAGCTATAACTCGCTAACTAAGCGTTTTTAGAGGCATATGTTTATATGAACTTTTTTTTTCTTATTTTTAGCTATAGAATAAAATTCCAAGAGATTGGCGTATATAGTTTTGAATCACCCTGTAGATTACATACAACATAAATAGTAGATTACATAAATTTTAAATATTGCTATTTATTATTTTACAAGGAATATTTAACAAGTGTACCTATAACAGACAGGTGGAGTGACAAATTATGTACTCGATCTGTTCATTGCAGGGCTAAAAAAAATAGTTGTGTTTCTTATCACATGGTCTGCCAATTAAATGGCTGAATCATTTGAGAACAGAAGAGGTAGAGGTGTACTATGACACTAATCAGAGTTATCTCCTCTGAAAGTAATGAATTTCATTATACAGCCAGACCCTGTGGTGAATGAAGTGAAAGTGTCATTTGCAGAGTGGAAAATATATGCTTTTCAGAGGGCCTGGCATGCTGATAAGTGTACTTTTCCACTCAGTGAGGAAGGCAATGTTAAACCACCTCACTCCTCGATTTACTTAGTAAAACCTCTACGGGTTCAAACCAGCCTTTCAGCTGATGACCTAAACAACAACACATTGAAATAATGTTGTAGGCATTTGCGTACATTAAAATTTGTAGACCTTGTTAAAAGAATAGGTTATGGACATACTTTATGTGGAACTGTGTGTACACGTTGAGCAAGAGTTGTGCCAGTTCTAATTGTCCGCAGTATACACAATATGATTTGGTTACGAAAACAGGAAAATTTTCACACGATTTTCATGTAATGTAAATTTACATTAACATTACTTAGTAATTATTCCTTGTTGTTGTTGTTGTTTAGGTCATAAGCCGAAAAGCTGGTTTGAACCTGCAGAGGTTTTACTAAGTAAAACGAGAAGTGAGGTGGTTTACCATTGCCTTCCTCACTGAATGGAAAAGTACGCTTGTCAGCATTCCGGGCCCTCTGAAAAGCACATATTTTCCACTCTGCAAATGACACCTTCACTTCATTCACCACACGGTCCCGGCTGTATAATGAAATTCATTACTTTCAGAGGAGATAACTCTGATTAGTGTCTTACATCTCTACCTCTTCTGTTCTTAAATAATTCAGTCATTTAATTGGCTGACCATGTGATAAGAAACAGGAACTGTTTATTTTAGCCCTGCAACGAACAGATTGAGTGTAAATAATTTAACACTCCACCTGTCTGTTATGGGCAGAATTATTCCTTATAAAATAATATGTAGCAATACGAGATGCTATACAAAATTTCCAGGAATTAGAATGTAACGTCCAAACTGTAGTACGTAAAGTGAAAGATGCAACGTGTGTTTGGAACTGCATATCTCATCATCAAGTAAGAAACGTAAAAATTTCAGTTACGGCTCATTTTAAATCTTGTTTGTTATTTTATTGGTATCAATTATGAAACACACAAGTGTATTAGGCGTTTTCTAGCGATTTGGAAACAAATATGTACCCAAATTTTATAGTGCATTTTTTTCCACTCTTAGTCCATGTTTCAGAACATGTAGCACGACCAATTTTAAGAGGAAAAATATGGCGTTTTAGATGAGTGTTCCAGCAGCAGGTTTTCTACTTAATTTTAGCTGAAACTCACCCGATTGACAAAACGAGTTAGAACCAACGCTGAATTCCTTTAATTAATAACGGAATGAAATTACACTACAAATGAATTATTTTAAATTTAAAGATTTTCTCTAAAGGAAAACTAGATTCTTAGAAGAGTTTTATTAATTCAAAGCAGGCAGTGAGTGGTGTCGCATTGTACGCTCCGTTTTGTGTCCAACATGAGTCAGAACTACGGCGGCATGTAGAGAGGGTAGCGGGACAGAGAGAGAATGTGTTGCATCCGCCGTTCCCCTCAACTCATTTCAATCAGTGCACGGTGTTCAAGCGCAATAGTGACAATATGGAGTACAGTAGGGCACTCTGCCGGCCAGTTTCGTTCACTACACTCTAACAAGCTCATTTTTCATCAAAAAATTCTGAAAATATTACTTTCGCTTCCTAATGGATCTTATTTTATTACACTAAAAATGTTATTATTATACTCCGATATTTATAGTATAAGATACGCTCGTACAAAGTTAGACGTTTAAATCTCATCGCATTTTTTGCGTATCATGTAGGCTAATATAACTTCTTTTCCAGGACGACATAATATGCGTTTTATTATTTTGTTATAAAATATAAAATTTTATCTGTAATTTGATGTATGCAGGGCAGAAAGAGAAATAATAAACGAGCTTGAAAAAATCACTTTTTGAAGGGAAGTCAAAGATAGATCATCGTGTCTGGTGTCTCATTCCTGTTAATATTCCAAGAAGCTGAATCAATTTTAATAGTTGTAAATTTTATACGAAATATACGTCAAATTTTAGAAATCAACTACACACGTACAATATCAGTTGTTTGACATTTTAATAAAAAGAACCGTATAGTAAATATAACAGAATGAGGTTATGATGTACCTTTTTTTGGGCCTGTAAAAACTTATGGTAGGTACATCATTTAGAAAAAAACTTATTGCCTATTACCCTAAAATGAATCACAGACATTTTCCCTGTATTTTGTGCGCGCGCAACTAATTTTGACAGGGTGTGGCTTTCGACAGCGACACCAATGTCAAAACGATTACCACATGAACACAACACAATGAGTAGTGAGTACTACTTTAGAGGCAGCCGGTATCAGGCTACGACGCTGTGGTGGGGGAGTTACTTACTGCGCATGTGCGGCCCGCATGCCACCGTAGTTGGTTATACGAGGGGGTACCCAAAAGTATCCGGAATAGCTCTGCTGTGGGCGGAGCTTGTGCAGTACAAATTCCCGCCACTAGGCTGCTTGTAGCGCTACTCATTGCCAGTTCAATGCCATTTTGTTCGTTGATCTAGCTTGTTCTGTTCTCGTGCAGTGATTGTTCTCGCTAGTGCTGTTTTGTGCTCGTGTCGTTTTTCATGATGGCAAGTTTTAATGAACAACGTGCGGCTGTGAAATTTTGCTTCTTGCTCGGTAAAAACGCCGCGGAAACAGTTGTAATGTTGAACACAGCTTACAAAGACGACGCTATTGGAAAAACCCAAGTGTACGAGTGGTTTTTGCGCTTTAAAAATGGCGACATGTCGATTGAGAACAAACCTCGTTCTGGACAACCGTCGACTTCCCGAACAGACGAAAATGTTGTGAAAGTGAAAGAAATTGTACGAACAGACCGACGACAGACCATTGACCAAATATCACAGGTTAGTGGGTTATCTTGGAGCTCAGTCCAACGCATTTTAACAGAAGACTTGACAATGAAAAGAGTCGCTGCCAAGTTTGTGCCTCGGGTTCTGACAGACACTCAAAAGGAACGTCGAATTGAAACGTGTAGTGATTTGAAACAACAGCTTGAAACTGATCCAGATTTCATGTCAAATATCATTACGGGTGACGAGTCTTGGTGCTATGGGTACGACCCAGAAACCAAACAACAATCCAGTCAATGGAAGACTTCATTATCACCCTGACTAAAAAAAAGTCGTCAAGTCAGATCGAACATCAAAACAATGCTGATTTGTTTTTTTGATGTGAGGGGAATTGTCCATTCAGAGTTCGTTCCACCAGGCCAGACGGTAAATCAAGCTTTTTATCTTGAAGTGTTAAGAAGACTACGAAACAGCATTCGTCGTAGAAGACCTAATTTGTGGCAGACAGGGGACTGGTTTTTCCACCACGACAACGCGCCTGCACACACGGCAATCTCGGTTACCCAGTTTTTGGCGAAAAACGGCATGGTTTTGCTACCACGCGCACCGTACTCACCCGATCTGGCTCCGTGTGATTTTTTTCTTGTTCCCACGCATGAAAAGGGGCATGAAAGGTCTCAGATTTAACAACGTTGATGGAGGCGAAGCAAGTCAGTGATCGGCTGGCTTGCATGTGCCGAAGCATCACGTCCAAGAGAGCACACCTGCTCCCTTACTTTTTGTAGCAGTTTTTCGTGCCCGTGCCTCTGGAAACTCCTCGGCTTTTTATGGCTACTTTTCAGCCACGCATTGGTCTCGCCGAGGTGAGCTGAGATGCTGGGCTTCAGTCTGTCTGTCTATCCCTATCCTTGTCCTCGGCATCTAGCACTTTTTCTATCCGTGCTAGAGGCAACTTCTCCTACTTTAGCTTTTGCCCAACCCAAGTGGTGTTAGTCGTACCGTGCCCAAGGGTGGATGGCACTGGGGCTTTTAATCAGTGTCTTAACGGTGCCTGTAGGATACCTGGCTCCTCCTACAGTATGGTGCCTTACCTCTGTACGCGGGGCTATGCAGGGGCGGACCTATTATCTCCCTAGCTGCAATTGGGGACCAGATGGTACCCATTTCATTTGAAATTATGAAAAACAGCTATGGATGCTGTGACTCTGGAAGGAGTGGATTTAAACTACTCCCCTGAGTTAGAGTATCTGGGGGCTGTCATGGATGGTGGCCTAACCTGGTAAGGCCACAGGTCCAGGACTGTGGAGAAGGCTATAAAGGCCTTATGGATATGTGAGAGTCTGATGGGAGGACTCCGGGGCTTGGGCCTCGTATGGTGGAATGGGCTTATGTGGGCATCATTCTGCCAATGGTCACGTACGAAGTTGCTGTATGGTGGCCAACAACAGATCTAGGACGGCGCAGGATCGGCTGAGGAGCTATAGAGACTGGCCTGCCTAGGGATATGTGGTGCAATGTGCACTGGTCCAACGGCCGCTATGGAGGCGATGGTTGATTTGCCTCCTTTTCATGTGCAAGTGAGGGGAGAGGCGATTGGAACTGCCTTGAGGCTGGAGGACGGGATCGGGGTCCCATCAGTGGAGATGGGCCACACTGAGATCTTCAAGGTTTGAAGGGATGGGTGTGGTATGTGGTCCTTGGGACCGTATGAGCAGATCATACAAATTCTCCGACACACTGAGGATGAAAATTTTTGATCGTCAGGAGTGGGCGGAGGGTAGGCCGGTGAGGCCGGAAGGGGCTACCTTTTGGTATATTGAAGGCCCTGTGATGAGTGGAAGAGCGGGATTGGGGGCCTGGGGGTCCGGGGGAATGACTTCCCTGGCCCTTGGGTGTAACATGACCGTCTTCCAAGATGAAATATGGGCCATTGAGGTCTGTGCGGAGAGGCGTATTGTAAGGCGCCTCAGTGGGTCGCACATTTATATTTTTGCAGTTGCATTGTGGGTGGCTGCAAAGGTATAGCACTGTTGGGTGGGGATGTGTTAACACCTGCTCAGGTAAGTGCATTAAATCCTAGGCAGACCCTGCGCTTTATCGAAGGTGCGGGCCTTGCATAAACTAGGAATGGGGGCAATCACAAAAGATCTTTTAGGTCGCGGTGAGGAGGGGCTGGTGAAGCCCGAACGCCCTTGTTATAATGAATGAATAACAACGTTGATGATGTCAAGAAAAAAACGACGGATGAGCTGGCAGCCATCACTGAAGAGGAGTACAAAAAATGTTTTGAACAGTGGAAGCACCGGTGGGACAAATGTATTAGTTGCAATGGAGAGTATTTTGAAGGGGATAAGGTTCTTTTGTAAAAAAAAATTAAAAATAAATAGTTTTAAAAAATAATTCCGGTTTCTTTTGGGTACCCCCTCGTATTTATACCATGCAATTACATAACAAATGAAATTCTCATGTCAGTGGGAACTTCTACTTAGTTCAAGACCAGACTGTACAGTGTTCCTTCCCCCCTCTGCTGCATAACAAACGTTAACTCGCTGCCAAACACACAATTTTAATGCATGTATTTTTAATATTTCCTACGCAACTGAAAAAAACCTTTCACATTTACATTCCCTTTTTAATTTAAAGAGATATATCGTCGGTTCTAACTCGTTAAGTCCATCGGGATTGAAAATAACAATTTTTTTTAAAAACGTTCCAATTCCTTTAAAAGGCTGAAGTTCAGCTGACAATAATTAGAAAACAAACAGGAACACTCCTATCAAACACCTTATTTTCTTCCTAAAATTGATTGCGCTACATATTTTGTTTCCAAATCGCTAGAAAATGCCTAATACACTAAAGTCCAGCCTCTCTTAGTTTGCTCCTAATGTAAACAAATAATGACGCCAATGAGCATGCGCATTATATAAAAATGAGTACACGCTGATTAAAAAGTAACAACAAAATACTTTTAAAAGTATTTTTATAAATGAAATTGTTAAGCCTACATCATATCATGAGTGATGTTTTAAGTACATTAAGTACTTATAATTTAAAACATAGTTAACTAAATAGGAATATGACATCCATAAAGTCGTGGACCCTAGCATGTGCACCCTGTAGTACAGGGGTTCTTAACCTGGGGGGGCGCGCAGAAGATTTTCAAGGGAGGCGTCATCGTATTAGAATAGAAAAAAAAGCTATGATTAACCCAGGTTAGTTCCTGCCTTTATATTTCAAACACCATTATTTTATTGTACAACACTCAATGTTATAGTTTGAAGATTTTGTAAACAATTATATTTTAAGTTTTTTGGTTCTGTGATTTGACTGTATGTTGAAAAATGTATTGAAGGTAGTATTAAACATTTTGTAAAAAGTTATCAAATATTTAATTGAATTACCTGCAAGTCTAACCTTTATCCCACCCCTAAACTCGCTATAGTTACAAATTGAAATTCTACTCAGTAGGCCTACTTGTGTTGACCATATAAGGGGGTAATAGTACAGGGGTGGCATGACGAAAAGTCAGTCTACTAAGGGAGGCACAGAGCCTGAAAGGTTGAGAACCCCTGCTGTAGTAGCTGGCTTTGGTTTGTTTACTGTAGGAGCAAACTAAGGACAGCTGAACTTTACTGCATTTCATAATTTGTACAAATACAGAGTGATTTTTTTAGTCCTGTTACCCAATTGTTAATGTCTGGTAATATTTTTCTAAAAAAAATAAATTTTGTTTTGTGAAAGTTGGTAGCCCTACTCAACCAGTATGGATACGGCAGTGTGAGTTGGTTCTCCTTGAGCTGTGTAAAATTTTGTGCCATTTCCGGTCGTGCTACGAACAGAATGTCTTTTATCCTAAAACAATCTCTTGTTTAAATCTGGAGGCTGAAGCTCTAGAACTAATCGTATGTGATACGGATACAATTTCAATTTTTTAGCGGCTTTCTGAGCACTTGAACATGACAAATCAACATGAGAGGAAAGTTTTTGTAAACTTTTCCATGGAGAATTGAGCAATCTTGTTTTCACATTCTCTTAACGTCATCTGTCAAGAGAGTTGGTCGACCACTACGTTTTCTGCTGCAAACAATACCTGCCTCTAAAAATCAGTTAGTTAGCCTAGAAATAAGTTAGTTAGTTAGTTAGTTAGTTAGTTAGTTAGCCGTTGTTCTAGGACAAAAGACATTCTGTTCGTAACACAACTGGAAACAGCACAAAATTTTACGCAACTCAAGGAGAATCAACTCAAACTGTCGTATCTATACCGGTTGAGTAGGGCTACCAACTTTGTGTCACACAACAAAATATCCCTTTCTTAGAAAAAAATTACCAGACATTAACAATTGGGTAACACGACTAAAAAAATCACCCGGTATAATAATAAAAAACCAAGATTTAAAACGAGCCGTACCTGAATTTTTATGTTTCTTACTTGATAAAGTATGCAGTTCCCAACACAGGCTTTATTATCTTTAATTTTACGTACCTAGTTGGAGGGTACCGGGGAAATAAAATACCCAGGGTGGACAAAAACCAGAGGAATTGATCAACGGCCTCGACGGCGGAAGAGGAAGAATTCCCAACGGCGAAGAGGGCGGAAGAGTCTAGGAGTTGGGTCTCCGAATTAAACCCAGGGCAGGGCTAGAGGCTCAAAGATGGCAGCCCCATCACTAGTCTTACCTCACAATCCGCCAGTAACGGATTTGGGGGAATATACTCTTCTTTCCGATGATGAATTTTACTAAATTACAAAGTATACTTTTAAAATATACAATCTTTTAACAAATGACAATTTCAAAAGAAAGCAACAAAAGAAGAAAACAGCTACCATTGCAACGGAACAGGCTGGGTAAAGCCTAAGCCGTATAGTTGATGATGATGATGATGAATTTTACGTACTACAGTCATAGCATAAAGTTCTGCTGCTAGGTGAATCATGAGTCTACCGTTGGTTCACAGTGTGTCGTCAAGCGAAAACATACCTGAGCAGGCAGCTTTTGTTAACTGTAGTGTTTACCATGATAGAAGCCATACTGATACAGTGGTGACATGTAACATGCCGTACCACGGACATTTTTTTTTTGCGCCCTGGAGACTCCAGGAGGAGTATAGGACATGTCGTCAGATATAACACCTGAAATATAGGCCAACTCATTCCAAATGAGATGTGAGTCGCGTATGCGCAGTAGCAAAGGAAGTAGTGGGGGGTTTCAGAGCCAGTCCGTTCCCAGTCACCAAAGAGTTAACATCCGTACAGTGGGTCAAAAAAGTAGTGTTTCGGTTTTGTAGTCCAGCCGGTTTCTTTAGAATAGTACCTTACATACTATAAGACGTGATTTTCTTTTATGCGTTATCGAAAACCAGTTTAATTAAAACAGTGTAATTGTGTATAGATCTACTATTTAAAATAGTGTTTCAGTGTTAGTTTTTTTTATCCGCGGCGGCGAGAAAAACTCATGTTCACTGTTAGTTTATTTAAAACAGTGTAATTGTGTGTTTATTTAAAATAGTGTTTTAGTGTATTTAAAATAACAGCATAATATTTTATTAACAGCACTATGAGCGTAATAGTACAAGAGAAAATTACGTCTATTTGTAACTAGAAGTAACAATAATGTGTGTGTCTGTGTATGTGATAAACAGCACACAGAACTTTGTA
This sequence comes from Catonia carolina, assembly GCA_035578175.1. Lineage (NCBI taxonomy): Eukaryota > Metazoa > Arthropoda > Insecta > Hemiptera > Achilidae > Catonia > Catonia carolina. The sequence goes on along the minus strand of JAQMRL010000006.1, from coordinate 1,220,584 downwards.
GGCAGGCTGTTCCGCACTGACAAGTGTGGAGAGCAATATACCCCTCTCTTTCTAAATATTTCTTTCTCACTCAGTTGTTCTGCGCAACTCGAAATTCATTTGGATCTTGCCGGCCTGTACATGTATAAGTATCACACAATGTATCACTACTATCAAGAAAGAAATTCTTGTACGCTATAAAAAGTTTCACCGATCAAGTAACTTTTTAGATTTTTTTTAAAAGAATTCAAATCCTCACAACATTTTAAAAATTGGGGTAATTTATTTATGAATTTTTTCCCTACATAAGTAGGTTTTTGATCAAACAATTTTGTGGAGTGATTTTTTTTTTGTATTCCTAATTTGTGTACGTTGCAATCTGTTCAATTTAGAACAATAAGCAACCCCATCACCCAATCAGATGAGGATGATGTGTATGACGTGTAAATGAGACTGTGTAGTCTTGTACAGACCCAGGCTGACCATTCCTGAGAGAGTATGGTTAATTAAACCCCAACCATCAAAGTACACCAGTAACCACTGTCTAGTATTCAAATCCGTATAAAAGTAACTACCTTTACTAGGATTTGAACCAGGAACCTTTGTCTCCGAAAATCAGCTGTTAAACAGCTGATTTTGGCGACGACTTTACCTCTAGACCAACCCGGTGGGTTTGTGGGTGATTAGCCACATAATAATCATTCCTGTTTCTCGTGTTATGATTGTGAACATTGAAATTTTGCATAAAATTATTTTGCCTAACATACATAATCACCTCAAAAATGTAGAGGGAGGGAACTGTAAGCAATTTAAGCTCCTTAAATAGTGGCCTGAATGAGGTTAGCTGGTTAGCTCCCACCATACACCTAATAGCTTTCTTTTGAATTTTAAAAACCCTATTCATATTACCCATGCTAGAATTACCCCATACTAAAATACCATAACGGATATGAGACAGAATGAGGCCATGATAAGCTGCCATTAGTAATTTTTTATCATTTAATCTGGCAATTTGTTTTAGTGCAAATACCCCAGATGATATTTTACTACAAACTTGATTGGTATAGAAGTCCCAAGACAAAGATCTATCAAGAGATACTGTTAGGAACTTCACTGTTTCTACATGCTCTAAACTATTATTATGAATAAATATATCAACTTTTCTACTTTCTTTGTTGTTGTTTAGGTCATCAGCCAAAAGGCTGGTTTGAACGTGTAGAGGTTTTACTAAGTGAAACGAGGAGTGAGGTGGTTTACCGTTGCCTTCCTCACTGAATGGAAAAGTACGCTTATCAGCATGCCGGGCCCTCTGAAAAGCACATATTTCCACTCTGCAAACGACACCTTCACTTCATTCACCACAGGGTCTGGCTGTATAATGAAATTCATTACTTCCAGAGGATAAAACTCTGAATGGTGTCTTTTACACCTTTACCTCTTCTGTTCTTAAATGATTGAGTCATTTAATTGGCTGACCATGTGATAAGAAACAGAACTATTTATTTTAGCCCTGCAACGAACAGAGTGAGTGTAAATAATTTGACACTCCACCTGTCCGTTATGGGCAGCTACTTTCTTTAACGTTATGTTTATTTTTAAACTGCAAGTACTGACACTTTTTCCCATTAACTGTTAATAACATTTGATTCACGAACTGTACTAAGGACTCTATTGTTAACATGTGTATTTACTTCAAGAGCATCTACCAGTAAACGGTTACTGATTACTGAAGTGTCATCAGCAAACAACAAAGCTCTGCCATTAGGTATGACTTCTGGTAACCTACTAATGTACAATAGAAACAGAATTGAAAAACATACAACATACTGTCCAACTAATCTTGTAAAGCTAACATTAGTTGGACCACAATGTCCGTATGTCCATGGTACGACATGTTACACATGTCACCACCACTATATCAGTTTGGCTTTTATCGTGGTAAAGGTACTGTTAAACTTACGCCAACATCTGTACTACCGACCCTTAAAACGTCTATACATGCCGCCATTAATGGTGTCGCATAAACTGGTTCCTGTATGGCGAACATTCTTGTCACATTTGATGCTTCGTTTGTGTCCTGAAACAAGAAAATCATTTAAATTGGAATTTTAAAAATCTCACCACCATGAACTTTCATAGCAATGACTTTTATGTATACAAGGCATATTTTTGTTGTAAAGTACAGACCTTTAGCTTATGTTTAACACATTGAAGTCTAGCCATTTAGAGTACTGGTAATGCGACATAAAAGGGTCATTCGTAAAATAAGGTTCCCATGATTTTTAAAAATAGACAGCTATATTTTTTATCTTAGTGTTATACATCAATTTAAAGCTTAAAACTTACGCTATTTTTCTACATAATCGCCGTTTCTGTCCAAAAACTTTTGCAGACGATGCTCCAACTTTTCTATCCCCATGTTGTAGAATTCTGCCGCCAATCCTTTGAGGAATCGAGTAACCTCTTCCTTGACTTCATCATCGGTACTGAAGCGTAGGCCACCCAAGTATTCCTTTAATTTTGGGAATAAGTGATAATCACTTGGGGCTAGGTCCGGGCTGAAGGGGGGGGGGGACAACAGTCCAGCCAAAATCTGCCAGCAGTTCTTGAGTTTGATGTGAGACATGAGGTCGAGCGTTGTCATGGAGAAGCCTCACACAACTGGACAATCTTCCTCTCCGGCGGTTCTGGATCGCGCGTCTCAGTTTTCTTAATGTGTCGCAATATCTGTCAGAGTTTACTGTTGTTCCATGATGAATGTCAATAGGTGAAATCTGTTTTGCATTTAAAAAACGTATCACAGCGCGAATTTCGCATCTGGCAGTAACAGTGATAGGGAGCTTTATCTTGGAAGGCTGGTAGGCCGGCACTGATTGACGTAGCGAGGCGGGAGTGGTGCAGAAAAAGAGAGGGAGAGCTGATGAGTAAGACAGTGTTGCCAGATTTTTCCCAGCACATCGCATTCTGTCTCGGCAGCTAAGGGAACCTTATTTTACCTCGTAAGTTGACGATTGCACCTATCATGCAGAGGACTTTACTTTTACTTTACTATATGGGCGTTCAGGCCTCTGCAGCCCCTCCTCACCGCGACCTAAAAGATCTTTTGTGATTGCCCCTATTCCTTATTTATGCAAGACCCACACTTTCAATAAAGCGCAGGATCTGCCTAGGATCTAGTGCACTTACCTGAGAAGGTGTTAACACATCCTTACCCATCAGCGCTCTTCTTTTGCAGCCAACCACTTTGCAACTGCATAAAATGTGCTCAGCCTTCTCTTCTGCCTCATGACAGAATCTACACAGGCTCTCTTCAGCAACTCCTATCTTGGATAAATGATACCCAAGATTACAATGACCAGTCATCAGGCCCACTACCCTCCTCAGGTCCTGTCTTCCTAGTCTATTGTATATCCCAGCCTTCCTGCTGGAATAGGCAATGAATTTCTTTGCCTGTTCACAGCCTGGCACCTTCTCCCAATAGGAGGTTTTAGCCTCCTCTTCCCAGGCCCTAACTATACCTCTATAATAGCCCTCACCAATTCCACAGAATGGCTCTGGGCCTATGAAGTGAGAGGCTGCACCTTTCTTTGCTAAGGCATCCGCTCTCTCATTTCCAGGCACTCCCTGGTGCCCCGGCACCCAACGCAGCGTCACAACGTTACGCTTGGCCACGGCACCTATCATGCAGAGGATAGTATACTAACTATCCTACTGTCACCGCCACCCCTTCTAATTAATCATTTACTGTGTTGACGGCCTTCAATAGTTCTCCCGGCCTTTGGCGGTGCACCGACAAACCTTTCGGCTGCATATCGACAGAGGGCTTTGTCATCAAGGCCGAGCCAGTAAACGCCTCCAACCACAGCGCTCTTGGTGACTATAAAAACGCGTACTATTGATGCTATTTGCGTACAAATAGTACGCGCCGTTTCTCTCTGAAAAATGGTTGTTCATGAAGGTGATTGCCTCTTCATTTGACACCAATCTCCGTCCTACGAGCGCAATTTTTAGATGAGAGAACAAAAAGAAGTCGCTTGGGGCTAGATCTGGTGAGTAAGGCGGATGATCAAGCAGTTCAAACCGTAATTCGTGGATTTTCGCCATGGTAACCGCTGAGGTGTGAGACGGTGCGTTGTCTTGGTGAAACAAGGAACTAACAATAAACCTAGCATTAGTAGTAAAACATTACAAATAAACAAAAAACTAAGCTCAATAAACATAACCTAATTTTAATCATGAGTGAAAGATGCAAAATGAAAATCAACCTCCGTTTGCCTTAAAAATACGGAAAATCACTCTTTCACGCTAAACTAGGCTCTGTAGAGAAAAATACTCTAAATAAAAGTTGTAGATCTTTTAATTTTCTATAAATTTGATTACATACACTTTTGTGATAAAATGCATACTAAGCCCGAAATCTTAAAAAATCAAATTGTGTGATGCAAATTGTTTTGGCATCAGCAAAACAAAAGCCAACCTTAGTCTGACTTAAAAACACGGAAAATCACTCTTTAATGCTAAACAAGGCTCTGTTCTGGTAACAGCAACCATTGGTAAACAAAATTCCTTCCTTTATTTGCTGTGATTAACTTTGTTTGAAATGAAATGGCAAATTATACTGCTAAACTCATCTGAATTCATCCCTCTTGTCCCACAAAAAAAAACAGCAACCTTCCCCTGATTTAATGTTAAAAATCTGGTGTGAAACAATCACACAACTTTTCTTGCCAAAGAAAATAATTAATAATATAACCTAAGTAATAAAACATAAAAAAAACAAAAAACTAACCACAAAAAACCAAACCTAATTTTAATCATGAGTGAAAAATGCAAATCAACCTCAGTTTGACTTTGAAATGCGGAATATCACTCTTTCACACTAAACTAGGCTCAGTAGAGAAAAATGCTTCAAATAAAAGTTGTAGATCTTTTAATTTCCTATAAATATGGTTATACACTTTTGTCGTAAAATGCATACTAAGGCCGAAATCTTAAAAAAATCGATTTTTCACATGTTTTCGTAAGAAAAAACACAGAAAATCGCTAATTACCGCTCAACTAAACGTTATGCAATAAAATGTTTGAAATAAAAGTTGTAGGATTTTAAATTCTCTACATTTTTTATTATATAAATTTTTGCGCTAAAATGCACAATAAAGCCGTAATCTTAAAAAAAATCTTTTTATGTGAAAACAGCCTCACCAAGAATTTCAGCAAACATGGCGCCTACCCTATCTTGTATAGCATAAAAAATGTAGTAAACCAGGCGATTTAAAAAAAAACCGTAGGACCAGTTTTTGAGAAAATCACGAAGAAGTGAAAAATTGCACGAATAAACTACTACTTCCGGTTGACCGATTTTGATGAAAATGTTCGTCTTGGGTCCGGTAGTAGTATCTAACTTACGTATCAAGTTTCAATTTTTTTTTTTTTAACATCTGTTCTGCAATTACTGGTGATGCAGATGGTGAAGGATGAACTAATTTTTTTAACGTATGAAAATATGCCGTGCCTGAATGGGATACGAACCAAAGACCGCATGATGAGAGGCGAGCACCAACTATGCCATTACCAACTACGTCAATGCGGCGTTTCAAGTTCATACGATGTTCCGTTCTTGAGATATTCTGTTCACACACACACCAATTGGTAAAAACATGGTTTTTTTGGATTCAGGGGGTCTGAAAGCGTGTATATCTGATGGAGAGTGGATTTCTATAAATTGATATGAAAACAATACTTTTTACTTTCTCTTGCCTATATGAATATATATGAAGGAAAGTATTGTTTTCATGTCGATTTTAACAAATACACTCTTCACCGAATCTACACTTAAACAGATCCCCTCAACCCAAAAAACATGTTTTTACCGATTAATCTGTGTGTCTGTGTGTATACAAAATATCTCAACAACGGAACATCGTACGAACTTGAAACTTAAAACTTAAGTTACATACCACTACCGGACCCGACACAAAAATTTTCATCAAAATCGGTCAACCGGAAGTAGTAGTTTATTTGTTTAATTTTTCACTTTTTGGCGATTTTCTCAAAAAACTGGTCCTATGATTTTTTTTTTTTAAATCGCCTGGTATTTTTAAGCCTAACAGGTCGATTTTCATTTTGCTTCTTTCACTCATGATTAAAATAAGGTTATGTTTTTTTGAGGTTAATTTTTCGTTTATTTTGTTTTATCACTATTTTGTTTATGTTTTATTACTAATGGTAGGTTATATTGTTTAAATTATTTACATTAGCAAGAGAGAGTTGCGTGAGTGTTTCACACCAGATTTGTTCCTATATATTCATATATTGCCCATAACGGACAGGTGGAGTGTCAAATTATTTACACTCAATCTGTTAGTTGCAGGGCTAAAATAAATATTTTAGCCCTGCTAAAATATTAAATATTTTTATTAAAATATTTTTGTGTTTCTTATCACATGGTCAGCCAATTAAATGACTGAATCATTTAAAAGCAGAAGAGGTAGAGGTGTATTGTGACACCAATCAGAGTTATCTCCTCTGAAAGTAATGGATTTCATTATACAGCCAGACCCTGTAGTGAATGAACTGAAGGTGTTATTTGCAGAGTGGACAATATGTGCTTTTCAGAGGGCCTGGCATGCTGCAAGCGTAATTTTCCACTCAGTGAGGAAGGCAATGGTAAACCACCTCACTCTTCGTTTTACTTAGTAAAACCTCTAAAGGTTTAAACCAACCTTTCGGCTGATGACCTAAACAAACAACAACACATATTCATATAGGCAAGAGAAAGTAAAAAGAAGTAGAAGAATGAGAGATACTCACTTACGAGTGTTTGAATGTTTCCGTGTGGTACAAATGGTAGTGGAATTGTTTAACGACAACCAAAGTGCGAGGAGAGACCAGAGTAAGCCATCCTCCTCATGTTATTACCACCCACATCCACATGCTGGATCATCATGACACTCTTCTGCAAAAATAAACAATTCAATTAGTGATGAGTCACAAGAATGCTTTTTGCTCTTATGGATGGGCTGTGAGGAAGAAAAGAGAAATCTGACAGTGCTGCTGCCAACGTCAACAGTGAGACACTATAACGAGTGTTTCAAAAAGGACGCACTTCGAATTTTAAGGGATAATATTTTCTGCATAAGGAATATTTTTCCCCCCCAAATAACAGTTGGCACTACCGTACTCATTGTTGACCCATTGTGTATTACTGACATGTACAGGCCTTCAAAGTTATGTAAGCGTGTATGCGCAGTAGACTGATTTGGTTGAGGTACGATGAAGGGAGAAATAATGGTGTGAGTAGAGGGGGCAGTAGAGGGGGGAATGCATAACGTACCGTACCGCAGGTTTATATGGTCTAGGCCTACGGGAGCCTCTTTTCCTAAAAGAGCGACCTCCAACATGGTGGAAGGGTTGACATGTTTCCTTGGGGGCTTTTCACAAATGTCCACCGACCACAGACAATAAGACAAAATAGTCAATCGTTCCAGCTACGATCTGTTCTCTGCGACAGCTTCAGTAGAATGAGACAATTCACGCACGCATATACGCATGCATCGAACGTATGTCATCCCTTCTACAGTCGGCAGGGCAGTATTCTCCCCACTCACTTCTCATTTCTGCGCGAACTACGCTTACAAAACATTGACAGATTGTACTAGTGCTATCCCAGTATTCATTTGTGTCTGCAGTATCTGTATAAGTTCAAACATGGTTTTTTCAAAGGATGAACGTGTTTTTATTATTATTGAAAGTTATTGCGCAAATAAATCTTACGAACGAGTGAAAGACGAGTTCCAGTTAAAATTTCCCAATTCTGAAGTACCTAATAACACAACAATTCGCGTCTGATTAATAAATTTCGTGAGACCGGCGGTGTACAGGATCGGAAAAGCACAGGTCGACCATCAGTGTTAACAGAACAAGTTTTGGACGATGTGAAACAACGTTTGACTACCTCACCCGGCAAATCACTTAGAAAGTTATCTTCACACGCTGGATTATCACTATCTTCCGCTTTAAGGGCTACAAAAATATTAAATCTGCATCCTTACCGCATCGGTGTTATTAACTAATATGTAATATTTTATGCAGTTAAGGGATGTGCGTTTTATGTGCATCTGTTTTGATTTTAAATAAAGCGAAATTTCAATATCTATTATTCATTTTTTCTGGAGTAATTCACATGGAGCTTTTCAGAATTAAATTTTCCACAAATTTAGAAAAAGAAATTTTAGAAAAAGAAACACCTTTATTTACCATTTATGGAAGTAATCTTACGTTAAACACAAAAATGTGTTATTTCTTTACACCAATTCTTGTGTTTTATGTAAGATATCTCTGAAAGTATTGCATTTACAGCTCTGGAACCAATTTTATTCAATTATTCAGATTAAAAAACATAAGAAATAATTATATTTGTATCTTTGTAACTACCTTTAACATTTTTATATGGCCTTACTTCACTGAGGGTACAGAGTTCTAGGTGAAATTTTTCGCTAGCTGTTTTTTTTTTTTTTGCGCCCTGGAGACTCCAGGAGGAGTATAGGACATGTCGTCGGATATAACACCTGAAATACATATAAGAATCACTACTATCAAGAAAGAAATTCTTGTACGCTATAAAAAGTTTCACTGATCAAGTAATTTTTCAGATTTTTTTTAAAGGAATTCAAATCCTCACAACACTTTAAAGATTGGGGTAATTTATTCATGATTTTCTCCCTGCATAAGTAGGTTTTTGTTCAAACAATTTTGTGGAGTGATTAGCCACATAATAATTATTCCTGTTTCTCGTGTTATGATTGTGAACATTGAAATTCTGCATAAAATTATTTTGCCTAACATAATAATCACCTCAAAAATGTAGAGACGGGGAACTGTAAGCAATTTAAGCTCCTTAAATAGTGGCCTGCATGAGGCTAGCTGGTTAGCTCCCACCATACACCTAATAGCTTTCTTTTGAATTTTAAAAACCCTATTTATATTACCCATGCTAGAATTACCCCATACTAAAATACCATAACGGATATGAGACAGAATGAGGCCATGATAAGCTGCCATTAGTAATTTTTTATCATTTAATCTGGCGATTTGTTTTAGTGCAAATACCCCAGATGATATTTTACTACAAACTTGATTGATATAGAAGTCCCAAGACAAAGATCTATCTAGAGATACTGTTAGGAACTTCATTGTTTCTACATGCTCTAAACTATTATTATGAATAAATACATCTGTAACTCGCTAACTAAGCGTTTTCAGGCATATGTTTATATGAACTTTTTTTCTTATTTTTAACTATAGAATGGGATCCCAAGAGATTGACGTATAGTTTTGAATCACTCTGTATATGTACAGAAGACAAATTACAAAAAATAATATTTAATAGCAAATGGACACAATAAATTTGTTTAAACTGTTAAGAGTTTTAGTTTTTTGGGTCAAGAACCAAATGGTACCAACCGAATGTGATTTGATGCCAGTAGCTGTAGTTGTTAGAGCAGATTGTTGCAGGTTATACACCGCCTACTTGATCCCATTTTCATTTTCGTCTTTTAGAGCAATCTTCAGTTCCTGATCCAGGATTGCTTCCATCACCGGTTAATTTTGCCATACCTACGAAAATTTCAACCTGTACAAACGAACAAGAGAAAAAAATTACAATTAAAATAAATTTACATTATTTTGAACATTACAAGTTAACATTTAAATAAAAATCTGGTGTGAAACACTCACACAACTTTCTCTTGCCATTGCAAATAATTAACAATAAACCTAACATTAGTAATAAAACATTAAAAATAAACAAACAAACTAACCTCAATAAACATAACCTGATTTTAATCATGAGTGAACACCGCAAAATGAAAATCAACCTCAGTTTGGCTTTAAAATACGGAAAAACACTCTTTCACACTAAACTACTCTCTGTAGTGAAAAATGCTTTAAATAAAAGTTGTAGATCTTTTAATTTTCTATAAATTTGATAATATACACTTTCGTCATAAAATGCATACTAAGGCAGAAATCTTAAAAACATCAACTTTTCACACGTTTTCGTGAGACAAAAAACAACAGAAAATCGCTAATTACCGCTAAACTAAGCGTTATACAAAAAAATGTTTGAAATAAAAGTTGTAGAATTTTAAATTCTCTACATATAAATTTTTGCGCTAAAATGCATATTAGAGCCGTAATATTAAAAAAACTATGTTTTTACGTGAAAACAGCCTCACCCAGAATTTCAGCAAACATGACGCCTACCCTATCTTGTAGAGAATAAAAAATAGAGTAAACCAGGCGATTTTTAAAAAAATCGTAGGACCAGTTTTTGAGAAAATTGCAAAAAAGTGAAAAATTATACGAATAAACTCCCACTTCCGGTTGACCGATTTTGATGAAAATGTTCGTGTCGGGTCCGGTAGTGGTATGTAACTTAAGTTTCAAGTTTTAAGTTCGTATGATGTTCCGTTCTTGAGATATTTTGTATACACACACACGCACACGCACACACACACACGCACACACACACACGCACACGCACACACACACACACACACACACACACATCAGGACTTTTGTAGGCCTGCTGGGAATGCTTTGAAATTTTTGCAAGCCTATTAGGATAGTTTGCCCATAACAGACAGTTGGAGTGTCAAATTATTTACACCCAATCTGTTAGTTGCAGGGCTAAAATAAATAGTTCTGTTTCTTATTGCATGGTCAGCCAATTAAATGACTGAATCATTAAAGAACAGAAGAGGTAGAGGTGTAAAAGACACTAATCAGAGTTATCTCCTCTGAAAGTAATGAATTTCATTATACAGCCAGACCCTGTGATGAATGAAGTGAAGGTATAATTTGCAGAGTGGAAAATTTGTGCTTTTCAGAGGGCCCGGCATGCTGATAAGCGTACTTTTCCATTCAGTGAGTTGTGGCAATGGTAAACCACCTCACTCCTCGTTTTACTTAGTAAAGCCTCTAGAGGTTCAAACCAGCCTACAGGCTGATCACCTAAACAACAACACAACAACATAAGGATAGTGTAATTTACATCTGTGCGCAGGCGGGCGCCATCTCCGTGCGGCAAAATTACGGACTACTACACATAATCTAAAGTTACTAAAACCCGACAGTTTTCCAGTGATGTTTATTCGTGTTATTGTTATTCGTAATGATATTTTCTTGTTAATTAGTGATTATATGTGTTAATTAATGTTTTTAATAATATTGTAAATTATTTATAATACAGTTTATTTGTTTTTATTCGTGTTTATTTTTTAAAAACAATATATTTTCGGACAGGGGTTTTTTTATTGTGCTTGAAATTAGTAAGATTAGTATCTTAATTCACTTCTGTTTTCAGTTTTTTATTACAAAAACTTTAGTTTTATTATAAAAATATGAATTCCCAACCAGCCGTTCTGAGAATTTTTTCCCTTGTAGGCCGTGAGGATCACATGTGTTCCTCACCATTTTTTCAATTATCTGACATTGTATTAACTTTTTACTAATAAATACTAAATATAAGACGTGTTATTGGTCATATTTTGCAATTGTTCCTTGCGGTGGCCCCCCCTGGTGAAAGTTTACTCATTATTATACGGCTTGTGTGGACGGCTTACCCTTATACATTGCGGCATTCAACCTGTTAAAAGGAAGTGACACTGTTGTGTTGTTTAGGTCAACAGCCAAAAGGCTGGTTTGAACCTCTAGAGGTTTTACTAAGTAAAACAAGGAGTGAGGTGGTTTATCATTGCCTTCCTCACTGAGTGAAAAAGTACGCTTATCAGCATGCCGGGCCCTCTGAAAAGCACATATTTTCCACTCTGTAAATGACAACTTCACTTCATTCACCACAGGGTCTGGCTGTATAATGAAATTCATTACTTTCAGAGAAGGTAACTCCGATTAGTGTCTTTTACAACTCTACCTCTTCTGTTCTTAAATGATTCAGTCATTTAATTGGCTGACCATGTGATAAGAAACAGAACTATTTATTTTAGCCCTGAAACAAACAGATTGAATGTAAATAATTTGACACTCAACCTGTCTGTTATGGGCAGAATTGTAGTATGTCTGTCTGTTATGGGCAATTGTAGTATTAAATACATTGAAATTGGATGCATGCTGCAGCAGCGTTAGTGTGCAAGAGCTCTTGCTTATGACCTGGATCTTCATTATATTTTCTGTAATGCTGAGTTTGGATGCATGTCTGTGAAGTGACACTATCTATATGTAATTCAGATTGAAAAGTGCTAATTCATAATTGAAATGGTCAGTTTCTGTGTAGTTTATATATTTTTTTTTTTATTTTTTTTTTTTTTAGGTTTAACATCCGACTGTTTTGCAAATTGCTGCTAATGCAGACGGTGAAGGATTCGAACCAAAGACCGCGTGATGAGAGGCGAGCACGTTACCAACATCGCCAACGCGGCCGGCTATATATAATATTTACGAATTAAGTTTGGAACTTGTGAGTTTTGACAATTGCTATATAAAGTGAAATAGGCTTTATACAGTCCATTTGGTTAATATTTAATTAATGTTGTTATTTGTGTGTGAATGTGTTGAGTTGTAAAAATGTGTGGGTGAATGGGCGCTGGCTACTGCCATGTGCGGAGCTAGTTCAAGTGTGTGGACCAGTGCGCAGGTGAGAGTGAGTGTGTGCTGAACAGTGATACAGTCCGCTTGTGTTCAATAAAACTTGTTCAAATTTTCTACATTGAATTCAATTATTTGTGTATTTATCCAACCACTCAATCAATTAACCACCATTATTAATCAATTGTTGTTGTTGTTGTTTAGGTCAACAGCCGAAAGGCTGGTTTGAACCTGTAGAGGTTTTACTAAGTAAAACGAGGAGTGAGGTGGTTTACCATTGCCACAACTCACTGAGTGGAAAAGTACGCTTATCAGCATGCCGGGCCCTCTGAAAAGCACATATTTTCCACTCTGTAAATGACACCTTCACTTCATTCACCACAGGGTCTGGTTGTGTAATGAAATTCATTACTTTCAGAGGAGATAACTCTGATTAGTGTCTTTTACACCTCTACCTCTTCTGTTCTTAAATGATTCACTCATTTAATTGGCTGACCATGCGATAAGAAACAGAACTATTTATTTTGGCCCTGCAACGAACAGATTGAGTGTAAATAATTTGACACTCCTCCTGTCCGTTATGGGCGGTTATTAATCAAAATAACCTCAATTATATACAAAAATTCCTCAGGTACATTTTATAAATATTCTACTTGGAATAATTAATGAAAAAATTGCACAGACTAACAAAACTCGTATCAATATAGTTAAACATCATAATCTCAAGAACGAAATGAAACAACAGAATGGCGACGTCTGATTGGCTGTCAGTAGAGGTGGTCTGAAAACTCACACGTTCCAATGGAACTTGTTAGTTTTGACACAATCCACGAATTTTATCCTTCATTTTATGTATGATCTAGTTTGTTTTTATTCCAGCCAATAGCATATTCAAATACTACGATAAAAATCTCGTGTGAAGCACTCACACAACTTTCTCTTGCCAATGCAAATAATGACCAATATAACCTAACATTAGTAATAAAACATTAGAAATAAACAAAAAACTAACCTCAAAAAAACATAACCTTATTTTAATCATGAGTGAAAAACACAAAAGGAAAATCAACCTCAGTTTTGCTTAAATGTACAGAAAATCACTCTTTTACACTAAACTAGGCTCTATAGAGAAAAATGTTCTAAATAAAAGATGTAGAGCTTTTAATTTCCTATAAATATGATTATATACACTTTTGTCGTAAAATGCATACTAAGGCCGAAATCTTTAAAAATGAATTTTTCACACGTTTTCGTGAGAAAAAAACACAAAATCGCTAATTACTGCTAAAGTAAACGTTATACAAAAAAATGTTTGAAATAAAAGTTTTAGGTTTTTAAATTCTCTACGACTTTTATTATATAAATTTTTGCACTAAAATTCATATTAAAGCAGTAATCTTAAAAAAAAAAACAATTTCTTTACGTGAAAACAGCCTCACCAAGAATTTCAGCAAACATGGTGCCTAGCCTATCTTGTAGAGAATAAATATTGAATAAACCAGGCGATTTAAAAAAAATCGTAGGACCAGTTTTTGAGAAAATTCCAAAAAAGTGAAAAATTACACGAATAAACTACTATTTCCGGTTGACCGATTTTGATGAAAATGTTCGTGTCTGGTCCGGTAGTGGTATGTAACTTACGTTCTAAGTATCAAGTTTGTACGATGTTCCGTTCTTGAGATATTCTGTTCACACACACACACACACACAGACCAATCGCTAAAAACATGTTTTTTGGGTTCAGGGGGTCTGAAAACGTGTAGATACGGTGAAAACTCGATTTCGAAAAATCGACATAAAAACAATACTTTCCTTCCTATATATTCATATAGGCAAGAGAAAGTAAAAATACTATAAGAATTTACTGCCATCTAAATTATTAACTTTTTGGAACATGTGAGTTTTGATTCTAGCACACTCGTGAGTGAGGTTAGACAGCACACCTAACTAAACAGTGAATCCACAAAACAATATAGGCTACAATCACTAGTATACCACAATATTTCTTATGGCTGTCTATACCAAAATTAATTTAAAAAAATAAATGCATGTATGTTTAAGAAATTCTGTACCATGATTATCTGCAACAAAAATATCATTGCAAGAAAATTTCTTTAGAACTGACCCTAAAAACACAATGACAATTTAAATGAAATTAACAGAACATAATAAAGAAAATTTTATTGCACATCACTTACGCATTTATAGCTTCTTTCTTCCATTAAAAATTTAACAAGTTTCCTAAACGGATTGCATCCCATAATTACTGCTTTCAACTAAAAACAGCTGAAAGCACGAACATCAGATAATATGGCGTCCAAGTCTTAAAATCTTCGGACGTTCGTATTGGAAGGCCGAAACAGTTTGTTAAAAAAAAAAATTATAATTTATAAATAATTATAAATTCTATAAAATAATATTATACATTTTATAAAATAAAAATGTATAAACAGTTATATAAAATGTATATAGTTATTTTGTGAATCATATTTTGAGGGAATTTTAAATCGACTAATTAAAAATTAAATAATTGTAATGGTACGTGTTTACTTTTTACCGCAATACTGGTGGTTTTAAAAACTGTATTTTTAATAATAAAATTATTTATACTCGGACTTACAAGGATATTATATTTTTCTTGTTTTGACACGGTGGACGATTACAGCGCCCCTACCGGCCGAACTAAGTAGCAGCAAATGCACGGTGTAAGTATAAAGGTGTGTCCGTCCAGAGTTCTTAATTTGTTCGCTCTGCACATGACGTCATAAGCGGAACACGGCAGCATCAGTGATATGAAAAGGCGGCTAAATTAATGATTGAATATTTTGCAAAAGTATTTAGTTAGAATTGTTTTCTTAATTACTGCAGTAGGCCTATTTTGTTTAAAAAATATCTATTTACTAATTTATTTATTTATTTTATTACTTTCTCTTGCCTATATGAATATATAGAAAGGAAAGTATTGTATTCATGTAGATTTTTCGAAATCGAGTTTTCACCTGATCTATACGTTTTCAGACCCCCTGACCCCAAAAAACATGATTTTAGAGATTGGTTTGTGTGTGCGTGAACAGAATATCTCAAGAATGGAACATCGTACAAACTTGAAACTTAAGTTACATACCACTACCGGACCCGACACGAACATTTTCATCAAAATCGGTCAACCGGAAGTAGTAGTTTATTCGTGTAATATTTCACTTTTTTGCGATTTTCTCAAAAACTAGTCCTACGATTTTTTTAAAAATCGCCTGGTTTACTCACTTTTATATTCTCTACAAGATAGGGTAGGCGCCATGTTTGGTGAAATTCTTGGTGAGGCTGTTTTCACGTAAAAACATAGATTTTTTAAGATTACGGCTTTAATATGCAATTTAGCGCAAAAAATTATATAATAAAAGTTGTAGAGAATTTAAAATTCTACAACTTTCATTTCAAACATTTTTATGTAGGCCTATAACGCTTAGTTTAGCGGTAATTTGCGAATTTCTGTTTTTTTTTCTCACGAAAACGTGCGAAAAATCGATTTTTTTAACATTTCGTCCTTAGAATGTATTTTACGACAAAAGTGTATATAATAAATTTTATAGGAAATAAAAAGATTTACAACTTTTATTTAAAGCAATTTTCTCTACAGAGAAAATTATAAATAAAAAATAAAGAAATAAATTATAAATAAAATTATAATTATTATCATTAAATTATTGCGTTTAGCGTGAAAGAGTGATTTTCCTTATTTTTAAGCTGAACTGAGTTTGATTTTCATTTTGCGTCTTTCACTCATGATTAAAATAAGGTTATATTTTTAGAGGTTAGTTTTTTGTTTATTTCTAATGTTTTATTACTATTGTTAGGTTTATTGTTAATTATTTGCATTGGCAAGAGAAAGTTGTGTGAGTGTTTTTGATGTTAAATACTTTAGAGGCTAAATTTGCGATTGTGGTTTTTTTTTGTTATTACTATTTACAAAATACGAAAGTTTTAATTATTTTTAATTACCATAATGCCTGGTTCTACTGTTTTTGGGAGTTTTAATTATTCTCTAAAGGCAATGTTAAGGTTATGTTTTTGAGGTTAGTTTTTGTTTATTTCTAATGGTTTATTGTTAATTATTTTCACTGGCAAGAGAAAGTTGTGTGAGTGTTTCACACCAGATTTTTATAATAACGCTGCACAGTTTAAAAGAGGAGTTTAACAAACACTGTGCCAATCAGTAGGTCTAACCCATAGAGTAATAAACCATTATTACTTTATTACTCTATGGTCTAACCTAACAACAGTTTTGATAGTTTTATCAGTCTATTAAAGATAAACAAAGAACCAGTGTCTCTAAAGAAAATAGATACATTTATTAATATTCAGTATTTATTATTCTATTATGTAAGTGTATTTCACTGAATAAACCAAACCAATAGATTACAAAACTAATAAAACTGAATGGTACACATACCTGTTCAATTTGTCAATATTTTTCTTCAATTTCTCTGGTTGTTTTATAACTTTCCTCGGCTTCCCATTAGTTACTCGAGGAGACAAGGTGATTTCCATTATTTGTGTTTAAAAATATTTAAAAACTTTTAAAGAATAATAAAATAAAATCGCTAGAAAAATCACAACTTCCACGCTAACAGTAACGTTCAAATAGTACTAATACTTTTAGGTTAAGATGTTTACGAAATGGAAGTACAATCTGATTGGCAAACACAATTAATTTTCATATCAAACAGCACTTTCTCCGCTGGAGGAAGAGCAGTTTGACACCAAACGATTACACTAATGGATTCTGCACAAAATTTACAATAAGAACGATGCACAGGGTGATTGTAAAGTCGTACAACCCAAAATGATAACAGTCTTAGAAAGCTGTAATGTATTTTTTCTTTTTCTTTCAAAGTTTACGATACAAGTTATAATTACAACTTACTTACTTACAAGTTCACAACAAGTGATGGAAATGTCCCCCGTGGTTTGCAATGCATGCATCAACGCGTTTTCTTACATTGCACGCAACCTTTTTGAGTGTAGCAGTAGCAATATTTGATATACAGTCGTCAATGTTTCTTCTAAGTTCATCTACTGTATGCGGGTTGTTTTTGTACACATTATCTTTCAAATAGCCCCATAAATAAAAATCAGGAGGAGTCAGATCTGGTGACCGAGGAGGCCACAAACCACGAGAAATTATTCGGTCATCAAAGAAATCGTGGAGAAATTGGATAGTACTGTTTGCCGTATGTGAAGTTGCTCCGTCTTGTTGTAGCCAGCAATAACGTTCGTCAACATGTAGCAGTGCTACGAACTGCATGATTATTTCTTGATAACGTGATTCTATCCGAAAAAAAGATAGGCCCGACAATTCTCCGACGAGATACACCACACCCACCCCAATTTTGACTATTAACATATTCACTTAGATGAAACCAAGCTTCATCGCTGAAAAAAACTTAATCCAGAACAGATATGTCATTTCGAATGAAATTTTTAAACCAATGACAATACCGCAATCGCTTCTCCTTATCTGGCTCTTCGAGCTGATGAGTTACGTTAATCCGGTACGGATATAATTTTAATAACTTAGTGGCTTTATGAACACTTCCATAAGACAGTCCAGTCTGAGTATAAAGTTTTCGAAGAGACTTTTTTGGAGAACGAATAAACGTTTCACTTATCGTCTGCAGACTGTCGTCAGATAAAAAAACTTGGTCGGCCGGTACGATTACGGTCATTCACGCTATCTGTATCCCGAAAACGATGAAACAAACGAAATATGGTCGATTTGTTTGGCACTTTAGCATCTGCAAAGGCATTGGAGAAATGTTCTTGACACTTCGCGTAAGATTTCGATTCACAGTAACTCAAAACGATAGAGACGCGTTGTTCTTGCGTAAAAGACATTGCGACTCGAACTGAACAAACCAACTGGTTTCTGGCTATCTGTCGCCCGGTGGCGTGATTTAGCAGTGCTGCCACATACTGTACTACTAAACGAAAAATTCCCATATTCTAATCATACTTTACAAATTTACCTTCAATTCCTACACGGCTTCAAACATTTGGTTGCGCGACTTTACGATCACCCGTTATAACCTCAATTTCAAAAATTTTGGAGAAAGTCCACATCGATTCTAGGCAACTCAAATGAGACGTATGGCATGGTTTCCCGTAGTGCGAGTAGGAGAAACCATTGCATCTCCACTCCACGCGCTTGCTACAAGGTCAGACGGTACACTACACCGGTCTACAGTTGAGCTGTTCTTGGTTTGCTCCTACTGTCAACTAACAAAAGCCACCTACTACAGGGTGCACGCTAGAGTCTGTGACTTTACGGATCTCGTATTCCTATTAAGTTAACTATGTTTTAAATTATAAGTACTTAAAGTACTAAAAACATCAGTCATGATATGATATTGGCCTAACAATTTCATTTAGAAAAATACTTTTAAAAGTATTTTGTATTTAAATACTTTTGAAAGTATTTTGTTGTCACTTTTTAATCAGCGTGTACACATTTTTGATATAATGCGCATGCTCAGTGACGTCATTATTTGTTTACATTAGGAGCAAACTATGAGAGGCTGGACTTTAGATCAGACTGAATCAAGTGTAGCCAACCTATTTTGTAGTAGTTAAATTTGAGAGGCTATGATAGTATGCGGCCTACCGCGTTGTTTGATGAAGTTTGTATTTGTTGATGTGGTAGCACTGTCCACTGTTCTTTTCGCATTTTTACAGTTGCCTAAACTACTGTTAGGTTATGTTGTGTTAACTAAACGTAAAATGTTGTTAAAAGATTTTGTATAGAAATTTAATTGCTAATAAAGAAACAGCTGAGGTTTTTATGAGGCAGTGCAAATTTTTTCTCTTTAATTCTTTATTTACAACTGTAAAATTTTACAAGCAAATGTGATGATTATGATAATAATGTAAATGACATTATAGGCATGAGAGGGGTAGGGCCCCCATTGGTGCCTCCCCAACAATGGGTCAGATTCCGTTATATGCCCCCAATACTTTTCCCTGTATTTTTCCTTTCTTTTTGCTGTATTAAACATTAAATGTAAGCAATATAATGTAATGTAGTTTTCAGTTAAAGGACTAACAGGGAAATAACCTATAAACTGAATAATAATGAATGAGTAATTTTATTCACACACCAAAATGAACAGACAAAATTTTACCGAAAGTTTTTACTGAGGTGGCCAAAAAGCCGCAATGTCTTTAACACTAAACGCAGGTACACTACTTAACTGTACAGGTAAGACAGTTGAACTGAAACGTTGCAATGGCGCGCGGACTGCCGTAATCGGGATTCCCGACAGAACGATAAGATAACAGCGACAACAATAGCGGAATACCTCGAAATGCTAGTTTATTAATAAATAATATATAATTAAATTATATTGCTTACATTTAATGTTTAATACAGCAAAAAGAAAGGAAAAATACAGGGAAAAGTATTGGGGGCATATAACGGAATCTGACCCAACAAATGAAATTTGTTTATCAAATTAGTACGTCTCTACTCCAACGTCTTTTAAGGCGTCAAGGGGGATTATCAGGTAAATTGTCGGTGGAAAGTGAACACACCAGTGGGTTCTCGTGTTCTTGTGACTTGTCGTGAAAGCGTTTGTATAGGTATTCAATGGAATTTTGTACAAGTGGTGTTTTCAAATCTGTATGTAAGGTTTTGTTGCTAACGTAAAGAGGTGCATTTGCTATAAGGCTAAATTGTCTTTGACTGGAATGCTTGAATTCGTTGCAAGTTAGAGGGTTTGGTTGAACCGTAAATTTGGGACCCGTAGGTCCATATAGGTTTCAAAAGAGAACAATATATGCGTAATTTTTGTGCCATTGGTAATTTTGATTGTTTGTGAAGTAGGGAATATAGAAGTTTAAGTCGGGAATTCAGTAATAAACGTTTCCGTTTGATATGTGTGCTCTAAGTTAGTCGTTTATCAAAAGTCAGATTGAGATACTTGACCGTATCTGTTTTTGTGAGAGGTTCATTGTCTATGTATACTAGTGGGCAATCACCATGACGGAGTGTGAAAGACAGGTGAAGGGATTTTGCCGTATTAAGTTTTATTTTCCATGTTTTACACCATTCGTGTAAAAGATTGAGCGTTAGTGAAGCGTGTATAGAGTTTTGGTCTCGGGCTAATATCGCTGTGTCATCAAGCATAGGTAGCAGTGAGGGTCTGGGGTAGGGTCGGTAGGTCTGAAGTGTATACAGAATAGAGAAGTGGGGCTAAAATTGAGCCTGAGACACGCCAGCTAAGTCAAGAAAGAAATTTGAGTAGGACGATCCTAAACGAATTCAAAAATGTTGTTAAAAGATTTTTTATAGAAATGTAATTGCTAATAAAGAAACAGCTGAGGTTTTTATGAGGCAGTGCAAATATAGGTCTACATAAATGTGTTTAAAATGGGAATTAAATGTTGTTTAGGTCATCAGCCAAAAGGCTGGTTTGAACCTGTAGAGGTTTTACTGAGTAAAACGATGAGTTAGGTGGTTTACAATTGCCACAACTCACTCAGTGGAAGAGTACGCTTATCAGCATGCTGGGCCCACTCTGCAAATGACACTTTCACTTCATTCACCACACAATCCAACTGTATAATGAAATTCATTTTTTTTTTTTTATTATTTTATGGCCTACAAAGGACCACTTTAGTCATTTTACATTTAAAGTCTTTCCTTCCCTCTTCCTTTTCTTTTCCGCCCAATATTTTTTCATCCTTTCCGAGCGCAATTTTCTTTCCTTCTCTGGAACCACTCTTCCCAATCGTTGCTTGTTCCTTCCCGGCTGTAGTATAACGCGTTTGTCCTTCAATATCTTCAATGCATTTGTCTTGTGTTTTAAATCTTCTATTGTAATTTGTAACCTTCTAATATCTTCTTTTAATTCTGTGATCCATTTAATATCACTTTTACTATACCACAGTTTTTCTATTATTTTCCTGCTAGTTCTATTTTCTCTGATTAGTGTCTTTTACACCTGTACCTCTTCTGTTCTTAAATGATTCAGTCATTTAATTGGCTGACCATGTGATAAGAAGCAGAAGTATTAATTTTATCCCTGCAACAAACAGCTGGTTTGAACCTGTAGAGGTTTTCGAAGAAAAACGAGGAGTGAGGTGGTTTACCATTGCCACAACTCACTCAGTGGAAGACTAAGCTTATCAGCATGCCAGGCCCTCTGAAAAGCACAACATATTTTCCACTCTGGAAATGACATCTTCACTTCATTCACCACAGGGTCCAACTGTATAATGAAATTCATTACTTTTAGAGGAGATAAATCTGATTAGTGTCTTTTACACCTCTACCTCTTCTGTTCTTAAATGATTCAGTCATTTAATTGGCTGACCATGTGATAAGAAGCAGAACTATTAATTTTATCCCTGCAACAAACAGCTGGTTTGAACCTGTAGAGGTTTTCGAAGAAAAACGAGGAGTGAGGTGGTTTACCATTGCCACAACTCACTCAGTGGAAGACTAAGCTTATCAGCATGCCAGGCCCTCTGAAAAGCACAACATATTTTCCACTCTGGAAATGACATCTTCACTTCATTCACCACAGGGTCTGGCTATATAATGAAATTCATAACTAACAGAGGAGATAACTCTGATTAGTGTCTTTTACACCTGTACCTCTTCTGTTCTTAAATGATTCAGTCATTTAATTGGCTGACCATGTGATAAGAAACAGAACTATTTATTTTAGCCCTGCAACAAACAGCTGGTTTGAACCTGTAGAGGTTTTACTAAGTAAAACGAGGAGTGAGGTGGTTTACCATTGCCAGAACTCACTGAATGGAAAAGTACGCTTATCAGCATGCTGGGCCCTCAGAAAAGGACATATTTTCCACTCTGCAAATAATACCCTTACTTCATTCACCACAGGGTCCAACTGTATAATGAAATTCATTACTTTTAGAGGAGATAACTCTGATTAGTGTCTTTTACACCTGTTTCTCTTCTGTTCTTAAATGATTCAGTCATTTAATTGGCTGATCATTAGTGATGAGCATCAATGGCCGATGTTTTCAAAACATTGATGTCGATGTTTTTACCATCGATGTTTTCTGTACTGATGTAAGGAATTTTGTAAAGAAATGGCAACAACTTATCCATTCCTGTCAAAGATAGCAAGAACTCATCTACTTGTAATGGCGACCTCCGTTCCATCAGAGCAGTTGTTTTCGAAAAGTGGGACAAACTGTAACAAAGGCACGAAAAAAACTACGAGGCAAACTTATTTCTAAAATAGTTTTTCTGCAATACATTGATGACTCGCTTTGGTCATGAGCTTTAAAATAAAATTTAAGTTTTTCTTTGATTGATATTTTCTTAATTAAAATTTCGAGTTTCTTATTTGACTGTAGTTTTATTTAAGTAATCCACCCAAGACCGAACCTACTTAAAACGTTTGAAATTAGAATATTATGATCTATTTATAAGCCTATTCACTCATAGAGCATCAACTTTTCTAAATAAAAATTTATTTAAAAAAATATGTTAAAATAATTTGTTAATTTCATTAATATCATAAGTTTTAAACGTTGTAGATCAAAACATCCATGTTTTTCACCACCAGAAAACATTGATGCTTGATGTTCGAAGTTTTTGGTCGATGTAGACATCGATATTTTCCTTTCAATGCTCATCACTACTGACCATGTGATAAAGAAGCAGAACTATTTGTTTTAGCCCTGCAACAAACAGATTGAAAGTAAATAGTTTGACTCTCCACCTGTCTGTTATGGGCAGGTTCTATATTTATAAACATTTAGCAAAAACAGGACATTTTAAATGAACAAATCAAATTTAAGAATGATGAAGTAATATAATCACTGCTGCTGCCACCTGTAATATCTTCTACAGATTTTTAATAAACATTTTTAGTTTCAAATGATATTGTGAATTCTGATGATGGTGAAAATTTATTACATGAAATAGAATTAAAATCTAGCTACAGGATACATTATAAGGATATGTCACCAGATGGTGACATTAAGTGGGAAACCTTATTTGTTTGGTGGGTCTGAAAAGGGCCGTTTAAGCGGTGGTCGTCTTGATGTGCAGCGTCGGTCGTAGTCATCGTGGCGGTCGAGGAGCTGGATGACACGGTGTGTCATCGTCCAGTGGAGACATCATCTTTTTCCCTTGCAGTAGTGCGTCGATGGCTGCTTCGTCGGGTCCGGTGGGCGTAAGGCTCGGTCGAGGGACCGCTGTGGGCATCGTTCGCGTCAGCAAGCGATGACAGTCCGGTCGACGGCCTACGGTGTCAGGACGGCGAGCGGAAGCATCATCTTTTCTCTTGCGGGGTCGTCGATTAGTTCTCGCTGGAGTCCGGCAGCCGTGTGCCGTGGTGGACGTCTTGTCTGCTGTCCGGATCGAAGTGAATCCCTCGGAGTCTTGATCGGAATTGAATCTCTTGGCTCAGTGCAGCGCTCTTTATACAGTTGTCGAGAGCGCTGTGGTAGAGAACGGCTACTGGCTTGGCCTTGATGACAAAGGCCTCTGTCGGTGCGCAGCCGAAAGGTTTGTCGGTATGCCGTCAAAGGCCGGGAGAACTATTGAAGGCCGGCAACATAGTAAATGATTAATTAGAAGAGGTGGCGGTGACAAGATTTATTTTTTATATACACATAAACCAAAAAACATTTTGACTAAAATTTGTCTTAATAGTCACGGAAATAAAACAATATGACAATAAATACTTTATTTTCAATTAAACATACAAACAAAACAAATCATACATTTTTTTTACTATACGAAACCTAAATAAGATCACAATGATTAAGTTTTTTGACTTATGATAGTCATATTTAAATGTGCTAGTTTTTATAAATACAAGAGTTAGTCAAATATAAATCAAACTTTTATACCTTAATTAAAGATCGTTCAAGGTCGATGAATTAAGGGCAGAGCTGGCTTTTAGTAAGGGTGAGTGGGGCAACCACCCCGGGGTTTATGCGCACAAAATTCTAAAGATTACAAATACTATAACCCTGTTTTAACACTTTTGAGACGACGACCGTACGTGATATGGCCGTGATGATAATACACCAAGTGACGGCAAACGTATGTCATACGGGCACGGCAATATACATCCCTAGATGGCAAATGTATCTCATACGTATACAATGTGAAAGCAACATTGTTATAACATTGACCTGCGTCGTTCGTTGATACATTGAATTGGTTAGTAAGGACAGAGAGTGCCTGGAAATGAGAGAGCGGATGCCTTAGCAAAGAAAGGTGCAGCCTCTCACTTCATATGCCCAGAGCCATTCTGTGGAATTGGTGAAGGCTATTACAGAGGTATAGTTAGGGCCTGGGAAGAAGAGGCTAAAACCTCCTATTGGGAGAAGGTGCCAGGCTGTGAACAGGCAAAGAAATTCAATGCCTAATCCAGCAGAAAGGCTGGGATATATAATAGACTAGGAAGACAGGACTTGAGGAGGGTAGTGGGCCTGATGACTGGTCATTGTAATCTTGGGTATCATTTATCCAAGATAGGAGTTGCTGAAGAGAGCCTGTGTAGATTCTGTCATGAGGCAGAAGAGAAGGCTGAGCATATTTTATGCAGTTGCAAAGTGGTTGGCTGCAAAAGAAGAGCGCTGATGGGTAAGGACGTGTTAACACCTTCTCAGGTAAGTGCACTAGATCCTAGGCAGATCCTGCGCTTTATCGAAAGTGTGGGTCTTGCATAAATAAGGAATAGGGGCAATCACTAAAGATCTTTTAGGTCGCGGTGAGGAGGGGCTGCAGAAGCCTGAACGCCCTGGTTGTAAAGTAAAGTAAAAAGGGCAGAGAGTTTATGAAAAGTACTACCGTGGTATCCCTACCACGCATATCACTCACAAAAATCCTTGCGTGGTAGGTATACCACATCCGCACGGAATGTGTTAAGCTTCCAAAATGCTGGGAAAAATATATAGAGCGTAAAAAAGAGATTGCTGAAAAATATTAACATAATTTTTAATTTCTTATAAATAAATTTATTGAATAAATGTCCGGATTATATTTGAATTACCCTTATAAATATTAAATTATTAAAACACATTTGATAAACAATATACAATACTTTGAAATAATAATTATATTAAGATTCACACAAATTTTTTAAAGATATTATTATAATTATTGAAAAGAAATTCACATAAATTCATAATAATAGGGCGAATCAAATATTAACGGTAATTTTTTTTTTGTTTTACATTTGACTTTTGCTTTTTGTGATAATGCAGGCGGTGGAGAATGATGATATATAAAAATGAGTGATGAAAAAATGCAAAACCTGATTGGGACTTGAACCCAGGACCCAGGCGTAGAAGCCAGTTGCGCTAACCAACTACGGTGGCATGCGGGCCGCACATGTGCAGTAAGTAGATCCCCACTACGGCGTCGTAACCTGATACAGGCTGCCTCTAAAGTAGTACCACAACTCGTGTTCTGTTCTTGCGTTTATCGTTAGTGACATTTGTGTCGCTGTCAAAAGCCGATCAGTTGCACGCGTACAAAATTCGGGAGAAAATGTTGACGATTAAATTTGGGGTAATAGGCAATAAGATTTTTGTAAATGATGTACCATACATTTTAACAGGCTCAAAAGAGAAGGACATCATACCCTCTTTCTCTTATATTTACTATGCGGTTCTTTTTGTTAAAATTTCATACAACTGATATTGTGCGTGTGTAGTTGATTTCTAAAAATTGACGCATGTTTCATATAAAGTTCACAACACTATAAACAATGATTCAGCTTCTTGGAGTAATAAAAGGAAGGACACACCAGACACGACGATCTATCTTTGACTGCCCTTCAAAGAGTGATTTTTTCAAGATCGTTTATTATTTCTGTTTCCGCCCAACATATGACAACATTTAGGCTATATCAAATTACAGATAACATTTTATAACTAAATAATAAAACGCATATTATGTCGTCCCAGAAAAAAATTATATCATGTGCTACGCAAAAAATGTGATGAGATTAAACGTCTAACTTTGTACAAGCGTATCTCATCTAAATACTAGAGTATAATAATAATATTTATAGCTTAATAAAATAAGATTCATTAGGAAGCGAAAATAATTTTTTCGATGAATAATGAGCTTGTAAGAGTCGCGTTGTGAACGAAACTGGCCGGCAGAGTGCCTTATTGATCGTGCATTGTTACAATTTTCTGCTTGAACACCGTGCATTGATTGAAATGAGTTGAGGGGAATGGCGGACGCAACACATTCTCTCTCTGTCTCACTACCCTCCCTACATGCCGCTGTAATTGGCGAACATTATATCAACAAGCGATAAGAGTGCGCGATGGAAAAGTTATATAGAGTGGGTTAACCGACTTAAGTTGCTACACTCTGTTCTTCCTTGAGTACTAATGGTTAGTCACGAAATGAACTTTGTTTGAGACAAAGTGTAAGGGGGGAACAATCTACTGCGCATGCCCAGTTTCTCTATTACAATCCTAAAAACATACTGACACTCGTAGTTCATTGGAATACACAATCCTTATTTTATTACGCGACGAGTGGTACAGGAAATATTGTTTTGATTTGGCTTTCTGTTTTTACGTTTTAGGGTACATTTATACAAATAAAATATTTTTTTTTTTTGTATTGAGTGATGATGCCTATAAGTATAAGCCTTGGGCTCATGTGGTGATTTACAGATGAAAAAATGCCAGACCTGACCGGGAATCGAACCCGGGACCCCAGGATAGTAACCAGTTGCGCTGACCACTACACCACGGGCTGGCCGAATTAATTTTAATTCGTTAAAACTCATTCAGTTTCTTTTCATTTTAATTCTTCACATTTTATTCGTTATTCTGTAGTGTTGTTATAAATTAATTATCTATCCGTGTATTAAAAGTTTATCATGTCGACCGTTTGAAAGCAGGCTAAAACAATTTGAAGTGCAGAACGGAATGTTATTTTAATTGCACTCTATCTGTTTGGTCCAGGGCTAAAAAAAAATAGTTCGGTTTCTTATCACATAGTCAGCCACTTATATGACTGAACTATTTAAGAACAGAAGAGGTAGAGGTGTAAAAGACACTAGTCAGAGTTATCTCCTCTGAGAGTAATGAATTTCACTATGCAGCCAGACCCTGTGGTGAATGAAGTGAAGGTGTCATTTGCAGGGTGGAAAGTGAGTGCTTTTCGGAGGGCCTGGCATGTTGATAAGCATACTCTTTCAACTCAGTGAGGAAGGCAATGGTAAACCACCTTACTCCTCGTTTTTACTTAGTAAAATCTCTAGAGGTTCAAACCATCCCTTCGGCTGTTGACCTAAACAACAACAAGTGTTGTAAAGAAGAAGCAAAAAATAAACTAAATATACTACACAGTTGCATGTTTTTAGAAATGTACGTACAATGCTAGCAGCAGCGCATTGCCCACACTGAGTCCCGGGTTCATTTCGTCATTACATATCAGTACAGCCATGAGTAAACAGGAAGTGTGTCCGTCTGTTGTGCAATGGATCATCATAAAGTTTTTAACAAATGAAGGGTGTCAAACCATTGAAGATTTTAACCCTTTCAATCCCAAACTTTTTAACTATACACAAACAAATATGTGTACATTGTTTCATACACTTTACTGACATTCAAGTAAAATAAAATCACTTTTAGACCTTCAGCCTTTTTTTTGATGGCGTGACAAAAAAGTGTGACACATACGTCACATTGGGCTTGATGGTATCAAAGTTCCCAACAATATGAATATGTAAAAATCATGTGCAGGCTTCCTAAACAAAATTATCTTGCTTAGATTTGTAGCAAAGCATTATTTAAGATTTAAAAAAGGTTACAATTCAAAAGTATTGGTAAAATGGACAAAATCAGTATTTACAGCCTAAAAAATATACTTGTATGTACATTCAACATACTCGAAGAAATGCTACTTTATTTTAGTAAATGAACACGAATATTTAAGACTAAAACTAACTTTAAAAAGAAACTAATGGTCGCGTCCGTGGCGTAGTGGTCAGCATCTTACACTGCAAAGCGGAGGTCTCAGGTTTGATTCCTGGTTAGGGTACAGAAAATTATTACACTTCACATCCAGCGCTCTTTAATCAAAAGTAGTTGCTAACAATTGAAGTTTTTATGTCTGTTATTTCACTCCAATGTGACTTCTATGCCTCACTGGGTAAGAAACGGTTAACACATTTAAGGGTGCAGTTTGGGAACACAACACTCTTACAAAATCATGTATTCGTGAGTTCGAGAATTGAACCCTTTCACTGTGAAACTCGAGTACATGTAGTAGGCTTACCACGGTTACACGCCAAACACAATTTTATTTAACTTGATTGGCATGGAAAGTGTTACGAACTGTATTTACGCATTTACTGTACGTCTTTGTCGAAAGAATCAAGTACGTAGTAAAGATATTTTCATTTCTGGACGACCTGTTCTGTTTGTAAACAACACAAAATAGTGTCGACTAGCCATTCACACGGTGATCTTTCAGATAATGATATTGAGTTATTTTTATTTGATTCAGATTCTGATTCTGATTTAACCGATAGTGATAGTGATTTTGATATGAATGCGTTTGATGAAAGTGATGTTTGACATGGAAGAAGAATCTAGTGTAATTAAACCTCCAACTAAACGACTATGTTTTTTTATGTGATCAGCCAAAAGGCTGGTTTGAAAATCTACACAGTTCATTTAGTGCGTTGACATTTTTATCAAATTGCATGAACGTTCTTTAGATAGTTATCTATCTTATTTTTATTTTTTTATTTATTTTTATTTTATTAAACATCCTATGTATGATTTTTAAACAGCCGTATTATTTAAAATTGAAATATATATATACCGTGCGTTCGGAAAGTCGCTGTGCACTGGAATTGTGACTATGGATTTATGAAAATATGTATAAAGAAATGACTAAGCATTTTGGAAAAAAATTTATTCAATACCTTAATTACATTGTTAAACCGTGATTACATTGTTTATAGAAGGTGTTCGAAATGACCTCCATTGGCATCAATACAGCATTGCACTCGTTTCATTTTGTTCGCAAACACCTTTCGCAACTGAAGAACAGTGATTCCTTGAATGTATGCCGTTATTGCGGCTTTAAGTTCGTCAATCGTGTGTGGTCTGTTCCGATACACAGTTTGTTTCGCCGCACCCCATAAAAAGAAATCGGGGGGAGTCAGATCAGGAGATCTTGCAGGCCACAAATTCTTTGAAATTATTCGTTCACCAAACACGTTGCATAACGTTTTATACAGTTGCGAAAGGTGTTTGCAAACAAAATGAAACGAGTGCAATGCTGTATTGATGCCAATGGAGGTCATTTCGAACACCTTCTATAAACAATGTAATCACGGTTTAACAATGTAATTAAGGTATTGAATAAATTTTTTTCCAAAATGCTTAGTCATTTCTTTATACATATTTTCATAAATCCATAGTCACAATTCCAGTGCACAGCGACTTTCCGAACGCACGGTATATATATTATTTTATTAAACATTATTTTCCTTTGTTTGCACCACTACATATATAATTATGAACAGCCAAAACAAAATAAAATAAAATATAAAACTCACCTCAGAGTATTATATCATATCCTAGATATGATATAATAAACAAAATAAATAAATAATGACAAAATAAAATAAAATATAAAACTCACCTCAGAGTATTATATCATATCCTAGATATGATATAATAAACAAAATAAATAAATAATGACAAAATAAAATAAAATATAAAACTCACCTCAGAGTATTATATCATATCCTAGATATGATATAATAAACAAAATAAAATAAAATATAAAACTCACCTCAGAGTATTATATCATATCCTAGATATGATATAATAAACAAAATAAAATAAAATATAAAACTCACCTCAGAGTATTATATCATATCCTAGATATGATATAATAAACAAAATAAATAAATAATGACAAAATAAAATAAAATATAAAACTCACCTCAGAGTATTATATCATATCCTAGATATGATATAATACTCTGAGGTGAGTTTTATATTTTATTTTATTTTGTTTTGGCTGTTCATAATTATATATATATATATATATATATATATATATTTTTTTTTCTAACCACCAGAATACGGTAACATAAAACACTTACCAATGTTTATAGCGCTTTCGTGTATCTTGTACACATCTTCAGTAAGTTAAAATTTATATAGAGTCAAAATTTAAAACTTCCTGCTCCTACCATGGTAGATAAGGAATAGTCGATTCTTATATTTAAAACAGTCTTGCCAACTTAATCAGTTGATTAATTTATAAAATTAAATGTAATGAATGTAATGAAATATATATAGGTAAAACCACCAGATTTTTTAAAAAAACGGTTTACAGAACACTATTCTAACTATAAAAAAGGAAATCAAAAATTCTCTAATGTAACTGAACACATGATTAAAAATAAACATAATATGTCGAATATAAAAAATAATCTAGAAATATTGGAAATAAATAACAGACAAAATGAAATTGAAATTTTGGAAAAATATTATATTTATAAATACAATAGCAGGAAAAAATTAATGAACACACAGATTGAATACGACAATCAACTGATTAAGTTGGCAAGACTGTTTTAAATATAAGAATCGACTATTCCTTATCTACCATGGTAGGAGCAGGAAGTTTTAAATTTTGACTTAAAATCAATTTTAATTTACTGAAGATGTGTACAAGATACACGAAAGCGCTATAAACATTGGTAAGTGTTTTATGTTACCGTATTCTGGTGGTTAGAAAAAAAAAATATATATATATATATTTCAGTTATCTATCTATAGCAGATCGGGTGCAATTAATTTAATACTTCACCTGTCTACTATGCTGCCCTGCTAAGCCAAAAAGCCGTAACTGCATGGAGTATGATATGCGAGAAATGAGGATTTTGCATTTTGGCCTAAGCCGCTAGTTAAAAATATGCAGGTTATCCGACTTCCTATTGTTTCATGCATATTTTACACCACAAAGAATCAGAAAAATACTTCAGTTTTTTCCTAAATACTTTTTTTATTAACATTTATGCAGATACAGTTAAGGCATTCATGTTATAAGAAGCTAAAAAGGGGTAACTGCAGTTACCACTTTTTGTGGGTAACCTTTATATCTCGTATAAGGTTGTAGACACGGTATTTCGGCTTAGTTTTTTGGATTTCTCATGCTTTTAAACATAAGAATCAATTCAAAACTCAATTTTAATTTTTTTGCAGTTACGGCTTTTTGGCTTAGTAGGGCAGTATGGGCAATGAATAAAATACCATTTATATTTGATTCACCCTTGTATGAGGGCAATCCAGAAAGTAACAGACATTTTGGCCTGGCGCGGCAGTGGGCAGAGCTAGCGCCGCCATCTTGGCGTCAGAGTGTTTCTAAATTCAGTACGCAACCAGGCGTGGTAGCTAGAACATCATGCGTATTATACTTTTTATACGGTGGAATTTTAAAATGAGCGCTGCGATTGAAAATCCCGCCAGTTGTGAAGTGTGTGGTGTGATACGGTTTTTTTTTGTTGGCGAAAAATTACAAACCGATTTATAAAATTTATCGCCAGATTTCTGACGTGTATGGCAAAGGAATAATGAGTGAACGCCGAGTGAGGCAGTGGTGCATTGATTTTAGAAATGGCCGAACCAGTGTTCACAATGAGGATCGCAGTGGTAGAGCTAGTCTTGTGACTGATAAATTGGTGGTGAAAATCAATGAAAAAATCCGTGAAAATCGTCGTTTCACTATTACGGAACTCACAGAACATTTTCCCCAAATTTCACGGAGTTTAATTCATGAAATTGTGGTTGGTTAACTTGGATACCACAAATTTTGTGCCAGGTGGATTCCAAAAATCCTAACGGAAGGCCACAAAAAAACAAAAACTTGCTGCAGCACTGACGTTTCTGGAAGAGTATGACAAAAGTGGAAACCATGTTATCAATCGTATCGTAACTGGTGACGAGACTTGGGTAAAGCACGTCAACTGTGAAAAAACCGAAGAAGTGTCAGCAGACACTATCAGCAAGAAAAGTCATGGCTACTGTGTTTTGGGATGCTCATGGAGTGATTTTCATTGATTTTCTTGAACGAGGCAAAACAATCAATTCAGAGAGGTATGGCGAAACACTAAGAAAATTAAGACGCGCTATACAAAACAAGCGTCAGGGAAAATTTAGTGCAAAGGTTTTGTTTTTCCACGACAACGCCCGCCCACACCCGGTCAAACGTATTCAAGAGCTCTTGGAAGGTTTTGGATGGGAAGTTTATTAATAATCCGCCGTACAGCCCAGATTTGGTGCCGAGCAATTACCATCTGTTTTCAGCGATGACGACACGGCTCGCTACGCACCGCTTCGACACTGACGCTGAACTCCATGCCGGTGTAAACCAGTGGTTGAACTCGCAGGCGGCAGATTACTACAAACAGGGCATTGAAAAGCTTGTACCACGTTACGATAAATGCCTTAATTTACTGGGCGATTACGTAGAAAAATAGCCTAAGAGTTAACCTTCAAAATGTACGTAATAAAAATTGTTTTTTTTACTTAGTTTAGTTTTATTAGTTTATATTAGTTTTCTTAGTTATTTTTCTTAGTTTATTAGTTATCTTAGTTTTTATTAGTTTATTTTTTATTTCAAAAGTCTGTTACTTTCTGGACAGCCCTCGTATATTGAGTATGTCCACTCCCATTTACACAACACATACGATATGATATCATTGTCGCCTAGTAAGCAAACATCTACGAGTAAGATGACAGCTACAAGTAATGCTGCTTTGGCATGTCCGTACCTTTAGGTTAAGTGCACAGTGAACGCTGGTCGCAAATCGCAGGAACTGATTCGTGGTGGCGAACGCGCATAGTGGGAACATGTAAGGGGGGAGTCTACCCAGTTTTATCACTAAAAATAAAAAAAATAATAAAAAGTTTTTTTTGTCGATTATAAAACTTCAGAATTTTCTTAATCGAGCTACATATTTTGTTTTTATGTACGATAACTAGAAATTTGTAAAACATTATTTTACATAATCAGTGTAAGTGTAGTTGAAACTTTACATTCAATTTTCTCGGCATTTAGTATTTCAGGTTTTCTTTATGATAAAATCCTTATAACTTTCTTTATATAAATGCTATCTTGATGATTTTTTTCCACTTTATTCAGAATTTATTGCTCTTAAATTTGTAGGTTGGCCATTTTGAAACTTATAATAGAAGTTTTAAAAAAATAATGACCTTATCTGTATTTTTGGGGGAAAATATTTAAAAAAATAATCTTCTCTCCATTGTAAAGTAAAGTATATAAATAGAACCTTCTAAAAAAAGAGCATAATTTTCTGATTATTTTGACATAAAAACCAGGTCTGTACCCCTAAAATTAACTAAGTTATAAGCAAATAACGAAGATACGATTTTCCCCCTTCCGCTCCTTATATTTGGTGTTATAGTGAAGAGAATTAACATTTTTTAATATGAAAAAATTAAAAATTTAATGGTTATTCACTTGCAAAACAAAGATTAATTATCTAAAGAGAATAAAAAAAACTTTTTTTTGATTAGACTCCTCCCTAAAAATCGCAAATCGCAGGTACTGATTCATGGTAGTGAACGCGCACAGTGGGAGCATGTGACTACCGTACGTGTTTAACCTTCATTCAGTTGTCAGTATTCAACACGAGTTCAAGTAGCAGCAGTCATGAATTATTTCTAACGGAAAACATTTCCAAAAAATTATTATCATTTAACCTTTTGAGGACTACGAACGTACGGGTACGTTTACCGCTCTGTGATTGTAACGGACTATGCACGTACACCCGTACGTTCATGTTTTTCGGTCCAAAATACTACAAACGTACCGGTACATTTGCTTCTGTTTTTATACTTGTGCTGACATCTATCATTTTTTCCATGTACTACGTGTCATAAACGAATAATTAATTTAGTAGGCTTTGTTTTATGCGATTGAAACAGCACATATGTGTTTTGTCTAACCTCACTTATGAGTTTCGAAAAGTTTTTATACTTGTGTTACTTGCTACCGTTTGTTTACTAATATAGAATACTTATTTATAGTTTACTAATAAAGAATTTTTATTTCTTGTGAATATAAGTGTGTTTTATTATAATGTAAATCGTGTTTCGTGTATATATATATATATAATTTATTTTTAACGTTTCATTTCATTGTTTATTTTTTATATACGAGTGGAAATGGCTAGTTTTAGTAGTAGGCGTCTACGGGTTGACGATATATTACAATATATAACTAATCCCGATTCAGATCTTGAAAATTACAACGAGAGTGATAGTGAAAATTCATTTTATGTATGGCACGATATTTCAAGTTCCGAAACAGATACCGACATTGAGGTACCGGCAATCCCGCAACCCAGTTGTAGCGTACGAAGGCCTACGAAACGACCAAAAGTTGATTTATTTTCATAGTAAATAAATATATTATAAGTGTTCTTTCTTTCTGTTTAGCCACGACAAACCGTATATTATACGCGTACATAGAGGGACGCACGCGTGTATGTGCGCGCGCGCATACACGTATGGGCGGGTGAGGGTTATTTACGTGTACAAGTATTCAAGGGGTGGAAGTTTGTAAAAAAAAAAAAATTGCAGAAAGATAATAAATGAGGGAGGCAGAAATAGACGAAAAACCTAAAAAGAACTCAGGCTGTGAGCTGAGTTCTAGGTTGAAAAACATAGTCCTCAAAAGGTTAAAGACGATACCATTAGAGACATTAATAACAACACAAACTTGTTCGGCATAATCATCTTTTTCCGCAATTAAAAACAAAGATAGAGACACGTTTTTTAAATGCACGAGAATGACTCTGGAAACGTTAAATTTTATATTGTCTAAAGTAGAACTTGTTTTCAAAAACAACGGTGCAACATACACAAGCAACCGATATTACTGGAAGAAAGATTTGTAATAACTTTAAACATTTTAAACGTATTTTGAACTTTTTGACTACCGATATTTAATATTATAATGCATTGTTTGGCCAGTAATAATCTTTTCAGTTAGTTTTATAAACCTACGTTAAAAATTAATTAACAAGATGTTATTACGAGGGTTATCCAGTAAATAACCTCCGTTTTGAAATAAAAAGTAAACGAGTGAAGATACAAAAACTTTATTATATACATATTAAAACTACAGTTTTTCTCTATTTTTCAACATAGTTGCCAAACATATTCAAGCACTTGTCGTACCTTGGAACAATCTTTGAAATACACTCTGCATAGAAATCTGCCACCTGTGAATGTAGACAACCATTCACGGCGTTTTGAAGCTCTTCGTCATTGGCGAACCGCTGAGATTCAAGCCACCGCTTCATGTTCGGGAACAAGTGAAAGTCACTAGGAGCCAAGTCCAAAACAAGCATCGTGGCCTTCTGACACGTGGTGTTGTGTTTGTGCATGACAACGCTCGCCCTCATACAGCTCGAAGAACAAATGAACTTTTGGCCGAGTTTAAATGGGACGTTTTTGATCATCCCCCATACAGCCAGGACTTGGCTCCTAGTGACTTTCACCTGTTCCCAAACATGAAGCAGTGGCTTGCATCTCAGCGGTTCGCCAATGAAGAAGAGCTTCAAAATGCCGTGAATGGTTGGCTACATTCACAGGCGGCAGATTTTTAAGCAGAGGGTATTTCAAAGACTGTTCCAAGGTACGACAAGTACTTGAATCTGTTTGGCGACTATGTCGAAAAATAGAGAAAAACTGTAGTTTTAATATGTATATAATAAAGCTTTTGTATCTTCACTCGTTTACTTTTTATTTGAAAACGGAGGTTATTTTCTGGATAACCCTTGTATTTATGAATACATATTATATGATGCCAAGTACACTTAGAAACCTGCTAGCAAGCAGCAGGCAGGTTTATTTAAAACAAACCAGAGAGCTGATCTGCGCAGATGACCAGTGCGCAGCTTTCGTCACCAGCATTTACTCTAAGACGTCTGATTAAAATATACGAGGTGAGATTGTAAAGTTTTAAGAATGGATTTGCTACTTACTGCTTATTTGTTTGGCGGGTGGGTACACGGAGAGTGGGGAGTGAGTCATTGCCTTATCCTTGAACGCCCTCCGACAGAAAACTGCATTTCCTTCATTCAGTTCGCTGTGGCAGCTGGTTGAGTGCGGGTCTGTTAGTGCTTGTTGCCGGATTCTGTCTGCGTGAAAATGGACGTAAAAACTGAGCAACGAGTTTGTGTGAAATTTTGTTTCACAACTGAGGAAATCAGCTTCTGAGACTTACAAACTATTAAAAACAGCTTTTAAAGATGATTGTATGAGCCAGTCAAATGTTTTTGTCTGGTTCAACAGGTTTAAAAATGGCCGCAAATCATTTGAAGATGAACCACGGTCCGGTCGTCTTTTCGATTCTACCGGAATTGTGCATCGTGAATTTACACCTGGAGGACAGAGAATTAACCAGGAATACTACAAATGTGTCCTTCAGCATTTGCGCGAAAAGGTGCGGGAGAAAAGGCCTGCATTGTGGAAAGACAGGAGTTGGGTTCTACACCATGACAATGCTCCGGCTCATCATGCCTTCTCCATCGTTGAATTTTTGACCAAATTCAACATTCCTGTGCTTCTACAACCGCCATATTCTTCTAATTTGGCCCCTGCGGACTTCTACCCGTTTCCTAAACTGAAATTTTCACTGAAAGGGAAGCGATTTGATTCGATTGAAGACATCCAGCCAAATACGGAGAGCATTCGTAAAACACACTCCAGGAAAAAAAATATCCAGGAATGTTTCCAAAAGTGGAAACACCGTTGGAGTCGGTGTGTTCAGTCGGAAGGGAACTATTTTGAAGGAGATGCTTTTTGACCAAATTCAACATTCCTGTGCTTCCACAAACGCCATATTCTTCTAATTTGGCCC
This sequence comes from Catonia carolina, assembly GCA_035578175.1. NCBI lineage: Eukaryota > Metazoa > Arthropoda > Insecta > Hemiptera > Achilidae > Catonia > Catonia carolina. The sequence continues at coordinate 1,183,050 of JAQMRL010000006.1, read as the reverse complement.
CTGCGGACTTCTACCCGTTTCCTAAACTGAAATTTTCACTGAAAGGGAAGCGATTTGACTCGATTGAAGACATCCAGCCAAATACGGAGAGCATTCTTAACACACTCCAGGAAAAAAAATATCCAGGAATGTTTCCAAAAGTGGAAACACCGTTGGAGTCGGTGTGTTCAGTCGGAAGGGAACTATTTTGAAGGAGGGAGATGCATCAGAGTAGCATGTAAGTACCACCATTGTACCATTACAAGCCCATTCTTAAAACTTTCCAATCACACCTCGTATATAATAAAGTTTTCGTACGTTCACTCGTTTACTTTTTATTTCGAAACGCGAGGTTATTTTCTGGATAACCGTCGTATTTATGAATACGTATTATACAACGCCAAGTACATTTAGAAACCTGCTAGCAAGCAGCAGGCAGGTTTATGCAAAACAAACCAGTGAGCTGATATGCGCAGCTTTCTCCACCGGCGTTTACTGTGAGACGTCCGATTAAAATATAATTGGCAATTCCTGGTAGCGACCACAACCGAGGAAATCAGCTTCTGAGACTCACTCGTAAGCGACCAGCGACCGTTGTTTATTGTGCACTTACCCTTACTGCAATTAAATAAATGTTAATTAACACAAAACAGATTTTAATTGACGCACGTTAAAACCACCCAAAAACGTGCAATAATAAAATTATTATAATTCATCGGACATTTTTACGTCCGATAGTCTTCTACTCTTTAAGATAAACAGCGAATACATTACAATTATCAAATAAATATGGATAATAATACCTTACCAAGTTTATTCGGTATCGACTCGGCATTCCCCAACGAACAACTTAAATTAACGATAAAATTAAAAATAAATATATAAATCCACTTTATTTATACCAGTAAATCTTTGGACTAATAACACAAAAAAAAAAAAAACTGATGGATTAATTAAAAAAAAAAAGAAAACCTAGCTTCTCCGTTTTTTATACTTCCTGAAACAAAAAACAAAAAAAATCTGGTGTGAAACACTTACACAACTTTCTCTTGCCAATGCAAATAATTAACAATAAACCTAACATTATTAATAAAACATTAGAAATAAACAAAAAAACTAACTTCAATAACAAAACTTAATTTTAATCATGAGTAAAAGACGCAAAATGAAAATCGACCTGTTTGGTTTAAAAATACGGAAAATCACTTTCACGCTAAACTAGGTTCTGTAGAGAAAAATGCTTTAAATAAAAGTCGTAGATCTTTTAATTTCCTAGAATGGGGTTTAAAAAGAAATGGGGTTAAAGTGGAATTTCCTTGAATGGGGTTTAAAAAGAAATGGGGTTTGGGGTTTAAGTGGGAGAAGTGTCAGTTACAACAAAGTATATTAATCGAAAGGTGACAAGTAGTTAATGAATGGCGCAATTGGACAGTAGTAAAATATAGTGTCTCACTGTTGAGGTTGGCAGTAGTGAAGAGCGTTCACTGTTTCAACCAGTCACCGTGATCTCGGTGACAGTGATTTTGCGTTCACTGTTACTTTTAATAGTTACTTGTGATTTAGCAATAACTTTGTATTTTCTTAGTACATTTTTCAGTTGTTATCATGAAACAATAATAATAATGTTTTCAGTTGTTATTTCATGATAAATGAAGTTTTGATAAATTAAAAAAATGGGCTACACATATAACTAAAATACAAATTTAGCCTAAAACTGATTAACACAAGGCATCCAAAATTAGTAATAAAAATAACATTTTGTAGAAAAAAGAGAAAGTACAAGAAACAATATTTACAACTGAAAAATAACAACGCACATTATAAATAAAGTAGCTAGGTAGAACGCGGCGTGCAATAAAAATAATACTGTAATGTAATTGTGTTACCGCGATCAGAGATGTAAAGGAACTACCCTCGTTTTGTTTAGTCTAAAGAAATGAAAAACATAACAAGAGGAAGAGACTGAGAGAGGGAGAGAGAAGAGTATGTAAAAATTGAAGTAAAAAAAGAATGGATGTGCCAGTTATCAAAGGAGAGGCGACAAGGAGAGCACTAAGCCTAGTGAACAGACCAACATATCTTACATAGCTATCATAGGGGCCTTGAAGAAGAGTATGCATATTCTGTCGTTTTGTCTATTAACTGTGAACAGTGAATGAGCGAGTGAATTTGTTCACTAGTTCCTAAGGTAAAGAATTCGTTCTCTCTTAAAAGTAACAGTGAACAGCGAATGAGTAACTGATTTTTGTAAAAGTGATCGAAGGAACTGTAGAATTACGGTCGCCGTGTCATCCTGCCTTAAACAGTGAACAGAGAATGAGTAAGCGATCTTTGTAACAGTGACTGGGGAACGAGAGGCTGTGCTATGTTGTAGAATAGTACGGTGAACATTCGCCGAGTCGTCCTGTCTTCCAGTGACAGAAGAGTACTTACTTACTTACTTTACTACCAGGGCGTTCAGGCTTCTTCAGCCCCTCCTCACCGCGACCTAAAAGATCTTTTGTGATTGCCCCTATTCCTATTTATACCAGACCCACACTTTCAATAAAGCGCAGGATCTGCCTAGGATCAAGTGCACTTACCTGAGAGGGTGTCAACACATCCTCACCCATCAGCGCTCTTCTTTTGCAGCCCACCACTGTGCAGCTGCATAAAATATGCTCAGCCTTCTCTTCTGCCTCATGACAGAATCTACACAGGCTGTCTCCAGCAACTCCTATCTTGGATAAATGATACCCAAGATTACAATGACCAGTCATCAGGCCCACTACCTTCCTCAAGTCCTGTCTTCCTAGTCCATTATATATTCCAGCCTTCTTGCTGGAATAGGCAATGAATTTCTTTGCCTGTTCACAGCCTGGCACCTTCTTCCAATAGGAGGTTTTAGCCTCCTTTTCCCAGACCCTAATTATACCTCTATAATAGCCCTCACCAATTCCACAGAATGGCTCTGGGCCTATGAAGTGAGAGGCAGCACCTTGACAGAAGAGTAAGCGATCTATGTAACAGTGACTGGGGAACGGTTACTCGCCTATCTGAATAACTGTGGTCACCGTGACTTATAAGTAACTGTGAATCGTTCACAGTGACAGTTCTTTTGTCTCTTCTCTAGTTGGCAGCACTGTCAGATTTCTATTCCGTTCCTCACAGCCCATCCATACGCAAAAGGCATTCTCGTGACACACTATCAACAGCTGCATTTATTACGAACCAAACAAAATATTCATTATGATCAAAACAGTACAAGCTGAGAAAATGTTCCTAACGTCAGTACGGACTACCATTCCACACTCTCCTAAACAAATTATTAAAAATAATAATAATAATAATTTACTCACAAATCCGGTTCCTTGTAGCTTTTTTTATCTCGATTCCGCAACGCTCGTTTACTTTCGTCCATCGAATTGACAAATTCTACGAAAAAATGAAACGACAATAATGAAATATTTTACTTCTACAACAATAAAATACATAAAAATAACTACATAACCAATGTCAAAACAGCCCCTTGTTACTAGAAGACACCGTACGGAAAAATTGATAACTTCAAGTACCTCGGGCAGATTTATTTAGCGTATGGCTTTTCAAGACATTTAAAAAAATCAGCATCATAATTGTTATATATTGGGATCAAATATGACCCTCTGTCTAATCTATCTGTCTAAATATGTACATACAGTACGTAATTATAAAAACATGCTTAAGTCTATATACAGACATCCAGTCTGTCCAAGTAGGCTATTGATTCTGGAGTTGCCATCAGGAAATCCGTTCTTGTCCCTCCTCTAAAGGCAGTTATTCTGCACTCTTTCACTATGTGATCAATAGTTTGTCTTTGACCACACTCGCATAAAGGCGATGGTATTTTGCCCCATTTAAACAATAAATCAGCACACCTACCGTGTTTTGTTCTTATTCTATTTAGAGCTGACAGCTGACCTCGGGCAGATAATGTCACTCACGACCAACGAAAAGGATGCTAACAACAGACAATGAAAAATGACTGGTGCACTCCGAGGAATTCACCACTTGTATAAATCTGGCTACACACTATCATTTTAAATGTGTATTTGTAATGCGTGACGACCTCAGACATGAAGAGAAAAATGAACTGAATTCATGTCACATGTGCATTTCACTTATGCATATACAGTAATGCCTTGGTGTCCGAGGGCCTGAAACCTTAAAATATGTACGTTTTCTCACCTTGTGTACACCGTGCTTGAGCCAAGCTACGAGGGCAGTCCACAAAGTCTGTCACGTTTTGATATAAAAAAATCTGGTGTGAAACACTCACACAACTTTCTCTTGCCAATGCAAATAATTTACAATATAATTTAACATTAGTAATAAAATATTAGAAATAAACAACAAAACTAACCTCAATAAACATAACCTTATTTTAATCATGAGTGAAACACTCAAAATGAAAATCAACCTCAGTCTGGCTTAAAAATACGAAAAATCACTATTTCACGCTAAACTAGGCTCTGTAGAGAAAAATACGTTAAATAAAAGTTGTAGATCTTTAAATTTCCTATAAATTTTGTTATATACACTTTTGTCGTAAAATGCATACTAAGGCCAAAATCTAAAAAAAATCGATTTTTCACACGTTTTCGTGAGAAAAAATCAGAAAATCGCTAATTACTGCTAAACTAAGCGTCATACAAAAAAATGTTCGAAACAGAAGTTGTAGGTTTTTAAATTCTCTACAACTTTTATTATATAAGTTTTTGCGCTAAAATTTATATTAAAGCCGTAATCTTAAAAAAACAACGTTTTTACGTGAAAACAGCCTCACCGAGAATTTCAGCAAACATGGCGCCTACCCTATCTTGTAGAGAATAAAAAATTGAGTAAAATAGGCGATTTTAAAAAAAAACATAGGACCAGTTTTTGAGAAAATCGCAAAAAACTGAAAAATTATACGAATAAACTACTACTTCCGGTTGACCGATTTTGATGAAAATGTTCGTGTCGCGTCCGGTAGTGGTATGTAACTTAAGTTTCAAGTTTCAAGTTCGTACGATGTTCCGTTCTTGAGATATTCTGTTCACACACACACACACACACACACACACACACACAGACCAATCGCTAAAAACATGTTTTTTGGGTTCAGGGGGTCTGAAAACGTATAGATCCGGTGAAAACTCGATTTCGAAAAATCGACATGAAAACAATACTTTCCTATATATTCATATAGGCAAGAGAAAGTAAAAAACTAAGTACAAGGAAAAAATTTATTATATACATTTGAAAGTGCAACTAAAATGCTATTTTTCTACATAATCACCAAACAAATTAAGACACTTATCATAGCGGTGAACTAATTTTGAAATGTTGGAGTCAAAAAAGCCTACCACCTGTGATTTTAACCAGTTAAGTCATACACTCCTGCATGTCGCAAGCCATGTCTTCATTGTCGGGAACACGTGATAATCGCTGGGCGCAAGGTCCGGACTGTATGGCGGATGTGGGAAAACCTCCTATTTGAAAGCATCCAGGACTTTTCGTGTTCGATTTGCCGTGTGTGGTCGGGCGTTGTCATGCAAAAAGAGAATTTTTCCAGTCAACTTTCCTCTGTGCTTGTTTTGGATTGCTCTTCTTAACTTTTCAAGTGTTTCACAATACCTCGCAGAGGTTATTGTTCTGCCATGTTCCAAGAAATCGATAAGAAGAACTGCTTTCCTGTACCGACCGTACTTCACAACTGGCGGGATTTTGAATTGTGGCACACATTTTAAATTGTTGTTGAAAAACAACGAAGAGCGACACAGACCTCTCGCTAGCACGGCTGGATAGCCACTGAACAGAGAAACGCCGCAGCAACAAAATGGCCGCGATAGCTCTGCCCCTAGCGACTACAACGCAAAACATGACAGACTTTCTGGACTGCCCTCATAGAATTCCGCGTACTGTACGCAGTGAGCGCGTCACCGGGTACCGGGCCCCGCCAGTACAACCCCATCCCACCGCCATACGTACGCTCAGACACCATACTGTAATTTCTCCGTACGTTTTCCTCCGTGTGTCCGTACAGTTCTTTTTTTGTTTGACGAACCTAAAACGAAGCCAAGCATTTCTTCACAAACCATCAACGAGATCCTAAGCATGGCAACGCATTGGCTGACCACGTGTTGGAGACGGATCCCGTCATGGAAAGGGCCCTTCAATTCAAAAGAGGACTCAGGAGCTGATGATACCATACGAAGAAGTCCACAAGGTGTTTGAAAAGAAGAAGCAAAAAGCCATAACTAACTATTTTAAAGCAACTTAAATTTTTTATGCGTACAGTACTGTATTTATTAAATTTTCATAGATTATAATAATGGTAAAATCTTCCTAAAACTATAAAACACTTAAAACGACTACAGAACTTTACCTTTAGAACTTAACCCCCATCTTTCCGTTCATACGAGGCGTATTTTTAAAGTAAGTACCGTTTGAAAATAAAAAAAAAATAAAAGGAAATTTGCAAAAACTAATTTTATTTTCGGAATCTACATACTTTTATCTATTTTTCTACATAGTTTCCAAGTTTTTGTAAACACTTATCATATCGCACAACTAAATTTTGGAAACCTTCTTCATAAAAACTTGCCGCCTGCTGTGATAACCAAGAATTCACGGCCGTTTTCAATTCGTCGTCATCGTCATAACGGCTGCCGCCCAAGTGATGTTTCAGATGACGGAAGAGATGAAAGTCGCTCGGCGCAAGGTCAGGGCTGTAGGGTGGGTGGTCCAAAACTTCCCAGCCAAAAGAGTCCAATGCAGCTCGGGTCTGAGCGGCAGTGTGAGGCCGCTCGAGAGAGTTCAAAAGACTCGACAGTTCCTTCAATTTTCTGACACGTTATGACGAAAACGGTGATGATATGCTGAGTCGGATCGTAACTGGAGACGAAACGTGGATTTTGCATTTCACTCCCGAATCGAAACAACAAAGCATGGATTGGAGACACACACACACTCTCCCGTAAAGGTCAAAGCCAAAGGTCAAATCACAGCAGGCGGCAAGTTTTTATGAAGAAGGTTTCCAAAATTTAGTTGTGCGATATGATAAGTGTTTACAAAAACTTGGAAACTATGTAGAAAAATAGATAAGAGTATGTAGATTCCGAAAATAAAATTAGTTTTTGCAAATTTCCTTTTATTTTTTTTTTATTTTCAAACGGTACTTACTTTAAAAATACGCCTCGTATAAGGTATCATTATTCGCGGTTTTACTAACCGCGGTAACCCTCCAGAACGTAACCCCTGCGGATAACGAGGGACTACTGTACAGTCGTAACTCACTATACAAAGTTAATCCGTTCTGAAATTGAAATTTGTATAACGGGAAGCGCCCCTGCTACGTAATCATGAATTCTGTGTTTGTCAATCGTGGTTATAGCATTTACAACAGCAGTTGCCATAATGCTTTCTTTGTTCTTGATGATTGTGTCAATAGTAGACTTGTTCAATCCATATGTTGATGCCAAATCCATTTGTCTCACTCCACTGTCAAATTTAGCTACAATTTATTTTTTAATCTCTATTATCTAGATGGTTTCCTTTTCTTTGCTGACCCAGACAACATACCTTTTGAAGACATTCTCAAAATTGTAACAGTACAATAGCAAATAATACATAGGCAAATAAATACAGTTAAATAGGCTTTACTGATAAACTATGTATTGTCGCCGCCTGCCCTTCCAGTATTAGCGTCTACACACAGTCCCACTACCTGTCTGCCGAGCAGTTCGATCACCCGCTTTACAGCTCGGACTTGGCACCATCTGACTACCACTTGTTCCGGCACATGAAGCGCGAGCTAGGCGGCTAACGCTTTGAAACCGACGATGAAGTGAAAACTGCCGTGGAGTCGTGGCTACATTCGTTGGCGGGAACCTGCTACAAAGAGGGTATAGACAAATTGATCACCCGCTACGACAAGTGTTTGAACATCAGTGGAAACTATGTCAAAAAATAGTTTAAGGTTTGGGCTTTCATGAAGAAATAAAATTGTTTTACTGGTTTTTTTTAAAAACGGTACTTACTTTCTGAACACGCCTCGTATATTGACTCACTGCAACAAGTTTTATCGCGTACTACCCATTTCTATCGCCACTTAAGTGGCTTTACGTAGCACATGGGTTAATAACCAGATCCTGAAAAGAACTGGATTAAAAATTATAATAATAGAAGAATATTATAACATTACCTGATGATTCGTTGTACAAAGAAGAATCAATTTCAAGTTTGACAAATGGCTGTTTAACTCTGTGATTTAACGGTGGCATTCTGAAACATAAAATAAAATTATGTGATTCGACATGTAACGTTTAAATAAATGTGTAATAAATTTATATACCAGCTTTTATTTATTATCAGGAACTGTGCTTTATTGATAACCACCCAATTAGATCGTTGCTGCTTTTGCTGTATTTACTGACGTGATTCCGCATGAATTTAAACAAAGTGAATTGTTTAAAATTCAATATTGCAATTTAACATAACCTTACTGAAAATAATGAAATATGAAAACCATAAAAATACAATAACAATTTGAAATTACCGTAAAACTAGTATTACTCACGATAATAAGCTCGCATCGACGGAACTCACGGGCTAACTAGTCTATCACTACAAATGTCAGAGTACAGTAATTCAGTTTACGGCTGATGATTAAAAAGGATACAAAATATAGCTTAGGTCTAGTATTATGGTTTATTTAGAATGAATTTTTGTTATTTAGGATAATTTTTAAGAATCAATAATACAGTGGGATATTTATAAAACAACATAGTCGTAAATATAATATATCAATGTAAGAGTAAAACTACAACATGATGTCATGGTTAGAGCTGTCGCTATGATGTATTTATAAAAGCACATATAGTAGCACTTCCACCCCACCCCTTGCATAGTCCAGTCTTATTTTTGCTGACGATCGTCAACTTATATTGCGTTACCAGTAATTTATCTATTTACCCTATTTGGAATATTCTCTCGCAAGTTTCGGCTTAACCTACTGGGTTGGTCTAGAGGTAAAGTCGTCGTCACGAATCAGCTGTTTAACAGCTGATTTTCGAAGATAAAGGTTCCTGGTTCAAATCCTAGTAAAGGTAGTTACTTTTATACGGATCTGAATACTAGACAAAGATTGCCGGTGTACTTTGATGGTTGGGGTTCAATTAACCATACTCTCTCGGGAATGGTCGGCCTGGGTCTGTACAAGACTACACCTCATTTACACGTCATACACATCTGATTGGGTCATAGGGTTGCTTATTGTTTTCAATTGAACAGATTGAAACATACACATATTAGGAATTAAAAAAAAAATCTGGTGTGAAACACTCACACAACTTTCTCTTGCCAATGCAAATAATTAACAATAAACCTAACATTATTAATAAAACATTAGAAATAAACAAAAAACTAACTTTAATAACATAAACTAATTTTAATCATGAGTGAAAGACGCAAAATGAAAACAAACCTCAGCTGTTTAGCTTAAAAATACGTAAAATCACTCTTTCACGCTAAACTAGGCTCTAGTTATATAAGTTATAAGTAATAAAAGTTGTAGATCTTTAAATTTCCTATAAATTTGGTTATGTACACTTTTGTCGTAAAATGCATTCTAAGGCCGAAATCTTAAAAAAATCAATTTTTCACAAGTTTTCGTGAGAAAAAACAGAAAATTGCTAATTACTGCTAAACTAAGCGTTATACAAAAAATGTTTGAATTAAAAGTTGTAGAATTTAAAATTCTCTACAACTTTTGTTATATAAATTTTTGCGCTAAAATGCAGATTAAATCCGTAATCTTAAAAAAAGTATTTTTTTACGTGAAAACAGCCTCACCAAGAATTTCAGCAAACATGACGCCTACCCTATCTTGTAGAGAATAGAAAATTGAGTAAACCAGGTGATTTTAAAAAAAATCGTAGAACCAGTTTTTGAGAAAATCGTAAAAAAGTGAAAAATTATACAAATAAACTACTACTTCCGGATGACTGATTTCGATGAAAATGTTCGTGTCATGTCCGGTAGTGGTATGTAACTTAAGTTTAAAGTTTCAAGTTCGTACGATGTTCTGTTCTTGAGATATTCTGTTCACACACAGACTAATCACTCAAAACATGTTTTTTGGGTTCAGGAGGTCTGAAAACGTGTAGATCCGGTGAAGAGTGTATTTGTTGTGATCGACATGAAAACAATACTTTCCTTCCTACATATTTATATAGGCAAGAGAAAGTAAAAACCAAAAAAAAAAGTTTCAGCTGTTTAGTTACTGTTCAAGTCTGAGAATAAATGCTGACTGAGTCAAGCAATTGGTGAGGGGTTCGTTTATTTATACACAGGGTGTCCCACAAGGAAACTGGTATACTTTACATGCATGTTCCTCTGATCAAAATAATGAAAATAGTTTTGATAAACATAAATATGCCCATAAAAGTTACAGGTGGAGTGTTAAATTATTTGCACTCAATCTGTTAGTCGCAGGGCTAAAATAAATAGCTCTGTTTCTTGTCACATGTCAGCCAATTAAATGACTGAATCATTTAAGAACAGAAAAGGTAGAGGTGAAAAGACACTAATCAGAGTTATCTCCTCTGAAAGTAATGGATTTCATTATACAGCCAGACCCTGTGGTGAATAAAGTGAAGGTGTCATTTGCAGAGTGGAAAATATGTGCTTTTCAGAGGGCCCGGTGTGCTGATAATCGTACTTTTCCACTGAGTGAGTTGTGGCAATGGTAAACCACCTCACTCCTCGTTGTTACTTAGTAAAAGCTCTACAGGTTCAAACCAGCCTACAGACTGATCACCTAAACAACAACAAACATAAATATGGAAACGCTTCGTTAGCAAATCATAGCAGGCAAAAGATTTCGCTTTGGGTTATAGACAAACTTTACACTAAAATAAAATAACAGAAAAAGAAAATTAAGTTATGTACTTACTCGAAAAAAGAAGTCCTTGAAAATGGTCCGTATAATAATGAACAAGAACAAAAGCAAAACAAAGCCAAGCAAGCACCCAAAATGGAAAACAAAACCGTTTTAACAAAATACAAAGCACCCAAAACATCATCGTTACGTAAAAACATTATAATTACATTAAAATCCATCGAATACTTATACAAACGCTTTCATGACAAGTCACACGAACACGAGAACCCACTGGTGCGTTCACTTTCCACTATCCATTTACCTGATAATCTTGCTACATGCCTTAAAAGACGTTGGAGTAGAGACCTGCTAATTTTATATACAAATTTCATTCTTGGGGAGGCACCAATGGGGGACCTACCCCTCTTATGCCTATCATGTCATTTACATTATTATCATAATCATCACATTTGCTTGTTGTAAAATTTTACAGTCGTAACAAAATACACTGCCCAGAACAGACAGGTGGAGTGTCAAATTATTTACACCCAATCTGTTCGTTACAGGGCTAAAATAAATAGTTCTGTTTCTTATCACATGGTCAGCCAATTAAATGACTGAATCATTTAAGGACAGAAGAGGTAGAGGTGTAAAAGACACTAATCAGAGTTATCTCCTCTGAAAGTAATGAATTTCATTATACAGCCAGACCCTGTGGTGAATGAAGTCAAGGTGTCATTTGCAGAGTGGAAAATATGTGCTTTTCAGAGGGCCAGGCATGCTGATAAGCGTACTTTTCCACTCAGTGAGAAAGGCAATGGTAAACCACCTCACTCCTCGTTTTACTTAGTAAACCTCTGCAGGTTCAAACCAGCCTTTCGGCTGTTGACCTAAACAACACAACAAAATACAAAGCACCCAAAACACCGTTACGTAAAAACATTATAATTATTCCATCGAATACTTATACAAACGCTTTCACAACAATTCACATGAACACGAGAACCCACTGGTGCATTCACTTTCCACCGTCCATTTACCTGATAATCCCCCTAGATGCCTTAAAAGATGCTAGAGTAGAGACCTGCCAATTTTATATACAAATTTCATTGTTGGCGAGGCACCAATGGGGGCCCTACCTCTCTCATGCCTATCATGTCATTTACATTATTGACGTAATCATCACATTTGCTTGTAAAATTTTACAGTTGTAAATAAAGAATTAAAGAGAAAAAAAAAGTTGTTGTGAAACTTTGCGAAGGTTTTGGAACTTCCGAACGGACGACAAGCTTCAAGACACCTTGAAGACCAATTTCAATTCACGAGCAGCAATGTTTTTACGATGATGATATTGGAAAGCTAGTGCACTGGTGCAATAAATGCCTTATATATATGGTTAAAATAAACAAAGCATCTACGTAACTTTTCATAATAAATTTATTTTACGAGGGCTATTCAGAAAGTAGGGAACGTTTTGTAAATAAACAAAAACTATGTAAAAGAAAAATTATTTATTATATACATCTGAAAGAGTGACTAAAATACTACCTTTCTACATAGTCACCAAGCAAATTGAGGCACTTGTCATAGCGGTGGACAAGCTTCAAAATTCCTTCGTCATAGAAATCCGCCGCCTGCGACCGCAGCCACTCAGTGACGCGCGCCCAGAGTTCCTCGTCGTCGTCGTCGAAGCGCTGTGTTGCTAGCCAGTTCTTCATTCTTGGAAACCAGTGAAAATCACTCGGTGCAAGATCAGGACTATAGGGTGGATGAGGGAAAACCTCCCATTTGAATGAATCAAGGAGTTCTTTTGTGCGGTTTTCCGTGTGAGGTCGGGCATTGGCATGAAGAAACAAAATTTTTGACGACAACTTTCCTCGGCGCTTGTTTTGAACTGCTCTCCTAAGGTTGCGCAATGTTTGGCAGTACCGATCAGAGTTTATTGTTGCACCACACTAGAGAAAGTCAATGAGCAGCACACCTTGCCTGTCCCAAAACACAGTAGCCATAATCTTCCTTGCTGATTTTTGTGCGATTTGCACGGCAAACCGCACAAAATAACTCCTTGATTCATTCAAATGGGAGGTTTTCCCTCATCCACCCTATAGTCCTGATCTTGCACCGAGTGATTTTCACTTGTTTCCAAGAATGAAGAACTGGCGGAGGCGAAGCAAGTCAGTGATAGGCTGGCTTGCATATGCCGAAGCATCACGTCCAAGAGAGCACACCTGCTCCCTTACTTTCTGTAGCAGTTTTTCGTGCCCGTGCCTCTGGAAACTCCTCGGCTCTTCTATGGCTACTCTTCAGCCACGCTTTGGTCTCGCCGAGGTGAGCTGAGATGCTGGGCTTCAGTCTGTCTATCCCTATCCTTGTCCTTGGCATCTAGCACTTTTTCTATCCGTGCTAGAGGCAACTTCTCCTACTGTTGGTTTTGCCCAACCCAGTGGTGTTAAGCTACCGTGCCGAAGGGTGGATGGCACTGGGGCTTTAGTCAGTGTCTCTAACGGTGCCTGTAGGATACCAGGCTCACTCCTACAGTAATTGCGCCTTACCCCTGCATGCGGGGCTCTGCAGGGGCGGACTGAATATTTCCCTAGCTGCTCGTGGGACCGAAATGGAACCGTTAAATAAAAACACAACAAATATACAGGGGGATGATTGTCCCCAAATGGAGGCCCAACCAAATGTGGAGGGGCCGGTGCAAACTGATGGGAATTCAAGTCCCATGGTTATCGACAACCTAGGGGAACAGCAGGCGAGGGTGGCAACACCTGAACGCCTGGGTTCTCTGGAGGTGACGTCGGAGGAAGATGTGGAGCTCCCTAAGGAAGAGGGAGAAACATCGCAAGTACCCAAGGAGATGGGTAAGAGTGCTAGGCTGAGTGGGGCTGCGAAGAAGCGCCTACGTTGGCTTCTAGTAAAGGGAGTACCGTACGAGGAAGCGAGGGAGAAGGCCGTTCGGCCTTTGTCTCCGAAGAGGGGTGAACAACCCCTTAAGAGGCAGAGGTCGGATGGGTCGACTCCTGAGAAGACTCGGGTACAAGATCCCCCCAAGAAGAGGGCAAGAGGTCCTCCAACTGGGGATAAAGGGGTGGCTGGTCCTGGTATGGGGTACAGCCGGGTGGTTGCGGGTACCAGGGTTGGTATCCTGGCGGTCGGCTACCCGGAGGTGCTTCTGTCCAGGGAGCAGTTGAAGGCCACAGAGAAGGCGATCCTGGAGAGAGTGGGGGAACTCGAGATTGAGGGGGAGATTTCCCCGAAATTCGTGGGCTCTACATTCAAACCGGGATACCTGGTCCTGACCTGCAAGGATGAAGGAACGGCGGGATGGGTCAGGAAGATAGGGGAAGCCCTGCAACCATGGAAGGGGGCTAGGCTCAAGGTAGTGGGGGAGAAGGACCTTCCCCGGCCTGTGGTTGTGGTGGGGTATTTCCCCAACAGCAAGGAGGATAAATCTGAAAAGATCCTCAGGATGCTGGCCGTACAGAACCATGATCTACTGGTGGACCAGTGGAAGGTTCTACAGAGGTTGGAGAACAACCTCATGGTCCAGTTGACGTTGGCGGTGGATGACCGGTCGGCGGTCAGGCTCCGGAGGTTGACTTTAAGTTCGGTCAGATACGGCTGAGGTTAAAGGGATCCAGGACGCAGGAAGGAGAGGGGGTCAAGGGACGGAGGTGAGGACGGGTCCTGAAGACCCCAAGGAAGCAGCAACAAAAGAAGGGGGGCTATTGTGGAGGCCCCGGCTTCAATGGAGGGAGTGGAGATGGAGGAGCCGTCAGTAGAGGAGGGAAGTCCGAATCTGGTGGTGGCAAGTCCATCTCAAGAAGGGGTGGAGGGACCCAAGGAGAAGGAGGAGTCGCCTCGGGCGGTGGGTAGTCCACCGCAGAGGAGGACGCCTATGAGGGGAGGAAAGGGTCCTTCACGTAAGTCTGGTGGTGGGAGGAGGGATGGAAGTCCCGTTGCCGGTCCGTCAGGGACGGGGCGGCAGGTGCTCCAACCAGGAAGGAGAACTCGTGGGCCGAAATTCCTGCAAAAGCAGGGAAAGAAGGACCATGGGAAACACAGGCGGCAGTGAGTGGCAACGTCGTCCAGGTGAACCTTCACCATTCCAAGGCAGCGTCAGCGGCGCTGGGTGAAAGGTTCTGTAGGGAGTCGCTGGATATGGGGCTAGTCCAGGAACCATGGAGCAGAGGTGGACGTATTTGCGGACTCTCCTCCATAAATGGTAAGTTGATATATGATAATAGTATATCCAACCCTAGATCATGTATAGTGATCAGAAATGGTATAAAGTGTTTCCCTTTGTGTGTTACTAGGGACCTTGTAGCCATCTCCGTGGAGATGAAGAGGGGGAATAGGAGGGAAGAGGCAGTTGTTGCCTCCGCCTACTTCCCGGGGGATAGCTGTGAGATGCCCCCTGCGGAGTTTCGTCGGCTGGTGGAAGGATGCCGGAGACGAGGCCAGGAGTTGGTGGTTGGATGTGACTCAAACGCACACCATACCGTTTGGGGATCGACCAACACCAACAGGAGAGGTGAGTGCCTACTTGAATATTTAATTAGTAATGATTTATATTTGAGTAATAGAGGTAATGAGCCTACCTTTGTGACTGTTAGGAGAAGGGAGGTCTTGGACCTTACTATAACTAGCGAGCTCACGAGGTGTGAGATCAGAGACTGGAGAGTCTCTGAAAAGGCATCTCTTTCTGACCGCAGGTATGTGGAATTTGCTATGTGCCTGGGGGTCGGGAGGAGTGAAAGTATAAGGGTACCGAAGTTGACGGACTGGGAGGGCTTTAAGGAACAGGTGCAGTCTGAAATGGAGGACGTCTGTGTTACCCCTAGGTCGGTGTCAGAACTAGAAAGGGTGGCAGACAAGTTAAGGGAGCGTCTTAACAGGGCCTTTGCTGATAACTGCCCTGAGAAAAGACGAAATATGGTAAGAAGGGTGCCATGGTGGAATAGTCGGCTGGAGAAGTTGAAATCCAGGACTAGGAAACTGTTTAATAGAGCCAAGTGTAATGGAGAGTGGAGGGAATACAAAGTGGCTCTAACGGAATATAATAGAGAGTTGAGGAGGTCCAAGAGAAGAGCCTGGAGGTCGTTCTGCGAGGGGGTGAATGAGACCCCTGCTGTTGCACGACTTCGGAAGGTTCTAAGCAAAGACCACTCAAATCCTATTGGACAGTTAAGGAGGGAAGATGGAACCTTAACTGAAAGTATGGAGCAAACGGTGGAGGTGTTGTTGGAAACACACTTTCCCGGCTCGTTGGAGGACCGCCCGGATGAGGAGGAGAGGGGGAATCTGGGCGGTCATGGTAGAGAATTGGCCTTGGCGAGAAGGGAGGCTTGTGAGGTCTTTACGTTTGCCAAGGCCAAGTGGGCTGTGGGTATGTTTAAACCCTACAAATCGGCTGCCCCAGATGGGATTTTCCCTGCTATGTTGCAAAATGGGGGCAACAAGCTAATTAGATATCTGCTACATATCTTTAGGGCCAGTTGTGCGCTTGGATATGTACCGAAGAGCTGGAGGGAGACTGAGGTGGTCTTTATACCGAAGGCTGGGAAACCCCCAATAGAGCCTAAGTCATATAGACCTATCAGCCTGACCTCCTTTGTGCTCAAAGTGATGGAGAAGGTGGTAGACAGACACATCAGGGGTGGGGCCCTACAGGAAAGGCCCCTGCATGGGTGTCAGCATGCCTACCAGACTGGGAAGTCTACTATTACGGCTCTTCATGATGTGGTAACACGGATTGAGGGGAGCTTAAGGGAAAAAGAAATTGCCCTGTGTGCCTTTTTAGATGTGGAAGGGGCGTTCAATAACACCTTGTTCACGTCAATTGTGAAGGCTGCAAGGAGGAAAGGTGTCCAATCTAGTTTGATTAAATGGGTTGGGTCCGTTCTTAGGGATAGGGAGATATGGACTCGCCTGGGGGGCAAGTCGGTGACTGGGAGAGCTAGGAGGGGATGTCCGCAGGGTGGGGTGCTATCACCCCTCCTGTGGTCACTGGTCATTGACGAGCTGCTCACTCAGCTGACAGAGGAAGGATTCGAGGTGGTCAGCTACGCTGATGACCTGGTGATCCTGGTCAGAGGTAAACATGAGACAACCATCCGGGAGCGGATGCAGGGCGCCCTCAATCTGGTTCACGCTTGGTGTGGACAGGAGGGACTGCGTATTAACCCGGAAAAAGTGGTTGTTGTTCCTTTTACTAGGAAACGGACGTTGACTCTGGAAGGAGTGGAATTAAACTACTCCCCAGAGGTGAAGTATGTGGGGGTTGTCCTGGATCGTGGCCTGACTTGGAAGGGCCATATGTCCAAAACTATAGAGAAGGCTACAAAGGCCTTATGGATATGTAAAAGTCTATTTGGGAAGACTTGGGGGCTTAGGCCTCATATGGTAAAATGGGCTTATGAGAGCATCATTTTGCCTATGGTCACGTATGCAGCGTTTGTATGGTGGCCTAGAACAGACCTGAGGACGGCGCAGGATCGGCTGAAGAAGTTGCAGAGACTGGCCTGCCTAGGGATATGTGGTGCAATGTGTACCTGTCCAACGGCTGCGATGGAGGCGATGTTTGATTTGCCTCCTCTTCACATTCAAGTGAAGAAGGAGGCGATAAGAACTGCCTTGAGGCTGGAGGGCAAGATAAGGGTCCCATCAAAGGAGATGGGCCACACCAGGATCTTCAAAGTGATCGAGGGGATGGGTGTGGTAGGTGGTCCTCGTGACCGTATGAATAAAGCATACGACTTCTCTGACACACTGAAGGTGGAAATTTTTGATCGGCAGGAGTGGGCGGAGGAGCAACCAGTTATACCGGAAGGAGCTTCCGTTTGGTATACTGATGGCTCAGTGATGAGCGGAAGAGCGGGATTGGGGGCCTGGGGGGCCGGGGGGAAGATTTCCATGGCCCTAGGGTGTACCGTAACCATCTTCCAAGCTGAATTATTGGCCATTAAGGTCTGTGCGGAGAGGTGCATTGAGAGGCGCCTCAGTGGGTCGCACATTTTTATTTTGTCCGATAGTCAGGCGGCCATCAAGGCTGTGAGTTCTTGTACTTTTGAGTCGAGATTGGCCTATGATTGTCGGGCAGTATTGAATGCCGTGGCCAGGCGTAACGTGGTAACGCTGCGTTGGGTGCCGGGGCACCAGGGAGTGTCTGGAAATGAGAGAGCGGATGCCTTAGCTAAGAAGGGTGCAGCCTCTCACTTCATAGGCCCAGAGCCATTCTGTGGAATTGGTGAAGGCTATTATAGAAGTATAATTAGGGTCTGGGAAAAGGAGGAAAAGACCTCCTATTGGGAGAAGGTGCCAGGCTGTGAACAGGCAAAGAAATTTATTGCCTATTCCAGCAAGAAGGCTGGAATATATAATAGACTAGGAAGACAGGACTTGAGGAGGGTAGTGGGCCTGATGACTGGTCACTGTAATCTTGGGTATCATTTATCCAAGATAGGAGTTGCTGGAGACAGCCTATGTAGATTCTGTCATGAGGCAGAAGAGAAGGCTGAGCATATTTTATGCAGCTGCAAAGTGGTTGGCTGCAAAAGAAGAGCGCTGATGGGTAGGGAAGTGTTGACACCCTCTCAGGTAAGTGCACTAGATCTTAGGCAGATCCTGCGCTTTATTGAAAGTGTGGGTCTTGCTTAAATAAGGGATAGGGGCATTCACAAAAGATCTTTTAGGTCGCGGTGAGGAGGGGCTGAAGAAGCCTGAACGCCCTTGTTGTAATGAATGAATGAATGAATGAAGAACTGGCTAGCAACACAGCGCTTCGACGACGACGATGAGGAACTCCGGGCGCGCGTCACTGAGTGGCTGCGGTCGCAGGCGGCGGATTTCTATGACGAAGGAATTTTGAAGCTTGTCCACCGCTATGACAAGTGCCTCAATTTGCTTGGTGACAATGTAGAAAAGTAGTATTTTAGTCACTCTTTCAGATGTATATAATAAAAAAATTTTCTTTTACATCGTTTTTGTTTATTTACAAAACGTTCCCTACTTTCTGAATAGCCCTCGTATTATTCTCATTAGTTTCATTCCTATAACGAATCAAAGGTTAAAAAAAACAACCCTTTTATATAAAATAACCGCTCATGGAACACCCTGTGTTATTTAAAAACAAATAGAAATAATGCAAGCGTAAAATAAAAGCATATAAAAAACACACACATGCACATGCATAATAAATATTATGTTATGAAACAATACTTTCCTTCCTATATATTCATACAGGTTGATTCACAAAGATATGCAGAAACTTTGGGAGCTCATTTTACATGTAAAATAATGAAAAAAGTTAATATAAACATGGGTCTGGAAATGCTTCGTTACTGAGTTACGGCTAGCGAAAGATTTCGGCTCACCCGGTGAAATGAGGTCTTCCTGAAATTCTGGTAAGGTAGATTAAGGGACGAATTCAATCGTTTCTTATGGTTTTTGACCTGATAAATTGAATAAAACAGGTCCCACAACTGTAAGTTGACTAGTTTTTGAGAAAACCAGTGTCAAATCCAAAAAATAGAGTGAAAAAACACATTTTTTCATCTTTGGGCAACAATTTGTTATTTCACCAAGAAACAGATAAAATTTTTGAATAAACCTTGTAGAAAATTTTATTCACAACAAAACGGTGTAAATAAAGTACACAGAAAGCGAATACATGTTTGATTAAATGAATTTTTATTCATAACAGTACAAAGTAAAATTGAACGGAAAAACATTAATCTAAACCTATTCAACCAAATTACAGTAAATTTTCAAAAGTGTCTTTGCCGACTTCAATGCATTTTTCTGCTCGCTTAAGGACAGCTCTTGTTGCTTTCCGTAGTTCAACAGGGCTTTCCTTTAAAGATGTAAAAGCTTCATTAATACGTCTTAAGTATTAATGTTATTTTAATAAATGATTTTTCACTCCATTTTTTGCATTTGACACTGGTTTTCTCAAAAAACTAGTTAACTTACCGTTCTGGGACCTGTTTTATTCAATTGATCAGGTCAAAAACCATATGAAACGATTGAATTTGCTCCTTAATCTATCTTACCAAAATTTCAGGAAGACCTCATTTCACCTAATTTGGCTAATCACTCCACAAAAACCTACTTATGCAAGGAGAAAATTCATGAATAAATTACCCCAATTTTTAAAGTGTTGTGAGGATTTGAATTCCTTCAAAAAAAAATCTGAAAAATTACTTGATCGGTGAAACTTTTTACTATCAAGAACAAATTTCTTTCTTGATAGTAGTGATACATTGTGCGATTCTTATATGTATTTCAGGTGTTATATCTGACGAAATGTCCTATACTCCTCCTAGAGTCTCCAGGGCGGAAAAAAAAACTGGTGAACTGAAATCCGGGGGAAATCTTTCGCTACCCGTAACTCGCTAACGATACATTTCCGAACCCATGTTTATATAAACTTTTTTCATTATTTTTACATGTACAATAAGTTCCTAAAGTTTCTGCATATCTTCGTGAATCACCCTGTACAGGCAAGAGAAAGTAAAAAATTAGCCGAGCTGAAAGTGTGTGCAGCAATATCGGTAACGCCTCATACACTAGTCATGCAAAAGTCATATCATGATACAAGGGGGTACCCAGAACCCAGAATTGCCGTGGACGGTGCTTGAGTAGTATACATTTCTGCCCCATAGACGTGAAGCGCAATATTCATTGCAAGTTCAGTGTTCATCTGCAGTGATTGTTTTAGCTAGCGCTGTTTCGTTTTTTATGATGGTAAGTTTATGTGAACAACGTGTAGCAGTAAAATTTTGTTTTCTACTCGGTGAAAATGCTGCTGAGACTGTATTAACCCTTAAACTGTGGAATGGTTCGAATGATACACATAGCGATACCCGTAGCAGTGAAGTCGCCGTTTGACTTGTTTTTTTTTTTATCCATCTTTTATCCAAAAAATTTAAAATTTTTTTGACACATTCACAAATCGTTGGCCGTTGTTTAAAAAAAAAAATGTAAATCCGTTTTTTGTACGCCTTGTAAAGCTAACTTACGAAAAATATTTTGCAATTGGTGTACATTTTCAGCTTTGAAATTGAAATTTCAGGCCTACATATTTTTTTTCTTTTCTTTTAGTTGGTATTATAGAAAAATGTCTAACAAAAAATTTGATGTAACGTACGCGCTAAAATATTGTATTTTGACAGAATTGTAGCATAAATACAATTTAGTAAAAATTGCATTTTTCAGACTGAAGGAATCCCGCGTCTTTCAGCTCACTTCATTGAACCATTTGTACAGATATTATAAATATAAAACCAACCTATAAAAGGGTGCAATTTTGAGAGAAAATACATATATAACAATCGTAGTATAATGCAGTTGAATGGCCGTAAAATCTCTGGAAGAGGAAACGTAAAAATATGACAGTTTACCGATCGTTGGATGTTTTTATCTCTCTCGGATATCGAATTGACTTCGCCCGACCTTGCAATGACCAACATACAGTGTGAAACATCCCTCTCTACAATTCAAGGTTTTGAACGCAGTTCTAACTAAATTTTTCCATGAATTACTAGCCTCGACGAGAGTCATTAAAAAACGTGTATACAATCAGTTTTACCACAACATTTAGACATCAATAGAAAATTTCCCACGTATCGTATTTTGTTTCTGAAAAGCATAGCTTGTACCTCGTATCATTGGCTACATTTAAACTACACATGTTACTGGGGTGCGCCTTGAATGACCTTCACAAACACTTATCAAAGACACAAATTTACGCTTAGCGCTGCAGAAGGGTCTATGTTGAAAACAGCTTACAAAGATGACGCTATGGGAAAAAACTCAAGTGTACAAGATGTTTGCTAGGTTTAACAATGGTGACATGTCGATTGTTCTGATGACAAACCTTGTTCTGGACGTCCATCAACTACCCGAATCGGCGAAAATGTTTAAAAAATTCGAGAGCTTGTGCTCTCAGACTGTCGACTGACAATTTGAAAGTTTTAAGAAGATTGCGCAACAGTGTTTGTTAAGGCATTTTGTACCGGGGTTTGCACTATCTTGTAATCCTCTTTGCTTTTTCTTCCTCTTCCTTCTTTCTTCTTCTTTTTGTTAGCCTCTTGTACAGTAAGATTTATCGTATGCGGACGTGCTTTCGGCGTTACTCTCCCGGTTGGCATCTCGCATGACGCTAACATTGCTTTCGTACTTTAAAAGGCTTATTCGTTTTAATGCTTGTATTAAATTGTGCTTTGTTGTGTTTATTATTATTGTTTATGTACTTAAAATTGTCTGCCCATAACACACAGGTGGAGTGTCAAATTATTTACACTCAATCTGTTCGTTGCAGGGCTAAAATAAATAGTTCTGTTTCTTATCACATGGTCAGTCAATTAAATGACTGAATCATTTAAGAACAGAAGAGGTAGAGGTGTAAAAGACACTAATCAG
Source organism: Catonia carolina (assembly GCA_035578175.1). Classification (NCBI taxonomy): domain Eukaryota; kingdom Metazoa; phylum Arthropoda; class Insecta; order Hemiptera; family Achilidae; genus Catonia; species Catonia carolina. Next base: position 1,160,759 of record JAQMRL010000006.1, on the reverse strand, counting down.
AGTTATCTTCTCTCAAAGTAATGAATTTCATTGTACAGCCAGACCCTGTGGTGAATGAAGTGAAGTTGTCATTTACTGACAACTTCAGTGGAAAATATGTGCTTTTCAGAGGGCCCGGCATGCTGATAAGCGTACTTTTCCACTCAGTGAGGAAGGCACTGGTAAACCACCTCACTCCTCGTTTTACTTAGTAAAACCTCTACAGGTTCAAACCAGCCTTTCGGCTGTTGACCTAAACAACAACACTTAAAATTGTATTCTAACGTTCATCAAGTCGGCAGTGCGCCGTGTTCCAATCAATGTGTTTCTGCATCAAGTTTCAACCAGGTAAGTACGTTCTGCACATCATGATAGTTTGCTGTACAATGGGTCAATACTCCTGTGTCTTCCTCACCTTATTTTTATGTGTTCCAGCACAAGTTTTTTTGGTCTTATGCACTGGCCGCTATAAATGTGCATTGGTCCTCCTAAGGCTTTTCAATTTTGAGTCAAATTCTTGTCTTAAAATCTGCAAAGACATTTTACAAGGTGCTAAACTAAACAGTGTTCGTCAAAAAAGACCCGATTTGTGGCAGACAGGAGACTGGTTCTTCCACCACGACAATGCACCTGCATACATCTCTGTTAAACAGTTTTCGGCTAAAATGGCATGGTTCCGCTGCCCTACGCACCTTACTCACAAGCTCTAGCTTTGTGCAGCTTTTTCTTATTTCCACGCATAAAAAGAGACATGAATGGACACCGGTTTGACAAAATTTAAGAGCTCAAGAAAAAACTGAGGGAGGAGCTGTCAGCAATTTCTAAAGGTGACTACAAAAAATGTTTCAAACAGTGGAAGCACCGGTGGGATAAATGTATTAGTTGTAATGGAGAGTATTTTGGAGGGACAAATCTGGTGTGAAACACTTACACAACTTTCTCTTGCCAGTGTAAATAAATAACAATAAACATAACCTTATTTTAATCATGAGTGAAAGACGCAAAATGAAAATCAACCTCAGGCTTAAAAATACGAAAAATCACTCTTTCACGCTAAACTAGGCTCTGTAGAGAAAAATACTTTAAATAAAAGTTATAGATCTTTTATAATTTACTATAAAATTGATTATATACACTTTTGTCGTAAAATGCATTCTAAGGCCGAAATCTTAAAAAAAATCGATTTTTCACACGTTTTCGTGAGAAAATATTAGAAAATCGCTAATTACTGCTAAACTAAGCGTTATACAAAAAAATGTTTGAAATATAAGTTGTAGGGTTTTTAATTCTCTACTACTTTTATTATACAAATTTTTGCGCTAAAATGCATATTAAAGCCGTAATCTTAAAAAAACCACGTTTTTACGTGAAAACACCCTCACCAAGAATTTCAGCAAACATGACGCCTACCCTATCTCGACAGAATAAAAAATTGAATAAACCAGGCGATTTTAAAAAAAATCGTAGGACCAGTTTTTGAGAAAATCGCAAAAAAGTGAAAAATTATACGAATAAACTACTACTTCCGGTTTACCGATTTTGATGAAATGTTCATGTCGGGTCCGGTAGTGGTATGTAACTTAAGTTTCAAGTTCGTACGATGTTCCGTTCTTGAGATATTTTGTATAAACACACACACACACAGACCAATCGCTAAAAACATGTTTTTTGGATTCAGGGGGTATGAAAACGTATAGATCCGGTGAAAACTCGATTTCTAAAAATCGACATGAAAACAATACTTTCCTTCCTATATATTCATATAGGCAAGAGAAAGTAAAAATTAGAAAATAAACAGCTTTTAAAAAATAATTCTGGTTTCTTTTGGGTACCCCTTCGTATATAATCAATGAGTGGCAGTTCAAAGAGTGCTGGAGAAAACCTTTATCTAATTATTTATATATTTTTACTTTCTCTTGCCTATATGAATATATAGGAAGAAAAGTATTGTTTTCATGTCGATTTTTCACCGGATCTATACGTTTTCAGACCCCCTGAACCCAAAAAACATGTTTTTAGCGATTGGTCTGTGTGTGTGTGTATACAAAATATCTCAAGAACGGAACATCGTACGAACTTGAAACTTAAGTTACATACCACTACCGGACTCGACATGAACATTTTCATCAAAATCAGTCAACCGGAAGTAGTAGTTTATTCGTATAATTTTTCACTTTTTTGCGATTTTCTCAAAAACTGGTCCTACAATTTTTTTAAAAATTGCCTGGTTTACTCAATTTTTTTATTCTCTACAAGATAGGGTAGGCGCCATGTTTGCTGAAATTCTGCGTGAGGCTGTTTTTACATAAAAACATTTTCTTTTTAAGATTGCGGCTTTAATATGCACTTTAGCGCAAAACGTTATATAATAAAAGTTGTAGAGAATGTAAAATTCTACAACTTTTATGTCAAACATTTTTTTGTATAACTCTTAGTTTAGCGGTAATTAGCAATTTTCTGTTTTTTCTCACGAAAACGTGTGAAAAATCTATTTTTTAAGATTTCGGCCTTAGAATGCATTTTACGACAAAAGCGTATAAAATAAAATTTATAGGAAATTAAGAGATCTAAAACTTTCATTTTAAGCATTTTTTTGTACAGTGCCTAGTTTAGCGTGAATGAGCGATTTTCCGTATTTTTAAGCTAAACTGAGGTCGATTTTAATTTTGCGTACGATTTTATGTTTTTTTTAGGTTAGTTTTTTGTTCATTTCTAATGTTTTAATACTAGTGTTAGGTTATGTTGTTAATTATTTGCATTGGCAGGAGAAAGTTGTGTGAGTGTTTCACACCAGATTTTTTTACTTCTTCTTGTCCTACATGAATATACAAAAAAGGAAAATATTGTTTTCATGTAGGTTTTTCAAAATCACGTTTTCACTGGATATACAAGTTTTCAGGCCCCCTGAATAAAAAAAAATACAAGTTTTTAGCAATAGGTCTGCATGTGTGTGTGAACAAAATATTTTAAGAACAAAATAATTGTATAAGGTTGAAACTTGGAACTTAAGTTAGGTACCACAAACCTACACGATACGAACATTTTTATCAAAATATTTCAACGGGAAATAACAGTTTATTCGTGCAATTTATCACTTTTTTACAAATTTTTCAGAAAAAAAAACAGCTTAATTTTTTTTTGATAAGTGAATTTTATTTTGTTCAACCTTAAAAGGTTTAAGTTTAAAGTTTTAACTTTGTACGATTTTCTGTTTTAATTATTTTGTTTATACATACACAGACAAATTGGTAAAGATATTATATGGTTTTATTTTGGGCTCAAGGAACCGGAAAACATGTACTTCCAGTGAAAATTAGATTTTAAAAATTTGACATGAAAACAGTACTTTCTTTACCCATATATTTCATATAGAACAAAAGAAAGTAAAAAATAAATGCAATGAATTTTATTCTCCAAATGCACAAAACATTTTCTCTACAGACTGTCCATAACGTTACAGGAAATTATGTTTCCCTATTACAGTTTGAATAATCAAGGAATTGCTGTAAAACCTATACTATTTTTCAGCGTTGATGAGCTCTGAACAAGTGGATTGCCTCCTACCCACTTCATAGCTTGCCAATATTTTCTCTCGTAGCTTCGTTATACACGAGGTGTGGCTATTAAATAACGAGACTGACGTAAAAAATTTTAATTTTATTTTATACATAATCACTGCTGCCCATAATAAACAGGAGGAGTGTCAGATTATTTGCACTCAATCTGTTCGTTGCAGGGCTAAAATAAATAGTTGTATTTTTTATCACATGGTCAGCCAATTAAATGAGTGAATCATTTAAGAAGAGAAGAGTTAGAGGTGTACTGTGACACTAATCACAGTTATCTCCTCTGAAAGTAATGAATTTCATTATACAACCAGACCTTGTGGTGAATGAAGTGAAAGTGTCATTTGCAGAGTGGAAAATATATGCTTTTCAGAGGGCCTGGCATGCTGATAAGTGTACTTTTCCACTGAGTGAGTTGTGGCAATGGAAAACCACCTCACTCCTCGATTTACTAGTAAAACTTCTACGGGTTCAAACCAGCCTTTTGGCTGATGACCTAAACAACAACAACATAATCACTTATTGCCACCTTCAATATACACTCCTTCTCTATCCCTACAACGCTCCATGCGAATTTTCCATAGTTGGAAACAGTGCTGGAAGTCATCTTCTGTCAGCTCCTTCAGGACACGTGCCGCTCAAAAATGTTTGAAATGAAGCTCACAAAAATATTTGTACTGACACTTTGTACGCGATTGAAAATGACCCAAATTTTTTTGGTAAAGATAATAACATGTGATGAAACATGGTTTTTTAATTATGATCCGGAAACGAAGCACCAATCCATGCACTGGAAAAGCCGAACTTCACCGAGAGCCAAAATAAGCTCGAATGAGCAAGTCAAAATTTAAAGCAATGATGATTGTTTTTTTTATATCCATGGGATTGTGTACCTTAGGTAGTTGGCCTTGAGTACACTGTTGCCAAAATACCGATTGGGGGAGAGAAAATTTACCGATGTATTACTTCTACTCTCAAAATTACAATGAAATTGTAAAATAACCGATAAGAGTTTTGCAGAAACTGCGTTGTACTAAATTCAAAGGTGTAACAAAAGGTTAAGGATATCTGGAGTAGGTAAGAGTTTGAAAATATGGCACAAACATCACAAAAACGTATAAATTAAAAATCTATATAAGTTTATATATAGATTTTTAATTTATACGTTTTTGTGATGTTTGTGCCATATTTTTATAAATTAAAAATCTATATAAGTTTATATATAGATTTTTAATTTATACGTTTTTGTGATGTTTGTGCCATATTTTCAAACTCTTACCTACTCCAGATATCCTTAACCTTTTGTTACACCTTTGAATTTAGTACAACGCAGTTTCTGCAAAACTCTTACCGGTTATTTTACAATTTCATTGTAATTTTGAGAGGATATCATAACGTTTTGTTGAATATATTATTTAAATATTTTGTAAGAAAATATTAAACATTATTTAAATATTTTATAAGAAAATATTAAACATTTTTTATCTAATTATATTGTAAAATTAATTTCACAGGTAAAAAAAATTCTGTCAGAAGTGGGATTCGAACCCACGCCCTCAGATGACGCCTAACAAAGGTATACCCTTGAGTCTGGCGCCTTAGACCGCTCAGCCATCCTGACATGAGCGACGCAATGCTAAAATAATTCTATTTAAACGACTCACACGTAAACATCGTACTGTAAACACATGTAACATGTATACGGTGCTGCCGCCTAATGTCAATCGGAGGAGGAGGACATTTTCCGAGATCCGAGATAGATGAAAACGTACTGAATCGGGTCCCGCGGCATTAAAATTATTGAAAATAAATGTTTGCAGTTTGTTTTTAATACTGAAATGAAGACTAAATGTCGTTTAAAGTGAAACAATGTTATACTAAAGCATTGGAAACATGTTTTGATCAATAATTAAAAGAATATAGATAAATGTGAAATTCGATCAAAGTTGTTAGCGCTAAATAAGCAGTTCACTTGCGCCGGCTGCGAAAACTCTTACCGGGCGCATTTCAAGCGAAATGCTTAATCTTCTAATAATCAGGGTTGCGTCCTTAATAAAACACCCGGTACTTCCTTGGAAAAAAAGATTGCTGACACAATATAACGAAATGACTGCTGTTACCACACTAGAGCTTGACTGGAACATTTTAACTGTGTTAGGTAGTTGGCCTTGAATACACTGTTGCCAAAATACCGATTGGGGGAGAGAAAATTGACCGATGTATTACTTCTTTCTTCTTATAATCAGGGTTGTATCTTTAATAAAACACCCATTAGTACAGAATAAACACGTGCAACAGCAGAGCTCATCACCGGTGAAAAGCGTTATAACAGAGATTCACACAAAAAATCCTTTATAAATATTAAAAAATATTTTTATTTCACAAAATAAAAGCACTAATAAAAATTAATAAAATGTAACGATTTCGTTCCGAAAAGATGCGATGAAAATAAATGCAGCGTTCGTTCGAGACAAGAGTGTTTGTTGCTATTCCTTTGTGGTACTGAAAAACATGTTCGGTGGTCGGCTTAAAGCTGACGATGCTTCATAAGATACGGGAAGGACATCAAGATATACGTACGAGGTATCATAAAAAATAACGGTGAATTATTTTATTACGCACAAAACTTCTGACAATACATCTGTTTGAAGTAATAAGTCGAAAAATTCTTTGAGATAGTCAGTGTCAAGTCGGAACAAGTTGCGACTTGACAGTCGGCTTCCACAGCCGTTTAGAAACACTGAATTAACTGATCCGAAACTACTATTGGTTTCATAATCATTGACACCCGAATTTGAACCCAAAGCATCTCCAAAACTATGGGTCGAATTTCAATATACTTTACATCAAAATTTAGCTCATTTTATTCTGCATTTACCTATAATAGTCCTATATTTTTAATGTTGTTTAAAAATTGCCATATCGAGGTTGAAAGACAAAAACACCCGGTTTTCTTGATACCGCAACAAATTTCATGCGTTTAGAGGCGTGTAACTCGATAATTTTTTGACCGAAAAGTTTGAAATTTTAACACAACATAGACAATTATATTTTTACAGGGTGTACGAAATTTCAAAGTCGTAAGTTATTTAAATTTTTATTTATTAACAATATTCTGAACCCTTGCTATCTCGGTAACCACTCGATCATTCGACATGAGAAAACTATAGTTTTATTCAGCGTAAAAAACTTAGTAGATATGTTAACAACATAAAATATCGATTGGCCTATGTTGTAGTAGAATTTTTAAAATTTTGAAAAATTGATGGGTAATGCAGGGGGTGGGCGCTACTATCCATGTTGCTTGAATCTGACTGTCTACCTGAATTGACAAAGCAGTCTGTCAATTCACGTAGACAGTCCAACAGGATATCACGTACACAAACTAGCAACATGGATAGTAACACCCACCCACATTACCCATATTACCCACATTACCCATTTATTTTTCAAAATTCTAAAAATTCTACCACAACATTGACCAATCGATATTTAATTTTACAAACATATCTGTACTAAGTTTTTTTTACGCCAAATAAAACGATAGTTTGCTCTCGCCGAACGATCGAGCGGTTACCGAGATAGCAAGGGTTCAGAATAATGTTAATAAATCAAAATTTAAATAACTTACGACTCTTAAAATTTCGTACACGCAGTAAGAATATAATTGTATATGTAGTGTTAAAATTTAAAACTTTTCTGTCAAAAAATTACCGAGTTACACGCGTCTAAACACATGAAATTTGTTGCGGTATCAAAAAAACCGGGGACTTTTCTGTCTTCCAACCTCGATATGGTAATTTTTAAACAACATTAAAAATATAGGAATATTATAGGTCAACGCAGAATAAAATGAGCTAAATTTTGACGTAAAATATGTTGAAATCCGACTCATAGTTTTGAAGATGCAAGGGTTCAAACTCGGGTGTCTATGATTATGATACAGATAGTAGTTGATCACTAATCTACAAGTTAGCATCACGCACGTAAAAATGATGTGAATTACAGCGTACGTTAAGCGAACGAACATCAGATGCGTAATTGAACGGTTGATCTTTTGAACGTAATAAGCGGTAACCTCAATCGTAATTATTATACTCTATAAACAACCAGCTTATTACGAGGGCGAAGGCTTCTCATGTCACCGTTGACAGATTTCCTCGAAATCAACAATTTCTGCTGCTTTGACAATCTGCTGTAAAATAAATCAACAAACACAATATACTATAAAAAGTATTAAATATATACAGGGGGTTAGGCAGAAAAACCTCCCCTATTAGAAAATAACATTGAGCAGACAAGAGACGGAGTAGAGCAGTGGGGGGGCGCGTCCTTTAGTAGCTGTATACGTGCCGTTTTTAGTGCACAACATTGCGTGGTCGGGTGAACATCGTGTTTTCGTCTCTAACTAATCGAAGGTTGAAATAAAACCTTTGGTTTTTTTTTTAAACGGGGTGGTTGAAAGAAAAAGCAGAAGCACAAAATAGGCAAATGTTTAGAAATAAATCAACAACTTCGGAAATTTCTAGGTACCAGAATCAAGACCACATGAGCCAAGAAGTAGAACAGAAGAAAAAATCTCGTGTGAAACACTCACACAACTTTCTCTTGCCAATGCAAATAATTAACAATAAAACTAACTTTAATAACATAACCTAATTTTAATCATGAGTGAAAGACGCAAAATGAAAATCGATCTCAGTTTGCCTTAAAAATACGGAAAATCACTCTTTCACGCTAAACTAGGCTCTGTAGAGAAAAATGCTCAAAATAAAAGTTGTAGATCTTTTAATTTTCTATAAATTTTATTATAAACACTTTTGTCGTAAAATGCTTACTAAGACCAAAATTTAAAAAAAATAGATTTTTTACACGTTTTCGTGAGAAAAAAACAGAAAATTGCTAATTACACTAAACTAAGCGTTATACAAAAAAATGTTGGAAATTAAAGTTGTAGAATTTAAAATTCTCTACATTTTGTATTATATACATTTTTGCGCTGTAATACATATTAAAGCCGTAATCTTAAAAAAACACTTTTTTTTACGTAAAAACAGCCTCACCAAGAATTTCAGGAAACATGGCGCCTACCCTATCTTGTAGAGAATAAAAAAATTGAGTAAACCAAACGTTTTTAAAAAAAATTGTAGAACCAGTTTTTGAGAAAATCGCAAAAAAGTGAAAAATTACACGAATAAACTACTACTTCCGGTTGACTGATTTTGATGAAAATGTTCATGTCAGGTCCGGCGGTAATGGTATGTAACTTAAGTTTCAAGTTCTTACGATGTTCCGTTCTTGAGATATTTTGCACACACACACAGACCAATCGCTAAAAAATGTTTGTGTGGGTTGAGGGGGTCTGTTTACGAGTAGATCCAGTGAAAACTTGATTTCGAAAAATCGACATGAAAACAATACTTTCCTTCCTATATATTCATATAGGCAAGAGAAAGTAAAAATTGAAAACATCAATCCAACAAATCTGTAATAATGCGTTCCAAAGTGGACCTAATGTAACAAACAAAAACTGTTTTTTTTTTTTGACTTTGAAGTTCCACAGATTTCGTGATTAGCGAGTTATTTCGGATATTAAAATCAGATTACAAAAGCAAATCGCATGCACTACTTCATGCAAAACCAAGCACATTACAGCGACTCATAAGTGTAATTCAAATCAAGCAACCATTTTACAGTGCAATTTTTTTAAGCATATCATGTTTTCAGATACAAAAACAACCAATAATAATAAAACAACAGAAATAAAGAATTGAATCGTTGAGTGGAAAAAGGGTAATATTCCAAAAAATGCGAAATTGAACGAAGATAGCAGTTTTGTTAAGTTTACTTCAGCGCATGTATTGGTTGATAAAAGGGAAATATTCCTTGTATCTAAAAGCAGCTAAGCTACATTAAAAATTTAGTAGAGCGGAAAAAAAGATAATAATATTCCAGGAATATTACCCTTCTTCCATTCAATAGCGAACAGCAGTTGGACCACTGGTTTCTGTCTTATTATTATCAAAATGTAACTGTAAATTATTTTAAAAAGTTAAAATACAGTTTTGTAGCATATTGGCACATTATATTGTTTTTTCAACCTAATTTTTCCTATTCACTTGTACCAAATCTAAAAAAGGTGAATAGTCAACATATTAATAATCGAAAATCAATCCCATGATTATTGAAAAATAAATTCTAAAGTCACCATTAAAAAGCTTTAATATAGTACTACAAATGACCGATTTAATATTTTACCATTAAACCAAAAACAAAGTCACTGAACAGTTTTTTTTAATTTCTCGAAAATAAGGATTTTGGAATTTACCCATTTTCCACTCACCGATTCAATTTCACTTACCATATTACACGTGCCGATTAAGTACGGAAACTATTAAATCTCCAGCGTAGCGGGAAAAGATACCGTTTGTGAAAAAAAAATTGGTATGGTTTCCCACCTATAAACGAAATTAACAGTTACTGCTAACGCAATGCAAGTTGACGATCGTCAGCGAGAGTAAGACTGGACTATGCGGGGGGTAGGGGTGGAAGTGCTACTATACGAGTGTCGTTTGAAAAGTTCGTGCAAAGTCAGATAGATGGTACTACTGGCACATATCGAGCATTTATGTTTAGTTAGTAGCATCTGTTGGAAAAACACATGTTGTGTAGTTTCAGCCAGATCGGTCTATTTCCTTCTGTTTGACATCCGTTTTAATCGAGGAAGTCGAGTAATTTTTCAAAAAATGGATGAAAAAGAATTTCATGTGAAGTGTTGAAAGGACGGTTTGCAGCTGTTCCAGAAGAATTTGCAGGACTTTAAGCGTCGTTTCGTACACACACACACACACACACATATTTATGAAAATCTTCATTAGGGCCCTCAGGGTTATCATTTTTGAAAAAAAAAAAAATCTGGTGTGAAACACTCACACAACTTTCTCTTGCCAATGCAAATAATGACCAATATAACCTAACTTTAATAATAAAGCATTAGAAGTAAACAAAAAACTAACCTCAAAAAATTTAACCTTCTTTTAATCATGAGTGAAAGACGCAAAATGAAAATCGACCTCAGTTAGGCTTAAAAATACAGAAAAGCACTCTTTCACACTAAACTAGGCTCTGTAGAGAAAAATGCTAAACATGCAAGTTGTAGATCTTTTAATTTCCTATAAATTTGATTACATACACTTTTGTCGTAAAATGCATACTAAGGCCGATATCTTAAAAAAAAAATAGATTTTTCACACGATTTCGTGAGAAAAAAAACAGAAAATTGCTAATTACAGCTAAACTAAGCGTTATACAAAAAAAAAATGTTTGAAATAAACGTTGTAGGATTTTAGATTCTCTAAATTTTTTATTATATAAATTTTTGCGCTAAAATGCATATTAAAGCCATAATCTTAAAAAAAAATTTTTTTACATAAAAAAAAGCCTCACCAAGAATTTCAGCGAACATGGCATCTACCCTATCTTGTAGAGCAAAAAAAATTTAGCAAACTAGGTGATTTAAAAAATATATTTTAGGACCAGTTTAGGAGAAAATCGCAAAAAAGTGAAAAATTACATGAATAAACTACTACTTCCAGTTGACCAATTTCGATGAAAATGTTCGTGTCGCGTCTGTTAGTGATATGTAACTTAAGTTTCAAGTTTCAAGTTCGTACAATGTTCCGTTGTTGAGATATTCTGTTCACTCACACACACACAGACCAATGGCTAAAAATATGTTTTTTGGGTTCAGGGGGGTCTGAAAACGTGTAGATCTGGTGAAGAATGGATTTGTTGTGATCGACATGAAAACAATACTTTCCTTCCTGTATATTCATATAGGCAAGAGAAAGTAAAAATATGTTGCTGTGAATATAAATACAAAATATAGTGTCAAAATTTAATGAAAATTCGTTCAGTAGTTTTGGAAATCAGTACCCACCGGGTTGGTCTAGAGGTAAAGTCGTCGCTAGAATCAGCTGTTTTTCGGAGACAAAGGTTCCTGGTTCAAATCCTAGTAAAAGTAGTTACTTTTATATGGATTTGAATGCTAGACGGTGGTTACCGGTGTACTTCGATGGTTGGGGTTTAATTAACCATACTCTCTCAGGAATGGTCGGCCTGGGTCTGTACAAGACAACACCTCATTTACACGTCATATACATCATCCTCATCTCATTGGGTCATGGGGTTGCTTATTGCTCTGAATTGAACAGATTGCAACGTACACATATTGTTGTTGTTTAGGTCATTAGCAGAAAAGCTGGTTTGAACCTCTAGAGGCTTTACTAAGTAAAACGAGGAGTGAGGTGGTTTACCATTGCCTTCCTCACTGAGTGGAAAAGTACGCTTATCAGCATGCCGGGCCTTCTGAAAAGCACAAATTTTCCACTCTGCAAATGACACCTTCGCTTCATTCATCACAGGGTCTGGCTGTATAATGAAATTCATTACTTTCAGAGGAGACAACTGTGATTATTGTCACAGTACACCTCAACCTCTTCTGTTCTTAAATGATTCAGTCATTTAATTGGCTGACCATGCGATAAGAAACAGAACTATTTATTTTAGCCCTGCAACTAACAGATTGGGTGTAAATAATTAGACACTCCACATATTAGGAATTTAAAAAAAAAAATAGTTTCGGAAATTACCCTGCACAAAACGATACGTAGTCTACGTTAATTCCAAGCATGCGTATCGCAAAAGCGATTGCAATTTCTGTTCAAAATAAACAAAAGAGATGTTTAAAAGAACTATTTTCATGAAGATTACCTGGATTTCACACTGGTAGTTGGTAAATTCTCTTTGACTACTTCCTTCTCAGAATTCGATAAAGTTCTGGATACTCCTAGAAAAACGAAACCTTTATTGAGTTAACTTGAGGAACAACAACTTTATAAAAAAATCTGTTGTGAAACACTCACACAACTTTCTCTTGGCAATGCAAATAAATAACAATACAACTTAACATTAGTAATAAAACAATAGAAATAAACAAAAACTAACCTCAATAATTATAATCTAATGTTAATCATACATGAAAAGACACAAAATGAAAATCGACCTCAGTTTGGCTTACAAATACGATAAAATCGCTCTTTCACGCTAAACTAGGCACTGTACAAAAAAAATGCTTTAAATAAAAGTTGTAGATCTTTTAATTTCTTATAAATTTTATTGTATGCACTTTTGTCGTAAAATGCATACTAAGGCCGAAATCTTTAAAAAAATAAAAAATTTTTATACGTTTTCGTGAGAAAAAAAAACAGAAAATTGCAAATTACCAATAAACTAAGCATTATACAAAAAAAAGTTATAAATAAAAGTTGTAGAATTTTAAATTCTCTACAACTTTAATTACATACATTTTTGTGGTAAAATACGTAATAAAGCCGCAATCTTAAAAAAACAATTTCGTTATGTGAAAACTGCCTCACCAATAATTTCAGCAAACGTGGCACCTACCCTATCTTGTAAGAGCATAAAAAGGTAAGTAAATGAGGCAATTTAAAAAAAAAATCGTAGGACAAGTTTTTTAGAAAATCACAAAAAAGTGAAAAATTACATGAATACTACTTCTGGTTGAACGATTTTGATGAAAATGTTCGTGTCGGGTCCGGTAGTGGTATGTAACTTAAGTTTCAAGTTCGTACGATGTTCCGTTCTTGAGATATTTTATATACACACACACACACACCAATCACTAAAAACATGTTTTTTAGGTTCACGGGGTCTGAAAACTTGTAGATTCGGTGAAAACTTGATTTCTTAAAATCGATATGAAAACAATACTTTCCTTCCTACATATTCATATAGGCAAGAGAAAGTAAAAAATCTGGTGTGAAACACTCACACAACTTTCTCTTGCCAATGAAAATAATTAACAATAAACCAAACATCTAAAGGAAAAGAGGATAACCCAACTGCCTTTCAGAGAGAGAAGACAGCCGAATGCAGCTGTAGCAGAGAGATTGAGAGCCACCAGAACAAGGAATATGAAATTGATGTGGGAACGAAGAAAACAACAGTGGGGTGCCACAACTAACTCCTCAAGGAACGCATGACCATGAGTGACTTGAGTGCTCCAATTGGGGCGTAAAAAAAAAAAAAAAAATAAAAAAACCAAACATTAGTAATAAAACATTAGAAATAAACAAAAAAACTAATCTCAAAAAACATAACCTTATTAATCATAAGTGAAGGACGCAAAATGAAAATCAACCTTACTTCGGCTTAAAAATACAGAAAATCACTCTTTTACACTAAACTAGCCTCTGTAGAAAAAATTACTCTTAAATAAAAGTTGTAGATCTTTTTATTTCCTATAAAATTAATTATATACACTTTTGTCGTAAAATGCATTCTAAGGCCGACATTTTGAAAAAATCGATTTTTCACACGTTTTTTTGTGAGAAAACAACAGAAAATCGCTAATTACTGCTAAACTAAGCGTTATACAAAAAAAATTTTGAAGTAAAAGTTGTAGAATTTTAAATTCTCTACAACTTTTATTATATAAATTGTTGCGCTAAAATGCATAATTAAGCTGTAATCTTAAAAAAACAATTTTTTTATGTGAAAACAGCCTCACCAAGAGTTTCATCAAACATGGTGCCTACCCTATCTTTTAGAGCATAAAAAATGTAGTACGAGGCGATTTAAAAAAAAATCGTAGGACCAGCTTTTGAGAAAATCGCAAAAAAGTGAAAAATTACACGAATAAACTACCACTTCTGGTTGACCGATTTTGATAAAAATGTACGTGTCAGGTCCGGTAGTGGTATCTAACTTTAGTTTCGAGTTTCAAGTTTGTACGATGTTCCGTTCTTGAGATATTCTATTCACATACACACACAGACCAATAGCTAAAAACATGGTTTTTGGGTTCAGGGGGTCTGAAAACTTGTAGATCCGGTGAAAACTCGATTTCTTAAAATCGACATGAAAACAATACTTTCCTTCCTACATATTCATATAGGCAAGAGAAAGTAAAAAAGAGTAATTCCTTTCGCTGACAGTTTGCAACGTATTAAAAAACTTACCTTGACGCTTTTTCTTCATAGGTGAAGTTACTTTACGTATAAACTCATTACTGAAAACAAAACAGAACAGAAATGGAATTAAAAAAAAATCTGGTGTGAAACACTCACGCAACATTCTCTTGCCCGTGCAAATAATTAACAATAAACCTTGTTGTTGTTGTTTAGGTCAACAGCCGAAAGGCTGGTTTGAACTTCTAGAAGCTTTGTTGTTAAGGTCATTAGCTGAAAGGCTGGTTGAACTTCTAGAGGCGTTGTTGTTAAGGTCATTAGCTGAAAGGCTGGTTGAACTTCTAGAGGCGTTGTTGTTAAGGTCATCAGCCGAAAGGCTGGTTTGAATTTCTAGAGGAGTTGTTGTTAAGGTCATCAGCTGAAAGGCTGGTTTGAACCTCTAGAGGTTTCACTAAGTAAAACAAGGAGTGAGGTGGTTTACCATTGCCAACACTCACTGAGTGGAAAAGTATGCTTATCAGCACGCCGGGCCCTATGAAAAGCACATATTTTCCACTCTGCAAATGACACCTTCACTTCATTCACCACAGGGTCCAACTGTATAATGAAATTCATTACTCTCAGAGGAGATAACTCTGATTAGTGTCTTTTACACCTCTACCTCTTCTGTTCTTAAATGATTCAGTCATTTAATTGGCTGACCATGTGATAAATAAGAAACAGAACTATTTATTGGTTTACCATGCCTTCCTCACTGAGTGGAAAAGTATGCTTATCAGCACGCCGGGCCCTATGAAAAGCACATATTTTCCACTCTGCAAACGACACCTTCACTTCATTCACCACAGGGTCTAGCTGCACAATAAAATTCATTACTCTCAGAGGAGATAACTCTGATGATTAGTGTCTTTTACATCTCTACCTATTCTGTTCTTAAATGATTCAGTCATTTAATTGGCTGACCATGTGATAAATAAGAAACAGAACTATTTATTGGTTTACCATGCCTTCCTCACTGAGTGGAAAAGTATGCTTATCACCACGCCGGGCCCTATGAAAAGCACATATTTTCCACTCTGCAAATGACACCTTCACTTCATTCACCACAGGGTCCAACTGTATAATGAAATTCATTACTCTCAGAGGAGATAACTCTGATTAGTGTCTTTTACATCTCTACCTATTCTGTTCTTAAATGATTCAGTCATTTAATTGGCTGACCATGTGATAAATAAGAAACAGAACTATTTATTTTAGCCCTGCAACAAACAGATTGAGTGTAAATAATTTTACACTCCACCTGTCTGTTATGGGCAGACTAATAAACCTAACATTAGTAATGAAACATTAGAAATAAACAAAAAACTAACCTCAATAAACATAACCTAATTTTAATCATATATGAAAGACGCAAACTGAAAATCAACCTCAGTTTGCCTTTAAACTACGGAAAATCACTCATTTACGCTAAACTAGGCACTGTAGAGAAAAATGCTTTAAATTAAAATTGTAGTTCTTTTAATTTCCTATAAATTCGAATATATACACTTTTGTCATAAAATGCATACTAAGGTCGAAATCTTAAAAAAATCAATTTTTCACACGTTTTTGTGAGAAAAAAAAACAGAAAATCGCTAATTACCGCTAAACTAAGTGTTATACAAAAAAATGTTTGAAATAAAAGTTGTAGAATTTTAAATACTCTACAACTTTTATTTATACATTTTTGCGCTGAAATGCATAATAAAGCCGCAATCTTTAAAAAACAATTTTTTTACACGAAAACAGCCTCACCAAGAATTTCAGGAATCATGGTGCCTACCTTATCTTGTAGAGCATATAAAATTTAGTAAATGAGGCGATTTTTTAAAAAATCGTAGGATCAGTTTTGGAGGAAAATCGCATAAAAGTGAAAAATGACACGAATAAACTACTACTTCCGGTTGACCGATTTTGATGAAAATGTTCGTGTCGGGTCCGGTAGTGGTATGTAACTTAAGTTTCAAGTTCGTACGATGTTCCGTTCTTGAGATATTCTGTTCACACACACACAGACCAATCGCTAAAAACATGTTTTTTGGGTTGAGGGGGTCTGGAAACGTATAGATCCGGTGAAAACACGATTTCGAAAAATCGACATGAAAACAATACTTTCCTTCCTATATGCTCATATAGGCAAGAGAAAGTAAAAATTAAATGTTACTTTGAACATAAATACAAATATGCTGTCAAAATTTCATGAAAATCAACTTAAGTAGTTTTAGAAATAAGCGTGCACAAAAAAACGCGCTTTGTCTTTATGATTTAATACAGAATTTTTCAGCAAAAAGTGATTTTTTTTCCAAAATGCCCTTCTAACTCCCTTTAAACCAGCTCATGAGGTTAAAATATTCTGGAATAGCACTAAAAGAAATAAAAATAAAAACTAAATTCTATAATATTACCATTTTAATTTTGACTGCCTTTGCAATTTTAAAGGTGCTGATGACATCGATTTAGTTTTTCCACAGTTATTAGTCGCATTGTTTTCCGGTGGTTTTGAATTGACTGTATTACCTGAAAGAAAGACGTATGATATAAATACATTCAATATGAAGGCTTTTATACAGATATGAATACTAGACAGTTGTTGGGGTTCAATTAACCATACTCTCTCAGGAATGGTCGGCCTGGTTCTGTACAAGACTACACCTCATTTAAACGTCATACACATCATCCTCATCTAATTGGGTCATCGGGTTGCATATTGTTCTCAATTCAACAGATTGCAACGTACAGTAGAACTTTTTTAATCCGGCACGTTTGGGACTCGAAACTTGCCGGATTAAAGGAAATTCCGGACTATGGAGGTTATTTATAAAAATACAGGAGTCGTATAAAAAATAACACGATTTGCACAAGAAACTTTTACTGTATGTATTTATTATTTAAACATGGGTTATTTAAACAATATAAATCAATATAACGGGTGATTCAAAAAGAGCGCCGGTTTTTAAACGGCTGGTAAATTTTTGTTTATCGGTTGGCAACATTGTTAGACCTCATTTCTATTTCGGAGAACATTCCGATTGACGATTCAGTTGTAGTTTCTCTTGTTTGCAGTGTAGTACTCTCGCAGTCTGTGTCTAACCATGGAGAAGTTTACTATTGCGCAACGAGTGTTAATCATCAAAGCATTTTACCAGAGTGGAGAGAGTTATGCGGCTACTGTCAGGCGACTTCGCGGTACTCTAGGACGTAATGAAGCACCGAATGAATCAACAGTTCGCAGGCTCATGAAAAAGTTTTTTGAGACGGGTTCAACAGTCGACCTTAAAAGTTCTGGACGTCGTCGTTCTGGCCGAACTGAGCAGAACGTTGCGTTGGTTAGTGACAGTGTGGCTGTTAGCCCAGCAAAATCAATACGTCGCCGTTCTCAACAATTGGGTTTACGATGTTCTTCTGTACGGAGAATTCTTCGGTACGATCTCCAATATCACCCGTATAAAATTCAGTTGCTGCACGAGAAACAATGTTGTTGCTCCGTGAACGGTTCCAGGATCGCATCATTTCTCGTAATTCCGACCATCAATGGCCACCAAGGTCGTGTGACTTGACGCCTTGTGACTTTCATCTTTGGGGTCATCTGAAGTCATTGGTGTATGCCAATAAACCCCGAAACATCAATGACTTGAAGGAGGAAATTCGACGGGTTATCGGGCAAATGGAAGTCGAAACTTGTCGTGCAGTAATATCCAATTTCATGGACAGAGTTGATGCGTGCCAGCGCAGTAGAGGAGGACACATGCATGACATCATTTTTCATACATGAAATCGGAAGGTAAGATGAACTTGTTGATGTATTTATTTTCAGTTTTTCAATAAAATAAATCTCTTAATTTGATATATCAAAACCGGCGCTCTTTTTGAATCACCTATATATAGGAGAAATATTAAAATGCATTTTTTAAGTACAGTAAGTACATGATGAAATAAATTTGAATACAGTACTGTACTATTCGTGGTTTTTAGCAACAGCACTGGTAGATGGCTGGAAAAAAGATCTAATATCTACAGTGTAACCTCAGAAATCCGAACTAATTGGGGCTGACCCCCGTTCGAATTTGGATTATGCGGGGCACTTGGTAATTTACCTTTACCATTCCAAATAAAGAAGGGTATGAATTGTGGGTGGCCCTTTCAGACCCTGCCCGCACAATTGTGTTGGTCAGAATCAAGTCCCAACCCACACAATTGTGTGGGTATAGTATAAACTGTTTAAAATATAAACAAAACACTTTCTAGACCCCAGACCTGTATGCATCGCTTATCCACTCGTTCAGCAGATTCCTGGATGCGAAGAAGCCGAAGAAAACCGTCTTCAAGAATGGTTTGCAGATGACGACGCCGGTAATCAATATTTAGGCGATGGCGCTATTGTTTCAATGGTCCAGGAACAAGGCCAAAATAATGCCGCAGTTAAAGAAAGTAAAGAAGAGGACGTCTCGACTGATGTTATTTTACATGCAGATGCCACTAGTGCTCTTGAAGTTGCTCTGCGCTACGTAGAACAGCATGCTGCCGCTACCTTGATGGATGTGATGTTTATGCGACGCTGGCGCAACATCGCCGCTTCAAGCAGGATTACTTCCTTGCGTCAGACGAAGATAACCGATTTTGTTTCAACCAATTAAGGTGACGTATTCATTATAAAATATCAACTAAAATGTTCAAATAAATATTAAATTCATTTCTGATTTATAATTAGTATAACTTTCCATCACTTTTCAAGAATAGAATTTTTTAGCTTATTGCAAAATTGGTGTTCGGATTATCCGAAATTTTGGATTTTAGGGGTTCGGATTTCTGAGGTTACACTGTACTTGCTTCTTACAAATAGTATTTTTTTTTATTTAAAAAATTCATTTTTTATTACATGCAAGTTCATAACTTCGGCCTTACTGTATTGTTTATTTGACTCAGCAAATTTTACAAACATGACGCTTTGTGGCACTTGAGTGTCGGCAGTAGCTGTCGGGTTGCTCACTTTACAATGTTCATTGTGAAGGCAATTCTATAATTTTTGTCTATTGCCGTTGATGCCGGATTATAGACAATTCCGGACTATAGAATGCAGGATTAAGGAGGTTTTACTGTATTTAAAATTAGGAATTACAAAAAATATGAAGGCAAAATCGTAATTACACTGCTTTGCTGGCACAACATTAAAGTTGGCAAGATACGGTAAAGCCCATCAGTGTCATCTTTAATCAGCGATTTAAAAAAACAGATTTTATTCCAGCGTCTAAAAACAGGAATAGAATACCTCAGAGAAATACAGTCAAACTTTACTATAGATACTGAAGTCACGAGATTGCCTTTTGCGTATGGATTCGCTGTAAGGAAGGGAACTGAAAATATGACAGTGCTGCAAACCTCAACAGTAAGACACTACTCGTACATTTCACTACCGTGCAGTTTCTGCATACATTTCATAAGCTATGGTTTAATCCCGAGAAAGTTTTCTTCATAAACCTTATAAGAAATAAATATGACCTTTACTACTGCCTATAGCTTAATTACACGACTAGAAATGTTTGATTTACTCTAATTACCAGCTAGCTACCTTATTCCATTTCATATAATGAATTAATATAATAATTTCACTAACCTTCTTTTTAAACTGCACTGTCACCTTTATTTTATTCCTACTTACACGTGTTTCGGTGGATCCACCATCATCAGAGTAAATGAAAAATTGAAACTAAAAATTTTTTTTTCATTTATTTAAAATTTACAGAAGATGATACATCTTCAGTCACTTGTAAAATTGTTTATACAAGAGACTGAAGATGTATCATCTTCTGTAAATTTTAAATAAATGAAAAAAAAATTTTTAGTTTCAATTTTTCATTTACTCTGATGATGGTGGATCCACCGAAACACGTGTAAGTAGGAATAAAATAAAGGTGACAGTGCAGTTTAAAAAGAAGGCTAGTGAAATTATTATATTAATTCATTATATGAAATAGAAATATTTTAAACTGCAGGATGCATTATAAAGATTTATTTTTGAATGAAGATACCTTATTCCATTGGAACAAATTTCCTACGAATGAATCACCTTATTTACTATCGCTGTCACCAGCGTCTCCACTATCAATCTCACTAGTATCTACCTAACCGTTTCCTTTTTTTACCGGGCGTTAACAAAACCGTTGAAGAATAGCTTCTTCATGTCTTTAATTTCCTTCTTTATTTTTCGAATTGTGGGAAGAGAAACATCACAGTAGTTAGCCACTTGCTCACGGCTTTTGTTAAGAGGTAGTGAAAGGTATTTTTGATTAGTTTCAACTTTACAGCATTTTATTACACCGCGTATTAGACTTCGTTCAGCACTGTGAATAGTCTGCCCACATTTTCGAGAAACTAACATTTCTGTTAACGGTAACAAACAGTTAGGTATATTCGTACCGTTAACCTACAAAACTGCCCATAACAGACAGGTAGAGAGTCAAATTATTTACACTCAATCTTTTTGTTGCAGGGCTAAAATAAATAGTTCTGTTTCTTATCATATGGTCAGCCAATTAAATGACTGAATCATTTAAGAACAGAAGAGGTAGAGGTGTAAAAGACACTAATCAGAGTTATCTCCTCTGAAAGTAATGGATTTCATTATACAGCCAGACCCTGTGGTGAATGAAGTGAAGGTGTCATTTGCAGAGTGGAAAATATGTGCTTTTCAGAGGGCCCGGCATGCTGATAAGCGTACTTTTCTATTCAGTGAGGAAGGCAATGGTAAACCACCTCACTCCTTGTTTTACTTAGTAAAACCTCTACTGGTTCAAACCAGCTTTTTGGCTGATCACCTAAACAACAACAACAACAACCTACAAAAGGTTCCGCGATATGCTCTGGGTATAGTACAAGTTGTTGTGTTTGCCGTACTGAAATTAAAGTAGTCGCGCATGCGCACTGATGCTTTCCCCCCCTTTACTCCTCATTGCAAACGCGGGCAAACTCGTGACTCAAGCGACTATAGTTGCCATACTCCTCCAAAACGGCTTAACCGATTTTGATGAAATTTTATTTGTACACTTGGTAGGTCTGAGAATAGGTTTTTATCTATTTTTTTTTATACCTCTAAGTGATAAGGGTGGTCCACCCCAAAAATTTTGTTTTTATATTTTGGACAAAATTTTAATTTTTAATTTTTTTATACAGTAGTGGCATTAAAAAATTCATACTTCTATAAATTTTCACCCTTCTACCACCTAGTTAAAATGTTAACTAATATGTAGGTTGGGAGTAACAGCTGATAATGATCAGCTGTTACTCCCAACCGAATATTATGTTATGCAGTTAAGAATGTGCGTTTTATGTGCGTCTGTTTTGATTTTAAATAAAGCGAAATTTCAATATCTATTATTCACTTTTTCCTGAGTAATTCACATGAATCTTTTCAGAATTAAATTTTCTACAAATATATTTTAAGAAAAAATACATCTTTATTTACCATTTATGGAAGTATTCTTACATTAAACACAAAAATGTGATATTTCTTTGCTCCAATTCTTGTGTTTTATGCAAGATATCTATGAAAGTATCGCATTTACAGCTGTGGAACCAATTTTATTCAATTTTTCAGATTAAAAAACATAAGAAACAATTGTATTTGTGTCTTTGTAACTAACTTTAACATTTTTATACGGTTTTACTTCACCGAGGTTACAGAGTTCTAGGTGAAATTTTTCGCTAGCCGTAACTCGCTAACCAAGCGTTTTCAGGAATATGTTTATATGAACTTTTTTTCTTATTTTTAGCTATAGAATCAGATCCTAAGAGATTACCATATAGTTTTGAATCACCCTGTACAGGATGATTCACAAAGATATGCAGAAACTTTGGGAGCCCATTGTACATGTAAAAATAATGAAAAAAGTTTATATTAACATGGGTCCGGAAATGCTTCGTTACCGAGTTACGGCTAGCGAAAGATTTCGCCCTGATTTCAGCTCACCAAGTGAAATGAGGTCTTCTTGAAATTCTGGTAAGGTAGATTAAGGGGCGAATTCAATTGTTTCTTATGGTTTTTGACCTGATAAATTGAATAAAACATGTCCCAGAACTGTAAGTTAAATAATTGTTGATAAAACTAGTCTCAAATGCAAAAAAATGGAGTGAAAAAAAAACACATTTTTTCATCTTTGTTTTTCCGGTTAATTTTACTTTGCACTGTTATGAATAAAACTTCATTTAATGAAACATCTATTTGCTTTCTGTGTACTTTATTTACACCGGTTTGTTCAGAATAAATTTTTTTACATGTTTTATTCAAAAATTTTAACTGTTTCGTGGTGAAATACCAAAGTTATTCATGCCCAAAGATGAAAAAAATTTGTTTTCACTCCATTTTTTGCATTTGACACTGGTTTTCTTAAAAATATTTAACTTACAGCAGTTCTGGGACCTGTTTTATTCAATTTATCAGATCGAAAACCATGAGAAATGATTGAATTCGCCCCTTAATCTACCTTACCAGAATTTCAGGAAGACCTCATTTCACCTGGTGAGCTGAAATCCGGGCGAAACTTTCGCTAGCCGTAACTCGGAAACGAAGCATTTCCGGACCCATGTTTATATAAACTTTTTTCATTATTTTTACATATACAATGGGCTCCTAAAGTTTCTGCATATCTTTGTGAATCACCCTGTATATCAAATTACTCGCCTTGAAATGCTCTTTCATTTGATGTATAATACAAGGCATCTAACATTTTGTTAATGTATATAACAAAACTATTAAAAGAACAAAGTGGCCAACCTCTATTTGATGGCTTCAATTATGTTCCAGACAGAGAACTTTTTAATTCTTTTACAAAATTTGTGTGTTTTCTTTGCTGGGACGGGTACTTTTGGGACCCCCCTTGTAAGCATTATACAAAAAAAAAATATTTGAAATAAAAGCTGTAGGTAACCTATAACCTTGATTATATACAATTTTACCCTACAATTCACATTAACCCCTTACCGGTTTTTGCCGGAATATTCCGGCGTACGAGAAGTGCATAGAAAGGGCCACTGACGGAATATTCCGACAATAAATTTTGTCCAGTTTTAAAACATCCGTTGTCGGACTATTCCGTTTTAACTGTTGCGTATCTCTTTGTATAGCTATTTTAGTTCTATGTTCTAACACTTATAGCGCTAGTAAATATTTTTGTAGAAGTCTATCTTCGAAATAACGTTGCTATTCTGTTCTGGGTACTCGGACAGTTTTAGGTTAGTGTTAGCCAGCCGACTTGTTTACTATTGTAAAGAGTTACGTCGACCTGTCATTTTCTGTTAAATGCCGTATTATGGTTTATAATAGTGGAGAAAATTTAGTTTTTTCGTTTTTTATAATTACAATCTTCTATTTGAATAAATTAACTTTGGTATTTAGTTTTTCGTAATTATTGCTTCCTAAAGAGGCATTGATCTGTCGTCACCAAAAGCAGCTATGACAGGTTAGGTATCCATTTCTTATTATTGTAATAACATCTACTCTGCATGAAAAATACCAGTGTTTGTAACTTAATAAGTCATAACTAGGATATACACAACTTTCCATGCAATAATAAAAATAGAGCAACTTAGTATCGTTTTCTGAAAAAAAAGAAACCGGTAAGGGGTTAAGATCGCAATCTTAAAACCAACATTTTTTCCAAAGAGAGCAAAAATGAACAGTAAAAAAAAAAACATTTTTATTACCTGAACTTACAGAGAGCACCGTTACAAAACATGGTTTCAACTTTACATCCTTCGATTTTCTGGAAAAAAAAAGAAAAAAATGTTACGATAATTAGTACAAAATATACAATTAATTAATATACAATTTGCACACAATCTGTTAGTTTCAGGGCTAAAAAAAATAGTTCTGTTTCTTATCACATGGCCAGCCAATTAAATGATCGAATCATTTAAGAACTGAAGAGGTAGAGGTATAAAAGACACTAATCAAGAGTTATCTCCTCTGAAAGTAATGAATTTCATTATACAGTTGGACCCTGTGGTGAATGAAGTGAAGGTGTCATTTGCAGAGTGGAAAATATGTGCTTTTCAGATGGCCTGGCATGCTGGTAAGTATACTTTTTAACTCGGTAAGGAAGGCATATATAAACCACCTTACTCCTAGTTTGACTTAGAAAAACCTCTACAGGTTCAAACCAACTGTTTGGCTGATGACCAAAACAACACATGCAATTAAAATAAACAGGCGTAAAGTTTTCTATTTTTATGCAAACAATGCTTTTATTGCAGTATTGATAGAAACATTAAAAAAGTTTACAATGGGTTTCTTAAAAAAAAATTCAGTGATTTTTTTTACCGCGTCTTTTCGCATTTAAGCCAATAAAAGTAATTAGTGCCCCTGTTGCCCACTGAATACAAGTATTAAAACATTTCGTTACGTCTTCATAAAATATTGTAATGACTTAATAAACAAATCTGGTGTGAAACACTCACACACACAACTTTCTCTTGGCAATGCAAATAATGACCAATATAACCTAATATTAGTAATAAAACATTAGAAATAAACAAAAAAACTAACCTCAAAAAACATAACCTTATTTTAATCATGAGTGAAAGACGCAAAAGTAAAATCGACCTAAGTTTGGCTTAAAAATACGGAAAATCACTCTTTCACGCTAAACTAGGATCTGTAGAGAAAAATGCTTTAAATAAAAGTTGTAGATCATTTAATTTTCTATAAATTTGATTATACACTTTTGTCATAAAATGCATACTAAGGCCAAAATCTTTAAAAAATTGATTTTTCACACGTTTTTGTGAGAAAAAAAAACAGAAAATTGCTAATTACCGCTAAACTAAGCGTTAGTAAGGTAGTTTACTCAAATAAACTACTACTTCCGGTTGAACGTTGATGAAAATGTTTGTGTCGGGTCCGATAGTGGTATGTAACTTAAATTTCAAGTTCGTACGATGTTCCGTTCTTGAGATATTCTGTTCACACACAGACAAATCGCTAAAAAGATGTTGTTGCGTGGGTGTGAGGGGGTCTGTTTACGTGTAGATCCGGTGAAGTGTATTTGTTAAAATCGACATTAAAACAATCGTTTCCTTCTTATATCGCCTATTCATATAGGCAAGAGAAAGTAAAAATGGCTGACGACGTATTCACAGTGTATAACAGAGCTAAGAGAGCAAGTGTTGGCAACGCATACGTAAAGAGAGCTCATCACCCTTGAACAAATAACGGGTGATTCAAAAAGAGCGCCGGTTTTTAAACGGCTGGTAAATTTTTGTTTATCGGTTGGCAACATTGTTAGACCTCATTTCTATTTCGGAGAACATTCCGATTGACGATTCAGTTGTAGTTTCTCTTGTTCGCAGTGTAGTACTCTCGCAGTCTGTGTCTAACCATGGAGAAGTTTACTATTGCGCAACGAGTGTTAATCGTCAAAACATTTTACCAGAGTGGAGAGAGTTATGCGGCTACTGTCAGGCGACTTCGCGGTACTCTAGGACGTAATGAAGCACCGAATGAATCAACAGTTCGCAGGCTCATGAAAAAGTTTTTTGAGACGGGTTCAACAGTCGACCTTAAAAGTTCTGGACGTCGTCGTTCTGGCCGAACTGAGCAGAACGTTGCGTTGGTTCGTGACAGTGTGGCTGTTAGCCCAGCAAAATCAATACGTCGCCGTTCTCAACAATTGGGTTTACGATGTTCGTCTGTACGGAGAATTCTTCGGTACGATCTCCAATATCACCCGTATAAAATTCAGTTGCTGCACGAGAAACAATGTTGTTGCTCCGTGAACGGTTCCAGGATCGCATCATTTCTCGTAATTCCGACCATCAATGGCCACCAAGGTCGTGTGACTTGACGCCTTGTGACTTTCATCTTTGGGGTCATCTGAAGTCATTGGTGTATGCCAATAAACCCCGAAACATCAATGACTTGAAGGAGGAAATTCGACGGGTTATCGGGCAAATGGAAGTCGAAACTTGTCGTGCAGTAATATCCAATTTCATGGACAGAGTTGATGCGTGCCAGCGCAGTAGAGGAAGACACATGCATGACATCATTTTTCATACATGAAATCGGAAGGTAAGATGAACTTGTTGATGTATTTATTTTCAGTTTTTCAATAAAATAAATCTCTTAATTTGATATATCAAAACCGGCGCTCTTTTTGAATCACCCTATAGTATGGTATAGATTTATAATAAATATTGAAATACAGTATAATACCGATTATCCGTGGTAATTGGGGGGGATAACTATACCGGATAACCGGAAAACACGGATAATACAACCCAATTCGGTCGAGACCACCTACGTCATAAACAAAACCACCAGTTACGCGTATGTTTTATTCTACTGATTAATACATGTTAATACTATCGGATATCGGAAATAAATAAACAAATTGTATTGAAATAAAAATATTTACTACATAAATTTATATAAATCTTACTTTAAACTACGTAACAAAAAATATCACAAAAAAAATCTGTTATTTTACTTTGTTTCATTTTACCACGATACGAAATTAGTTTATGTCTACATTAATGTGCCTACTCATTGTTGTCGTAATCGAACATTATTATCGTAGTAAATCACAATAATTGTGATAATTACGATGACGAAAATGTCACGAGTTGAAAAGTTTTAATTTGTAAAAGTTATACAGTACATACATAATTAATTTTTCTAGTGATTTTAATTTTTCTAGCCGGCCGCGTTGGCGATGTTGGTAACGTGCTCGCCTCTCATCACGTGGTCTTGGGTTTGAATCCCACTCGGGCATGGGATTTTTTCATACGTTACAAAAATTCATTCGTCCTTCACCGTCTGCATTAGCAGCAATTTGCAAAACAGTCGGACGTTAAACAAAAAAAAAAAAAAAATTTCTAGTGATCGCACGGTTAATCCAAACCCCGGTTAAACGATCCACGGAAAATCGGTACTCTACTGTATACTTTTAACCACCAGAAAAAAAAGATTCCTTATTTACCATGGTAGGTGTAGGAAGTTTTAAATTTCGACGTAGAAAATTTTTAATGAATTTTAATTTACTGAAGACGTGTACAGGTCATTTGTTCTATAGGGTGATTCAAAAAGAGCGCCGGTTTTTAAACGGCTAGTAAATTTTTGTTTATCGGTTGGCAACATTGTTTGACCTCATTTCTATTTCGGAGAACATTCCGATTGACGATTCAGTTGTAGTTTCTCTTGTTCGCAGTGTAATACTCTCGCAGTCTCTGTCTAACCATGGAGAAGTTTACTATTGCGCAACGAGTGTTAATCGTCAAAACATTTTACCAGAGTGGAGAGAGTTATGCGGCTACTGTCAGGCGACTTCGCGGTACTCTAGGACGTATGAATCAACAGTTCGCAGGCTCATGAAAAAGTTTTTTGAGACGCGTTCAACAGTCGACCTTAAAAGTTCTGGACGTCGTCGTTCTGGCCGAACTGAGCAGAACTTTGCGTTGGTTCGTGACAGTGTGGCTGTTAGCCCAGCAAAATCAATACGTCGCCGTTCTCAACAATTGGGTTTAAGATGTTCTTCTGTACGGAGAATTCTTCGGTACGATCTCCAATATCACCCGTATAAAATTCAGTTGACGCAACATTTGAAAGTGGCAGACCACCAGAAGAGACGACAGTTTGTTGATTGGGTATTGAGAAAACGACAGGATGATGACACCTTCGCAAACAAAATCATTTTCAGTGATGAGGCGCACTTCCACTTAAACGGTTTTGTTAATAAACAGAACTGCCGTATGTGGGGTTTTAAACCCCACCTACGGAAACTTGTCCCACATAGTCGAAACTTGTCGTGCAGTAATATCCAATTTCATGGACAGAGTTGATGCGTGCCAGCGCAGTAGAGGAGGACACATGCATGACATCATTTTTCATACATAAAATCGGAAGGTACGATGAACTTGTTGATGTATTTATTTTCAGTTTTTCAATAAAATAAATCTCTTAATTTGATATATCAAAACCGGCGCTCTTTTTGAATCACCCTATAGCTAGAAGCTCTCCCACCAACGCTCTGTGCCACTGAGCTGTTCTGTTTAGTGGTGGGGGGAAGCATTTCGAAGGGAAGTGATCAGTCTCTCCATAGTGCTATAGCAGCGTTAACAACGTAAGTGCACTATAAATCCTAAAAACATTGACTGTATCTTGTAATTTTATATTTTTGTTGTTCTCTTCAACTAGTGCATCCGGTAGTAGGCCAACTGTTTTTACTCTTTTGCTGTTTGGTTTTGTTTATATTAATTTTTCACGTTGTGTTTAGGTCATCAGCCAAAAGGCTGGTTTGAACCCGTAGAGGTTTCACTAAGTAAAACGAGGAGTGAAGTGGTTTACCCATTGCCTTCCTCACTGAGTGGAAAAGTAAGCTTATCAGCATGCCGGGCCCTCTGAAAAGCACGTATTTTCCACTCTGCAAATGACACCTTCACTTCATTCACCACAGGGTCTAACTGTATAATGAAATTCATTACTTTTAGAGGAGATAACTCTGATTAGTGTCTTTAACACCTCTACCTCTTCAATTTTTTTTTCCACGTAACGGACCAATTTTACTGACCGATGTGCAATATCGTGTAGCAGAGCTATGGGGATTTCGTGTAGTACAGTTCAAAGAATTTTGAAAGAAAAAAGAAAAAAACCCCGATGTGCTAATCAGAACACCAAATATGAAAAGAATGAGAAGGAAAGTGAAGAGTGAAGTGGACGATTTTGATAAGTATGTTGTGAGAAAAACAATATATGATTTTCATAAAACAAATGCTGAATGGCCCAACTTTGAATTCGTTACTCCCCGTTTTGCAGGAGAAAATTAATTTCAAAGGAAGTAAATGGTCGCTGTGGAAAATTATTTAAGATATGACATTCAGATGGGGAAAGGCAAAAGACAACACAAAATATAACGTTTTTAACTAGTTTTTACTTTCTCTTGCCTATATGAATATACAGGAAGGAAAGTATTGTTTTCATGTCGATTTTTCGAAATCGAGTTTTCACCGGATCTATACGTTTTCAGACCCCCTGAACCCCAAAAAACATGTTTTTAGCGATTGGTCCACATATCAGAGTGCGTGAATATCTCAAGAACGGAACATCGTACGAACTTGAAACTTGAAACTTAAGTTACATATCACTACCGGACCCGACCACGAACATTTTCATCAAAATCGGTCAACCGGAAGTAGTAGTTTTATTCGTATAATTTTTTCACTTTTCTGCGATTTTCTCAAAAACTAGTCCTACGATTTTTTTTAAAATCAACTGGTTTACTACATTTTTTATGCTCTACAATATAGGGTAGGCGCCATGTTTGCTGAAATTCTGCGTGAGGCTGTTTTTACGTAAAAACATTTTCTTTTTTAAGATTGCGGCTTTAATATGCATTTTAGCGCAAAACGTTATATAATAAAAGTTGTAGAGAATGTAAAAATTCTACAACTTTTATTTCAAACATTTTTTTTGTATAAACGCTTAGTTTAGCGGTAATTTGCGATTTTCTGATTTTTTTCTCACGTAAACGTGAGAAAAATCTATTTTTTTAACATTTCGGTCTTAGTATGCATTTTACGACAAAAGTGTATATAATTAAATTTATAGAAAATTAAAAGATCTACAACTTTTGTTTAGAGCATTTTTTCTCTACAGAGCCTAGTTTAGCGTGAAAGCGTGATTTTCCGTATTTTTAAGCCAAACTGAGTTCGATTGTCATTTTGCGTCATTCACTCATGAATTAAAATAAGTTTATGTTTTTGAGGTTAGTTTTTGTTTATTTCTAATATTTTTATTAATAATGTTAGGTTTATTATTAATTATTTGCATTGGCAAGAGAAAGTTGTGTGAGTGTTTCACACCAGATTTTTAGTCTAGCGTAGGCCTAGTAGTTGTAACAGAGTAGTATACAGTTAGAAAGAGAGGAAATGATGATCAAGTGAGAAGGAGACAACACTTGCCCCGTTGAAACTATCCCTACTCTACCTACTCGCCCTCCCCTTACAAGCTTCTTCCAAAAAACAAAAATCTCGTGTGAAACACTCACACCACTTTCTCTTGCCAGTGCAAATAATTAACAATAAAACTAACATTACAAATAAAACATTAGAAATAAATAAAAAACTAACCTCAATAAACATAACCTAATTTTAATCATATATGAAAGACGCAAAATGAAAATCAACCTCAGTTTGGCCTAAAAATACGGAAAATCACTCTTTCACGCTCAACTAGGCTCTGTAGAGAAAAATGCTCTAAATAAAAGTTATAGATCTTTTAAATTACTATAAATTTGATTAAATACACTTTTGTCGTAAAAAAATGCATACTAAGTCTGAAATCTAAAAAAAACCGATTTTTCACACGTTTTTCATGAGAAAAAAAAATGGAAAATCGCTAATTACCGCTAAACTAAGCGTTATACAAAAAAATGTTTGAAATAAAAGTTGTAGAATTTTAAATTCTCTACATTTTTTATTATATACATTTTTGCGCTATAGTACATATTAAAGCGGTAATCTTAAAAAAAAAATACTTTTTTTTTACGTGAAAACAGCCTCACCAAGAATTTTCAGCAAACATGGCGCTTACCGTATCTT
Organism: Catonia carolina; assembly: GCA_035578175.1. Taxonomy (NCBI): domain Eukaryota; kingdom Metazoa; phylum Arthropoda; class Insecta; order Hemiptera; family Achilidae; genus Catonia; species Catonia carolina. The sequence goes on along the minus strand of JAQMRL010000006.1, from coordinate 1,129,600 downwards.
GTAGAGAATAAAAAATTGAGTAAACCAGGCGATTTTAAAAAAAATCGTAGGATCAGGTTTTGAGAAAATCGTAAAAAAGTGAAAAATTATACGAATAAACTACTACTTCCGGTTGACCGATTTTGATGAAAATGTTCGTGTCGGGTCCGGTAGTGGTATGTAACTTAAGTTTCAAGTTTCAAGTTCGTACGATGTTCCGTTCTTGAGATATTCTGTACACACACACACACACACACACACACACACACACAGACCAATCGCTAAAAACATATTTTTTGGGTTGAGGGGGTCTGAAAACGTATAGATCCTTTGAAAAATCGACATGAAAAACAATACTTTCCTTCCTATATATTCATATAGGCAAGAGAAAGTAAAAATGTACTATACAAGACACACGAAAGCGCTATAAACATTGATAAGTGTTTTATGTTACCGTATTCGGGTGGTTAGAAATATATACATTTCAATTTCAATTATAATAAATAATGTAGAAAATTGTAGAAAATATAAATTTACTTACACTTTCGAGTTATCTATAATTTCATCGCTACACTCAACCTCTTCATTAACGCTTTGCTGATTACTATCATTATCACAGCATTTATCATCATCATCATCAATAGATTTATCGCCAGCATCATCACCATTATTATTCTTAGGATCTACATTCGTAGTAGTATCACTGAAACTGTCTTCAACGACCTCACGAGTTTCTTCATCGGGAACTTTATCGTTAATTCTACCGGAAATAGAAACCGAAGTACCGTTTTCTTCGTAAATACTGAAACTATTTTTCATATCGCTACAATTCGATTTAGGTTTTTTACGATAAGTAATCGTGGGCGGTAAATTAGCAGCGTTCATAATATCGTTAGAATTATCGCTGTGAACAACAACAAGTGTTCTAGTATCGCAATCGTTTCTTATATCTGAATTATTATCGTTATTCAGAATTTTCTCTTCGTTACTATTACCGCTATTTTTATTATTATTATTATTATTATTATTCGTAATATAAACCGGAAACATCCAACTACAACCTTCCATTGGATTTTCGTTACTTTGCAAATTACCGCCACACTTGCGTTTCTTGTTGGACGATATATCGTCCGTCGCTTCGTTATAATCGGTTTTACGTTTAATTTTGTCGATGTTTACGCCAGTCGAACTGATATCATTTTCATTCGTTAACGTTGTCGTGGTCGACACAGATGACGGCGATGACGGGCATGATAACATGGGTGAAACCGGTCGTTCCAGATTTAAAACCGCTTTACTATTTTTCAAAGTATTTTTATCGTGTTCCTGTTAACAAAAAAAAAAAAAAAAAATTAATTCATGAACACCACAAGACGAGGTATAAGTACCAGACAAACTAATGTCCCATAGCCGAGTGAGTGAGAGGGAGATATGTGGCATAACTACGCATGCGCTCAAAGGTCTTTACCGTTATAATCCAAATCTGAAAACATACTACAGTCGTTATCTTGCTTGTTAGTTTAGTGCGTGCATAAACGCTTGCTCACAACAATGAGTAAAATTATACGACAATGTTATTGGAACGGCGTGTATGGGTTGTGGGAGTGAGAGCGTTATACATTCTCTCACTCCCACGGCTAGGGGACTTCAATTCATCTGAATACTGTACTGTGTGGAAGGGTAGTCATGGGGCTTATTCAACCCTTGCAATCCCAAATTTTTTTAACTATTTTTTTTAAATACGTGCGTATTGTTTCATACATTTTACTGACATTGAAGTGAAATTAAATCACTTTTAGACCCCTCAGCCTTTTTGATGGCCTGACAAAAAGTGGTGACACGTATGTCACATTGGGACTTTATATCAAAGTTCCCAACATTAAATAAATAACTAAAATCATGTTCAGGCTTCCTAAACAATATTCTCTTAACTTAGATTTGTAGCAAAAAAAACTAAATATGATTTTAATATCAAAGCATTATTTAAGCAGGCAAAGAAATTCATTGCCTATTCCAGCAGGAAGGCTGGGGATATATAATAGACTAGGAAGACAGGACTTGAGGAGGGTAGTGGGCCTGATGACTGGTCATTGTAATCTTGGGTATCATTTATCCAAGATAGGAATTGCTGAAGAGAGCCTGTGTAGATTCTGTCATGAGGCAGAAGAGAAGGCTGAGCACATTTTATGCAGTTGCAAAGTGGTTGGCTGCAAAAGAAGAGCGCTGATGGGTAAGGATGTGTTAACACCTTCTCAGGTAAGTGCACTAGATCCTAGGCAGAACCTGCGCTTTATTGAAAGTGTGGGGCTTGCTTAAATAAGTAATAGGGGCAATCACAAAAGATCTTTTAGGTCGCGGTGAGGAGGGGCTGCAGAAAAATATCAAAGCATTATTTAAGACTTAAAAAAATTTTACAATTAAAAAATTCTGGTAAAATGGATAAAATCACTATTTACAGTCTAAAAAATAATACTTGTATGTACATTCAACGTACTTGAAGAAATGCTACTTTATTTTAGTAAATGAACACAAATATTTATAAACTAAAATTAACTTAGAAACTAATGGTCACCTCTGTGGCATAGTGGTCAGCATCTTACTCTGCAAAGCGGAGGTCTCAGGTTCAACTCCTGACTAGGGTACAGAAAATTATTACACTTCACATCCAGCGCTCTTGAATCCAAAGTAGTCGCTAACCATTAAAATTTTTATGTCCGTTATTTCACTCCAATGTGACTTCTATGCCACCGCACTGGGTTAGAAAAAAGGGTTAACGTAACATACTAAAGGCCAAAATCTTAAAAAAAATCAATTTTTCACACGTTTTTGTGAGAAAAAAAACAGAAAATTGCTGATTACCGCTAAACTAAGCGTTGTACAAAACAATGTTTAAAATGAAATTTGTAGAATTTTAAATTGTTTACAACTTTTATTGTATAAATTTTTTGCAATAAAATGCATATTCAAGCTGCAATCTTACTATAATAAACTACTACAGAAGTAGTTTCCGGTTGACCGATTTTGATGAAAATGTTCGTGTCGGGTCCGGTAATAATATGCAACTGAAGTTTCCAGTTTCAAGTTCGTACCATGTTCTGTTCTTGAGATATTTTGTATACACACACACACAGACCAATCACTAAAAACATGTTTGTGTGGGTTCAGGGGGTCTGAAATACGTGTAGATCCGATGAAAACTTGATTTCTTAAAATCGACATGAAAAACAATACTTTCCTTCCTATACGTTCATATAGGCAAGAGAAAGTAAAAAAATCTGGTGTGAAACACTCACACAACTTTCTCTTGCCAGTGCAAATAATTAACAATATAACCTAACATTACTAATAAAACATTAGAAATAAACAAAAAAACTAACCTCAATAAACAACCTAATATTAATCATATATGAAAGATGCAAAAATGACAATCTATCTCAGTTTGCCTTAAAAATACGGCAAATCACTTTTTTCACGCTAAACTAGGCTCTGTAGAAAAAAAAATGCTCTAAATAAAAGTTGTAGATCTTTTAATTTTCTGTAAATTTGATTATATACACTTTTGTCATAAAATGCATACTAAGGCCGAAATCTTAAAAAAATCAATTTTTTCACACGTTTTTGTGAGAAAAAACAGAAAATTGCTAATTATCGCTAAACTAAGCGTTGAACAAAAAAAAATGTTTAAAATAAAAGTTGTAGGATTTTAAATTGTCTACAACTTTTATTGTATAAAATTTTTGCGATAAAATGCATATTCAAGCCGCAATCTTAAAAAAAAAACCATTTTTTTATGTGAAAAACAGCCTCACCAAGAATTTCAGCAAACATGGCACCTACCCTATCTAGTAGAGCATAAAAAAATTAAAAAAATGAGGCGATTTAAAAACAATCGTATGAGTAGTTTTTGAGAAAATTGCAAAAAAGTGAAAAAATTACGCGAAAAAAAATAAAAACTACACGAAAAAAAAATTAACTACTACTTCCGGTTTGACCGATTTTGATAAAAATTTTCATGTTGGGGTCCGGTAGTGGTATGTAACTTAAGTTTCAAGTTTCAAGTTCGTACGATGTTCCGTTCTAGAGATATTTTGTATACACACACACACAGACCAATTGCTAAAAACTTGTTTTTTGGGTTCAGGGGGTCTGAAAACGTGTAGATCCGGTGAAAACTTGATTTGTTAAAATGGGCATGAAAACAATACTTTCCTTCCTATATATATTCATATAGGCAAGAGAAAGTAATAACTTGACTCTAAATAAAGTTAACGCGTTTTTTAACTCTGATTTTTACTCAGTTCACAAAATATTCGGTAGATTTCGCTGTAAGCATATAGAAAAATTGAACTGAATGAAAATATATAGCATGAATCTGTGCAACTGAAGCCCGGTATAACATCGTCTGAATCTTACTACAGAATTAAATGTGGCGGCCCGAGGTATACTCGGGCTTCGGACAACTGCGATTTACGCTCACCCCGAGCTATACTCAGGTTTAGGCTTCAAATTGTTAAATGTTTTCCATGCAACTCAGTTTAGCTGGACAACGCTTGTTGGTTCACGATTAACTGCACTTCAGATGGGACGACATCAGTTTTCATCCAACATAAATGCTAGCAGCTTTTCTTTGGTCCATAGAGACTATAATCTCTCCAAGTTGAAACAATCTACATACAAAAAAATTCAATGAATGTGTGTATGTATGCGTGGATGTTCACCTTTATCTCCTAAATTACTTAACCGATTTTCATGCGGTTTTTTTTTATGTTGTAACTATGAGACGCTGGTGCACGTTTTAGGGCTATTGAAACCCTTAAAAAGTTAGCCCTAAAGGGTTGAAAATAATGTTTATATCCTACATTAAGGCTCTTCTGAGCCTTAATCTTAATGTAGGCATAGCAACACACGCCGGGTACTGCTAGTACAAAAATATAAAGACGGAAGGAATTATACACCAGCTGTAAAATGTTAAAACTGATAATGAAAATAATGTAAACCAAACAAGGGTACCTCCTCGATCGAATGCAGCGGTAAACTCAACCGTTTGACGACGACAGATGTAACTGTGGTAACAGCAGCGGTGACTTGAGCCGACGCCAAACTACTTGCGATATCATCGACAGCATCGCTATTATCATTGTAATTATCATCATTATTAGTCGGTGGACAAGTTGCGATACGATTTAAACTAGAAGATGGAGCGTCATCAGTAGATGTACTAGTAGAAGGAGTAGGAACAGATACTGGAACGGCCGTTGAAACACTAGGCACGGCAAAATTTTGAGCGTGTTGGTTAACTGCAAAAAAAATATAATTTCAGCAAATAGTAATAATACAGATTTGGGGCACCCTGGACAATGCTTTTTGCGGATGACATTGTGCTGGTGGGAGAATCCAGGGATATACGAGTGGAGAGGAAACTGGAAAGTTGGAGAGAGGTATTAGAGGAGGGAGGCCTGAGGATCAGCAGGGAAAAGACTGAATACCTATGGTTTGGAGGTGAGGATAAGAGTGGAGGGGTGAGTTTGCTGAATGAAGTGGTGAGAAGGGTAAAGTGTTTCAAGTACCTTGGTTCATGCCTAACCGAGAGTGGAGGACTGGAGGAGGAAATTAACCATAGAATACAAGCTGGATGGAAAAACTGGAGGCGAACGACAGGTGTATTGTGTGACAGAAGGATTGGGACAAAAATGAAGGGAAAGATATATAAGACAGTGATTAGACCGGCATTGTTATATGGTAGTGAAACTTGGCCTATGATGAAGAGACAGGGAAACAAGTTGGAGGTTGCGAAAATGAAGATGTTGAGGTGGATGCAGGGAAAGACTAGGAAAGATAGGATACGGAATGAAGTAATAAGGAGTCTGCGGGAGTGATAGAAGTGTCCAAGAAGGTTCAGGAACGAAGACTGCAGTGGTATGGACATTTGATGCGTAGGGAGGAGTATGTGGGGAGGGTTGTGGATAGATTGGTGGTGGATGGGGTGAGAGGGAGGGGGAGACCCCCCGGAGAAGATGGAGAGACGCCGTGGCGGACGACCTGAGGGAGAAGGGGCCTGAGCGAGGAGGATGTCGTGGATCGGAGAGAGTGGAGAAGAATAAGGAACAGCGACCCCTGAGGAAGGGAAAAGCTGAAGAAGAAGAAGAAGAAGAGGAGGAGTAATAATACAGATTTGGACCGAAAATGGATATAAAATTACAGAAAACGTCTAAAGTTGAAGAATATTCTAATGTAGAGACAGACATGAGGAAAAGACGCCTTAAATTCTATGGCCATATAATGAAGCTTCCCGATCACAGACTAACAAAAAAAAACAAATAGTAAAATACGTAGCATCCTTCGTTAATGGAGGAGAATGGATCCGAAATGTTAAAAAAGACTTGGAAATGGCTAATATTGTGAAAGAAGACTTGGACACAAGAAACAATTTTTAGGAGGAAGGTTGAGAAATGGGAAGTTAAACCAGAGGGTTTAACTTCCCATTTTCTCAACCTTCCTCCTGCTTTTGTCTCTCAAAAGCTCCGAGAACTGGAGTAAAATTGAGTGAAGAAAGAAAAGCTAAATTCTCGCAAGAAACGAAAAACTGGTGGGCAAATAAAAAGAACAACAAGAAACCCCAAAACTGAACCACCTTTACTTAGCGTCTTCCACTTTGGGAGTTTTACGACTAGTATTAGTAATAATCCATAAACCGTATATCGTGGACCTATATCGTTATCATAAAAACGTATATCGTGGACCGACAGAGTACGAAACACGGATGTACTGACTCGGATGGGCAAGGAGATGGAACTGCTATACGACATCAAGCGACGAAAACTGCAGTACTTTGACCATGTTCTTCAAAACGGGAAATACAGACTTCTTCAGCTGATAATGAAAGGAAAGATAGCAGGAAAGCGCCGGCCGGGCAGAAGGAAAGCGTCCTGGCTGAAGAATTTTGAGAGATTGGTTTGGTCTCAACTCCACGTCACTGTTCTGAGCAGCTGTTTCGAAAGTTAGAATAGCAATGATGATCGCCAACCTCCGACGCGGAGACGGCACTTGAAGAAGAAGAAGAATAATAATACAGATTTTCGCATAACAGGTATAGGTATCAGACGAATTAATGTCCCATAGCCGAGCGAGTGAGAGGGATACATGGCATAACGACGCAAGCGCTCAAACGCCCTTAACCGTAATAATCCAAATCTGAAAACGTACTATAGTCTGTCTACTGTAAGAGTACTCCGCGCGAGGCAAGGGCCTACAGGTTGCAAACAAAATTTTTTACACTAGTTAGCGCGTATCTACCTCTCCGCCTGACAATTAATTATCCTGCACTACATTCCATCATAAAAATATCTAAATCAGCTAAAATAAACATTATCCTGTAAGCGTTTTCAATTATACCGTTCAGATTACTTGTAATTATTGTAGTTTCATAAAGAGACTACTTAATTAATTATTTTAACCAATACATTTAACAAAACTATTTTTGTCTACTTTTTAATGTTTACCGCTTTTATATTTCAAAAACTCAACACATTCACTATCACGCATGTTAACAAAAACACAGCTTACCAAAAACTTTTCTCAACTTTAGTCCACAAAGAAAATCGAAACGAACCGGATACAATACTAAAATATAACTGATGAAACTAAAAATGAGTTCAACACAGGGAAGTACAAACAGTTTTGTGTTAAACTAGACACAGACATTAATTTTATTGATACAAAAATAAACAATCTGAAACGATAAACAACGAATCACTGGAAATTGTTTTCTCTCGTGTTATAATTCAAGGAGCATTAGTCCTTATATTACTTGCGACCAAAAATAAAAACTGAGTCTATAAAAAAACCGTACAAATCATAAAATAATAATGTAATAATAGTAAATAATGTAACGAAAAAACTACAACGTAAGAGTAACAATAGAAAAAGTTTTAGTTGTTAGTGGTAAACTAATGTTCGATTTATAAAACATTTTCTAACAAATGAATTGAACGTGTTATCATTATAATAACGGGTGATTCAAAAAGAGCGCCGGTTTTTAAACGGCTAGTAAATTTTTTGTTTATCGGTTGGCAACATTGTTTAGACCTCATTTCTATTTCGGAGAACATTCCGATTGACGATTCAGTTGTAGTTTCTCTTGTTCGCAGTGTAAGTACTCTCGCAGTCTTTGTCTAACCATGGAGAAAGTTTTACTATTGCGCAACGAGTGTTAATCGTCAAAACATTTTACCAGAGTGGAGAGAGTTATGCGGCTACTGTCAGGCGACTTCGCGGTACTCTAGGATGTAATGAAGCACCGAATGAATCAACAGTTCGCAGGCTCATGAAAAAAGTTTTTTGAGACGCGTTCAACAGTCGACCTTAAAAGTTCTGGACGTCGTCGTTCTGGCCGAACTGAGCAGAACGTTGCGTTGGTTCGTGACAGTGTGGCTGTTAGCCCAGCAAAATCAATACGTCGCCGTTCTCAACAATTGGGTTTACGATGTTCTTCTGTACGGAGAATTCTTCGGTACGATCTCCAATATCACCCATATAAAATTCAGTTGACGCAACATTTGAAAGTCGCAGACCACCAGAAGAGACGACAGTTTGTTGACTGGGTATTGAGAAAATGGCAGGATGATGACACCTTCGCAAACAAAATCATTTATCAGTGATGAGGCGCACTTCCACTTAAACGGTTTTTGTTAATAAACAGAAACTGCCGTATGTGGGGGTTTAGAAAACCCTCGCGTGGTTAATGAAAGGGAAATGTATGCACAGTGAGTGACAGTTTGGTGCGGCTTTTTGGTCGGGCGGTGTCATCGGCCCTTACTTTTTTGAAAATCAAGAAGGACAAGCTGTGACAGTAAATGGAGACTGATACCGTACGATGATTAGGGAGTTTTTTGTGGCGTCATTTGGATGGAATGGATATTGACGAGTTTGTGGTTTCAGCAGGATGATGCCACCTGTCACGCTGCACGAGAAACAATGTTGTTGCTCCATGAACGGTTCCAGGATCGCATCATTTCTCGTAATTCCGACCATCAATGGCCACCAAGGTCGTGTGACTTGACGCCTTGTGACTTTCATCTTTGGGGTCATCTGAAGTCATTGGTGTATCCCAATAAACCCTGAAACATCAATGACTTGAAGGAGGAAATTCGACGGGTTATCGGGCAAATGGAAGTCGAAACTTGTCGTGCAGTAATACCCAATTTCATGGACAGAGTTGATGCGTGCCAGCGCAGTAGAGGAGGACACATGCATGACATCATTTTTCATACATGAAATCGGAAGGTAAGATGAACTTGTTGATGTATTTATTTTCAGTTTTTTCAATAAAATAAATCTCTTAATTTGATATATCAAAAACCGGCGCTCTTTTTGAATCACCCTATATTAAGCTTAAGAGTGAATAATAAGTGTTGTCACATATCAGAGTGCGTGTTGATGATGCACGGTGTGCGTATTTTAAATAAATGCGCATGCTCACTAGTATTGGTGGTTGCCTACGTCAGAGTACTCTTAGCGTAGACAGACTTTACAGTCGTTATCTTGCTTGTCAGTTTACTGCGCGCATAAACGGTTGCTCACAACAATGAGTAAAATTATACGACAATGTTATTGGAACGGCGCGTATGGGTTGTGCGAGTGAGAGCGTTACGCATTCTCTCACTCCCACGGCTACGGGACATTAGTTCATCTGAATACTGTACACACATTCTCCACGATAGCATGATAAACATTAATCTTTATTTCCTTCCAAAGGACAGAATTTAACTACCCTGTAACCCTTCGCCCTTGCGAAATCTTGCTGTTTACTTCTGCGGCACTTGTTCCACTCTTCAAAGATGACTCCTAGGTACGAGGCGTGTTCAGAAAGTAAGTACCGTTTCATTGTACTGCCGCCGTAGCACTGCAATCGGTGTTCCGCGCATGCGCACTAGTCGTCCTTGTTTATTGGCTATCGACTCACGCCATTGTAGTTGTTCTACGTTGTGTTTTCAGTTTTCTTTCTTTTTTTTTTTTTTTTGCGAACTTCTACAGCAATTAAAGCCGTCTTTCGCATTTCAATCGCCAAGCTTCCCAATCCAGCCAATCACCCTCCTGCAGATCTCTCTTGCTCATTGCTTCCATCACCTCCTCCATCCACCGTCTCGTTGGACGGCCTCTTTTCCTTCTCTCTGTTGGGGTCCAATTCCATATCCTACTGGGCCATCTGCTCTCACTCATCCTTCTCAAGTGCCCATACCAAAACAATACTTTTTTTCCCAATTTCATCCAATACCCTACTTGGGTTTCCTACTCTCTGCCAGATTGTTTCATTTCGTATATGGTCCATCCTCGAAACACGACAACTGTGTCTCCAGAAGTCCATCTGTGCAGCCGCAATCCTTCGTCTACTTCTCTCAGTTAGCTCCCACGTTTCCGCACCATATGTAAGAACGCTTTGTTGTATCGCTCTTCCAATTCTACACTTTGTTTCTGTCCGGATATCCTTTGACCACAAAACTGAATTCAGCATTCCTGTAACTACTTTTCCCTGAGTCACTCTATTTACTATCTCCCGTTGGCTGTTTCCTTCTTTACTCAACACCACACCTAGATACTTATATTCTTCACATACCTCTATCCTATGTTTCCTATGTATCCTATGTTTCAGTTTTCTCTGAACGTTTAAAATGTTTAAGACAATTAGTGATCATGCCGATTGTGAGATTCGTTCTGTAATAAGATTTTTGAACGCAAGGAATGTGAAACCGGCCGAAATTGATTGTCAACTTAAAGATGCACATATCAGAGTGCGTATGAGTGAAGGAATGGTGAGAAAGTGGGTTAGAATGTTCAATGGTGGTCGAACAAATGTCCATGATGAAAATTGGAGCAGTCGGCCTTCTCTCATCACCGATGCGCTCAAAGGTCTTTACCGTAATAATCCAAATCTGAAAACGTACTACAGTCGTTATCTTACTTGTTTGTTTACTGCATGCATAAACGCTTGCTCACAACAATGAGTAAAATTATACGACAATGTTATTGTAACGGCGCGTATGGCTTGTGCGAGTGAGAGCGTTATCCATTCTCTCACTCCCACGGCTAGGGGACATTAGCTCATCTGAATACAGTAGGTTAAATTATTGCCACAATGTTGTTTAGGTCAACAGCCGAAAGGCTGGTTTGAACCTCTAGAGGTTTTACTAAGTAAAAACGAGGAGTAAGGTGGTTTACCATTGCCTTCCTCACTGAGTTGAAAGAGTATGCTTATCAGCATGCCAGGCCCTCCGAAAAGCACTCACTTTCCACCCTGCAAATGACACCTTCACTTCATTCACAACAGGGTCTGGCTGCATAGTGAAATTCATTACTCTCAGAGGAGATAACTCTTGATTAGTGTCTTTTACACGTGTACCTCTTCTGTTCTTAAATAGTTCAGTCATATAAGTGGCTGACTAAGTGATAAGAAACAGAACTATTTTTTTTAGCCCTGAACCAAACAGATAGAGTGCAATTAAAATAACACTCCACCTGCCCGTTTTGGGCACAAGTAGGCACACGTTTTGGGCACACCTAGTAGATATTGCCACAATATCTACTAGGAAAGTGTTCATTCCAAAATTCTCTAGTATAGTTACTTGAGTCACGAGTTTGCCCTTGTTTGCAACGAGGGGTAAAGGGGGGAAAGCATCAGTGCGCATGCCCGACTGCATAAATTTCAGTACAACAAACATAAAAACTTATATTATATTTAGAGTTATTATTTTATTAAACATCCTATGTAGGATTTTTAAACAGCCGTATTATTTAAAATTGAAATATATATTTTCTAACCACCAGAATACGGGTAACATAAAACACTTACCAATGTTTATAGCGCTTTCGTGTATCTTGTACACATCTTCAGTAAATTAACATTTATTACAAGTCAAAATTTAAAACTTCCTGCTCCTACCATGGTAGATAAGGAATAGTCGATTCTTATATTTAAAAGTCTTGCCAACTTAATCAGTTGATTGTCATATTCAATTTGTGTGTTCATTAATTTTTCCCTGCTATTGTATTTATAAATATAATATTTTTCCAAAATTTCAATTTCATTTTGTTTGTTACTTATTTCCAATATTTCTAAATTATTTTTTATATTCGACATATTATGTTTATTTTTAATCATGTGTTCAGTTACATTGGAGAATTTTCGATTTCCTTTTTTATAGTTAGAATAGTGTTCTGTAAACCGTTTTTTAAAAGATCTGGTGGTTTTACCTATATATATTTCATTACATTCATTACATTTAATTTTATAACTTCCACATGAATTAAATTAAAATTCTGATTAAGTTGGCAAGACTGTTTTGAATATAAGAATAGACTATTCCTTATCTACCATGGTAGGAGCAGGAAGTTTTAAATTTTGACTTGTAATAAATGTTAATTTACTGAAGATGTGTACAAAATACACGAAAGCGCTATAAACATTGGTAAGTGTTTTATGTTACCGTAATTCTGGTGGTTAGAAAATATATATTTCAATATATTTAGAGTATATACAGTAGGCCTATATATCGCGGAACCTTTTGTAGGTTAACTTGCCAATGCAAATATAACATAACATTAGTAATAAAATATTAGAAATAAACTAAAAAACTAACCTCAATAATCATAACCTTATTTTAATCACGAGTGAAAGTCGCAAAATAAACATTAACCTCAGTTTGGCTTAGAAATACGGAAAATCACTTTCTCACGCTAAACTAGGGCTCTGTAGAGAAAAATACTTTAAATAAAGGTTGTAGATCTTTTAATTTCCCATAAACTTGATTATATACACTTTTGTCGTAAAATGCATACTAAGGCCCAAATTTAAAAAAAAAATCGATTTTTCACACGTTTTCGTGAGAAAAAAAAAAGAAAACAGCTAATTACCGCTAAACTAAGCATTATACACAAAAATGTTCAAAATAAAAGTTGTAGGATTTTAAATTCTCTACAACTTTTATTATACACATTTTTGCATTAAAACGCATATTGAAGTCGCAATCTTAAAACAGCAATTTTTTTTACATGAAAACAGCCTCACCAAAAATTTAGTAAACATAACGCCTACCCTATCATGTAGAGCATAAAAAAATTTAGTAAACCAGGCGATTTTAAAAAAATATCGTAGGGCCAATTTTTGAGAAAACGCAAAAAACTGAAAAATTACACGAATAAACTACTACGTCCGGTTGACCAATTTTGATGAAAATGTTCGTGACGCGTCCGGTAGTGGTATGTAACTTAGTTCCAAGTTTGTACGATGTTCCGTTAAGATATTCTGTTCACACACAGACCAATCGCTAAAAACATGTTTTTTTGGGTTCAGGGGGTCTGAAAATGTGTAGATCCGGTGAAAACTCGACATGAAATTAATATTTGCCTTCCTATATATTCATATAGGCAAGAAAAAGTAAAAAAATTTATTGTGTTTAAAACAATTCTATGAAAGCGCATAATGTTTCCAGTTTTCATTTACCGCAGAGCTGTTACTTCGACAAAGTCCGCGGCAGAAATGCCACAGTGGGCATCCTCACCTTTACAAACCGATTACCGCGAAGAATTCCATGCGGAGAGACAAGTGTTCAGGTCTTAACATCTTGATTATACAGGGTGATTCATTTAAAAGTAGCCCGCCGCTCGAGTAATTTAATTTATAGCCGCTCAAGATTTTCATGAAACTATAAATAGCGATGTGTACGTCAGAATTTTTAATGAATTTCATGAACAGTTAACCGATAATGAGTAAAATTTTTTCCAGCAAGATGGTGCAACATGTCACACGTCTCGCCAGTCCCTATCTCATATCAATCAGGCTTTTCCCATGCGAGTTGTTAGTAAAGATTTGTGGCCTCTTCGTTCACCCGATTTGAGTATGTGCGATTTTTTTCTATGGGGTTATTTAAAAGGAACTGTTTACCAAACAACCCCCGCAGTATACATGAACTAAAGAATAACATCGTGGCAGCCATTCAAGCTATAGACGTTTCCGTATTGCGTCGTGTGTGCATTAATAACATTGAACGAGCACAAAAATGTGTAAGCGTTCAAGGACGCCACTTTCAGCATCTACTGTAAAGGTGAAGTTGAAATTTGTATATAAATTTCAAATAAATATGTAAAATTATGTATTAAGTAATTCTATTTATTCATTTACTATTTGAATCCAATTGAGTGCCGAAGGCCGCTGTTAAATGCAGCGGGCTACTTTTAAATGAATCACACGTTACTTTCTTTCCCTATATAGTCATTTAGGGCAAGAGAAAATGGAAAACAACAAAAATACATATAATTCAATTTTTTAACGAAACAGAGTAAAATGGAAATGACTCACTTGAATTTTTCTGATGCGTTCCTATCCGATTTCTACGCTGCCTAGGGCCCTGTAATAAATACAAAAAAATCTGGTGTGAAACACTCACACAACTTTCTCTAGCCAATGCAAATAATTAACAATAAACCTAACATTAGATATAAACAAAAAACTAACCTCAAAAAACATGAGTGAAAGACGCAAAATTAAAATCGACCTCAGTTTGGCTTAAAAATACGGAAAATAACTCTTTCACGCTAAACTAGGCTCTGTAGAGAAAATTCCTTAGTATAAAAGTTGTAGATCTTTTAATTTCCTACAAATTTGATTATAAAGGGTGATTCATGAAGTTCTCCCCCCACTTCTACAGCACATTGTACTAGTAAAAATAATGAAAAATGTTATATAAACATAGGTCCGAAAACGCTTCGTTAGCGAGTTACAGCTAGCGAAAGATTTCGCCTGAATTCCTGGGCAAAGAGTAAAATAAAGCCATACTAAACTTTTGGAAAGGTTAATTAAGTAAGAAATGTCGTGGATTCTTATGTAATTTTACCTGATAAAGCTAATAAAATAGGTTTCAGAACTGTACCTGTAGTAGTTTTTGAGGGATTCACGGTTAAATGCAAAAAATTGGGGCACGAAACAATGTTTTTTTAAGTTTCATGTACAATAACTTTGTTAAATTGGTAATAAATACATAAAATCAACAAACATTAATTGTAGAGAATTTAATTCTGAGAAAATTGATATAATCAAAGTCTAAAATAAAACAGAAATAAGTATCAAAAAATCGATTTTATTCAGTATAATACATTACTAGTTTTAAGCAAAATTAATCAGGTTGGGCCAACCGTACGCACCTTTTTATAATAGATGTTCGAAAATGAGGCCATCATTATCAATAGATTTTGCAGCACGTTTGTGTATTGCTTTTGTTGCGTTTCTTAATTTTTCAGGGCTTCCCTGTATCTGCACAGCCGAATCCATAATACGGGCAATTAATTCATCACGAGAATTCACTTTTGTCTTGTATACAATGTCTTTCATCCATCCCCAGATGCAATAATCCAATGGAGATAGATCTGGGGATCTTGGTGGCCAAGGGTGAGGCCCTCCACGACCAATCCAGTGTCCAGGAAATTGATGATTTAAATAAGCAGAAACGGCACGTGAAAAGTGGGGAGGTGCTCCGTCATGCTGGAAGTACAAATTTTGTCTGAGACGTAAAGGAACATTCTCTAACAGCTGCGGCAACTCTTCTTGAAGGAAATGCAAATACAACTCAGCATTTAGGCGTCCAGGTAATATGAAAGGTCCAATCAGCCGATTGTGCAAAAGGCCACACCAGACATTGACGCTAAATCGGTGTTGAAAGTTCTGTTCCACTACCTCATGTGGATTTTCTTCTGCCCATGAGTGTTCATTGTGCAAGTTATTGACACCATCCCGAGTGAATTGTGCCTCATCCGTAAACAAAATACGCTTGTAGAGTTGATTATTAATATTCAAAAAGTTGCAAAACTCCAAGCGAAGCGGACCATCCCCTGGCTGTAGATGTTGAACCTTTTGTTTATGAAACGGATAAAATTTGTTTCGATTTAGTGACCTCCACACCGTTGACTGCGAAACTCCTATCCGCCTAGAAATACGT
The DNA here is from genome assembly GCA_035578175.1 of Catonia carolina. Taxonomy (NCBI): domain Eukaryota; kingdom Metazoa; phylum Arthropoda; class Insecta; order Hemiptera; family Achilidae; genus Catonia; species Catonia carolina. The sequence goes on along the minus strand of JAQMRL010000006.1, from coordinate 1,113,638 downwards.
CGTGTACTTACACCTGGACTGCGATGAACAGCATTAATAACAATATCATCATCAAGTTGGACAGCTCGTTCATAATTGGTTCTAGTACTTGGTAGTGATCCTGTTTCCCGAAGAGTACGAAAAGTTCCTGAAATTGTTTTGGTATCTGGAATCCTCCTATTAGGGTAACGTAGTTCATATTCTACTACAGCAGCTCTAGCATTACCATTACAGTAACCCAAAATAAAAACCATATCAGCGTATTCCTCTGATGTAAATAAGTAAGGCATTTTTTCGCTGAATAAACAATCGAATTATAACTCACAAAAAAATTGCATTTAATAACACGATTCACAGAACCCGATCTCCTGCTGTAGCTTGCAAAACACCACTAATACACAGTTCTAACGTAACAGTACAGAATACCATTGTTGATCAGCTGTTATTCGTGCGTTACCAACTTAGAAATTAATAAAACAAAAAACTGCATTTCGATTATTAGTAAACAATAATTGGAAAATGTTTGCTTCATTTATTTTCGAACATTTAATGTAAATTTTTATTTAAAAAAAAAATACAACGTAATAAAACATGATATTTTTATTTACAAACAAATTTATTTAACAGTTCATCTTGTTTTCTCAATTTATCTCATCATTAAGGAACAAACATTTTGTTTTTGTTTTATTTTAACTAAATACCGTACGGTATTTCTTTACAGATAGTAATGTATTATACTGAATAAAATCGATTTTTTGATACTTATTTCTGTTTTATTTTAGACTTTGATTATATCAATTTTCTCAGAATTAAATTCTCTACAATTAATGTTTGTTGATTTTATGTATTTATTACCAATTTAACAAAGTTATTGTACATGAAACTTAAAAAAACATTGTTTCGTGCCCCAATTTTTTGCATTTAACCGTGAATCCCTCAAAAACTACTACAGGTACAGTTCTGAAACCTATTTTATTAGCTTTATCAGGTAAAATTACATAAGAATCCACGACATTTCTTACTTAATTAACCTTTCCAAAAGTTCAGTATGGCTTTATTTTACTCTTTGCCCAGGAATTCAGGCGAAATCTTTCGCTAGCTGTAACTCGCTAACGAAGCGTTTTCGGACCTATGTTTATATAACATTTTTTCATTATTTTTACTAGTACAATGTGCTGTAGAAGTGGGGGGAGAACTTCATGAATCACCCTGTATAGGCCTACACTTTTGTCGTAAAATGCATATAATAAGGCCGAAATCTTAAGAAAATAAATTTTTCACACGTTTTCTTGAGAAAAAAACAGAAAATTGCTAATTACCACTAAACTAAGCGTTATACAAAAAAATGTTTGAAATAAAAGTTGTAGGACGTTAAATTCTCAACATTTTTTGTTACATAAATTTTTGCGCTAAAATGCATAATAAAGCCGTAATCTTAAAAAAAAAACGTTTTAACGTGAAAAGCCTCACCAAGAATTTAGCAAACATGGCGCCTACCCTATCTTGTAGAGCGTAAAAAATTAGTACACTAGGCGATTTAAAACAAAAATCGTAGGACCAGTTTTTGAGAAAATTGCAAAAAGCGAAAAATTACACAAATAAACTACTACTTCTGGTTGACCGATTTTGATGAAAATGTTAGTGTCGGGACCAGTAGTGGTATGTAACTTAAGTTTCAAGTTTCAAGTTCGGACGATGTTCCGTTCTTGAGATATTCTGTACACACACACCAATTGCTAAAAACATGTTTTTTGGGTTCAGGGGTTCTGAAAATGTGTAGATCCGGTGGAAACTCGATTTGTTAAAATCGACATGAAAACAACACTTTCCTTCCTATATACTCATATAGGCAAGAGAAAGTAAATTTTTTTGTGTACGTTGCAATCTGTTCATTTCAGAACAATAAGCAACCCGATGACCCAATGAGATGAGGATGATGTGTATGACATGTACGAGGGCTATTCAGAAAGTATGGAACGTTTTGTAAATAAACAAAAACTATGTAAAAGAAAAATTTTTTATTATATACATCTGAAAGAGTGACTAAAATACTACTTTTCTACATAGTCACCAAGCAAATTGAGGCACTTGTCATAGCGGTGGACAAGCTTCAAAATTCCTTCGTCATAGAAATCCGCCGCCTGCGACCGCAGCCACTCAGTGACGCGCGCCCGGAGTTCCTCGTCGTCGTCGAAGCGCTGTGTTGCTAGCCAGTTCTTTATTCTTGGAAACAAGTGAAAATCACTCTGTGCAAGATCAGGACTATAGGGTGGATGAGGGAAAACCTCCCATTTGAATGAATCAAGGAGTTCTTTTGTGCGGTTTGCCGTGTGAGGTCGGGCATTGTCATGAAGAAACAAAATTTTTGACGACAACTTTCCTCGGCGCTTGTTTTGAACTGCTCTCCGAAGGTTGCGCAATGTTTGGCAGTACCGATCAGAGTTTATTATTCTGGCTAGCAACACAGCGCTTCGACGACGACGAGGAACTCCAGGCGCGCGTCACTGAGTGGCTGGGGTCGCAGGCGGCGGATTTCTATGACGAAGGAATTTTGAAGCTTGTCCACCGCTATGACAAGTGCCTCAATTTGCTTGGTGACTATGTAGAAAAGTAGTATTTTAGTCATTCTTTCAGATGTATATAATAAAAATTTTTTCTTTTACATAGTTTTTGTTTATTTACAAAACGTTCCCTACTTTCTGAATAGCCCTCGTAAATGAGGTGGTCTTGTACAGACCCAGGTTAACCACTCCTGAGAGAGTATGGTTAATTGAACCCCAACCATCAAAGTACACCGGTAACCACCGTCTCGCATTCAAATCAGTATAAAAGTAACTACCTTTACTAAGATTTGAACCAGGGACCTTCGTCACCGAAAATCAGCTGTTGAACAGTTGACTTTGGCGACGACTTTACCTCAAGACCAACCTGGTGGGTTTAAAATAAAAAGTAAAAATAAAGTAAAGTAAGTAAAGTAAAAAAATCTGGTGTGAAACACTCACACAACTTTCTCTTACCAATGCAAATAATGACCAATATAACCTAACAAATAGTAATTAAACATTAGAAATAAACAAAACACTAACCTCAATAAACATAACCTTATTTTAATTGTGAGTGAAAGACGGAAAATGAAAATCGACCTCAGTTTGGACCTCAGTTTGAGTTCCTCAAATATGGAAAATCACTCTTTCAAGCTAAAATAGGCTCTGTAGAGAAAAATGCTCTAAACAAAAGTTGTAGATCTTTTAATTTTCTATAAATTTAATTATATACACTTTTGTCGTAAAATGCATACTAAGACCGAAATGTTAAAAAAATCAATTTTTCACACGTTTTCGTGAGAAAAAAACAGAAAATCGCTTATTACCGCTAAACTAAGCGTTATACAAAAAAAAGTTTGAAATAAAAGTTGTAGGTTTTTAAATTCTCTACAACTTTTATTATATACATTTTTTCTCTAAATTGCATATTAAAGCCGCAATCTTAAAAAGAAAATGTTTTTACATGAAAACAGCCTCAACCAGAATTTCAGCAAACATGACGTCTACCCTATCTTGTAGAGAATAAAAAATTAAGTAAACCAGGTGATTTTAAAAAAAATCGTAGGACCAGTTTTTGAGAAAATCGGAAAAAAGTGAAAAATTACACGAATAAACTACTACTTCCGGTTGACCGATTTTTGATGAAAATGTTCGTGTCGGGTCCGGTAGTGGTATGTAACTTAAGTTTCAAGTTTCATACGATGTTATGTTCTTGAGATATTTTGTATACACATACACACAGACCAATCGCTAAAAACATGTTGTTTGAGTTCAGGGGTTCTGAAAACGTATAGATCCGGTGAAAACTTGATTTTGAAAAATCGACATGAAAACAATACTTTCCTACCTATATATATTCATATAGGCAAGAGAAAGTAAAAAGTAATAAAGTAAAAATTAACTCACATTTGGTGTCCGTTCACCTTCCTCCGGAATAGGTGTTACATTCTGTTGCTTATCTGAAAAAAACAACAACAAACAACAAATTTAAAGACAATACAACTCATAACAAACAAAATTTAGTGTGAAACATTCACACGACTTTCTCTTGCCATCGTAAAAATAATTTTTAGAATATAAAACAAAATCTGTTAACGGCATGTTATTCGGCGATAAAAATTACACAAAAATTTAATAATCCGAAAATTTTCAATTGGCACCCTCTAGCCTGCGGTAGGGGTTGTATACATAATGATATTTACAAACTAATTGCAATGACACTATGGCAATCAAAAACACAATTGAAAATAATTTTATTATAATGATATTACCTTATTTAAATTGGAAGTATTAGATCTATTAAAAACACAATTGAGTTTCCCCTATTACATGAGAAACGACATTTAATGTTATTAATTATTGCAGTTGTTTCTTTAATTGTTTCTATAATCACTTTTTATGCTTGTTTTATATTTTATTTTTATACAATCGTAACTCTCAAAAAAATCCCTCAGCTGTTTCTTTGTTTACATTCTTGTGTATGTTGTTTATGCCAACGCGGTACAATTCACTATAAGAAAATTATTTTTTTTTTTTTTCAATTTACGCCCCAATTGGAGCACTCAAGTCACTCATGGACATGCGTTCCTTGAGGAGTTAGTTGTGGCACCACACTGTTGTTTTCTTCGTTCCCACATCAATTTCATATTCCTTGACCTGGTGGCTCTCAATCTCTCTGCCACAGCTGCATTCGGCTGTCTTCTTTCTCTGAAAGGCAGTTGGGTTATCCTCTTTTCCCTTAGGATGGTCTTCTCTTCTCGTCTCTGGATCATTTCTTCATTTATATTCAAGTTCCTCATGTCTGACATGACTTCCTGTATCCATTTGTTTTGGATCTTATTCTTCATTTGGTAGTCAAGGAGCTGTTTAATGAGTCTTGTGTCAGGCAGTCTGCTAAGGTGGCCAAAGAAAGCGACTCTCCTCTTCCTCATTGTGTCCAATATCGGCTCATTTTCCTTATAAACTATATTGTTGGGGACTATCCACCATTTTCCTTGGACTTGATGCTTGAAATTGATGGCTGTTCTTAATATTCTTCTGTCTATCTTTTGAAGTTTGTCCGTGGTTGATCGAGTGTTCAAGTTGAAAAGGGTCTCACAAGCATATATATATATATATATATTTTTTTTTATCTCCTAAACGGTGCATCGTAGAGAAAAATTGTATAGAATATTTTTTGTACTCCTTGCAAAATACTTTAAAACCATATAGCTATCGTTGCCCTTAACTAGCCAGTTCGATGAGAAAACTCAAAAAACAAAATGTCGGTTGTTTAGGGTTTGCTGCTTTCATGTTGTTCTTTCTTTACACCTTTAAAACAAGGTTTTTCATCAAATTTTTATTAATAATCAGTTACACGTACCAGTAGCTTCATGGGTAATTTTCCAAATTCTAAATCAGGGTCCAATGGGGATCGCTATCCTTATCCAAAAGATATCAAATGTTTTAATTTTAAGAATACTAAAAGTCTTTTGACAGCATGCTTTTTAGGCGTTAAAAGTTACATAAAAATCTGGTGTGAAACACTCACACAACTTTCTCTTGCCAATGCAAATAATTAACAATAAACCTAACATTAGTAATACAACATTAGATATAAACTAAAAACTAACCTCAAAAACATAACCTTATTTAAATCATGAGTGAAAGACGCAAAATGAAAATCGAACTCAGTTTGGCTTAAAAATACGGAAAATCACTCTTTCACGCTAAACTGGGCACTGTACAAAAAAATGCTTAAAATAAAAGTTGTAGATCTCTCAATTTCCTATAAATTTTATTTTATACACTTTTGTCGTAAAATGCATTCTAAGGCCGAAATCTTAAAAAAATAGATTTTTCACACGTTTTCGTGAGAAAAAAACAGAAAATCGCTAATTACCGCTAAACTAAGCGTTATACAAAAAAATGTTCGAAAAAAAAGTTGTAGAATTTTACATTCTCTACAACTTTTACTATATAACGTTTTGCGCTAAAATGCATATTAAAGCCGCAATCTTAAAAAGAAAATGTTTTTACGTAAAAACAGCCTCACGCAGAATTTCAGCAAACATGGCGCCTACCCTATTTTGTAGAGAATAAAAAATGTAGTAAACCAGGCGATTTTAAAAAAAATCGTGACCAGTTTTTGAGAAAATCGCAAAAATGTGAAAAATTATACGATTAAACTACTTCTGGTTGACCGATTTTGATGAAAATGTTCGTGTCAGGTCCGGTAGTGGTATGTAACTTAAGTTTCAAGTTTCAAGTTCGTACGATGTTCTGTTCTTGAGATATTCTGTTCACACCCAGACCAATCGCTAAAAACATGTTTTTTGGGTTCAGGGGGTCTGAAAAGGTATAGATCCGGTGAAAACTGGATTTCGAAAAATCGACATGAAAACAATACTTTCCTTCCTATATATTCATATAGGCAAGAGAAAGTAAAAATTTGATAACCTGAAAATGTTCAGGTCGCACCCTGTTCCCTGGGGTTGTATTTCTTTATCTCCTAAACTGTGAATAATAGGGACAAAATGCATGAACCTGTTTTGTGGCCCGCAGAAAGTAATTCAAGATTATACAACCAAAGTTGCCCTTAACCCACCGGTTCGCTGAGTAAACTCCAAAAACCCAATTTTGGTTTTATGGGGCTAGCCGTTTTCAGGTTTTCCTATCTTTACATGGGATTCCATTTGAATCCCATATCTTTAATAATTTTCCACAGCGACCATTTACTTCCTTTGAAATTAATTTTTTCCCGCAAAACGGGGAGTAACGAATTCAAAGTTGGCCATTCAGCGTTTGTTTTATGAAAATCATATATTGTTCTTCTCACAACACACTTATCAAAATCGTCCACTTCACTCTTCACTTTCCTTCTCATTCTTTTCTTATTTGGTGTTCTGATTAGCACATCAGGGTTTTTTCTTACAAAATTCTTTGAACTGTACTACGGGAAATCCCCATAGCTCTGGCTACACGATTTTCCACATCGGTCAGTAAAATTGGTCCGTTTTTTTCATAAAATTGAATACACTGACTATATAGGCCTACTCCCCAGCCTGACCGCGTATTACTTGCCTTTTCCGTATTACACTAGCACTCGTGCTCGAATTTTCACTACCACTACTATAGTTCAGCCGCTCTAAGTTTGCTCCTACTGTCAACAAACCAAAACCAGCTACTACAGGGTGCACGCTAGAGTCCGTGACTTTATGGATGTCGTATTCCTATTAAGTTATCTATTTTTTAAATTATAAGTACTTAAAGTACTAAAAACATCAGTCGTGATATGATGTAGGCCTAAAAATTTAATTTAGAAAAATACTTTTAAAAGTATTTTGTATTTAAATACTTTCGAAAGTATTTAGTTGTTACTTTTTAATCAGCGTGTACACATTTAGATATAATGCACATGCTCAGTGACGTCATTATTTGTTTACATTAGGAGCAAACTTAGAACGGCTGAACTATAGGTTCCATTTTAATAACTAAATAAATAAAAAATAGAAACGAAACAAAGAATACATACAAAAAAGTAATATAAACATAACCAAACCGCAAAAGAGTAAAAACAATAGGTACATAAAACAGTACGCCTACTACCGAATGCACGAATTGCAGGCTTGTGAAGGGAATAGAACAACAAAAATCTGGTGTGAAACACTCTCACAACTTTCTCTTGCCAATGCAAGTAATTTAAACAATATAACCTAACATTAGTAATAAAACATTAGAAATAAACAAAAAACTAACCTCAAAAAATATAACCTTATTTTAATTATGAGTGAAAGACGGAAAACGAAAATTTCCCGCTAATTTAAGCTCTTTAGAGAAAAATGCTTTAAATAAAAGTTGTAGATCTTTTAATTTTTTATAAATTTGATTAGGTACACTTTTGTGATAAAATGCAAACTAAGCCCGAAATCTTGAAAAAAATCGATTTTTCACACGTTTTCGTGAGAAAAAAACCGAAAATTTCTAATTACACCGCTAAACTAAGCGTTATACAAAAAAATGTTTGAAATAAAAGTTGTAGAATTTTAAATTCTCTACAACTTTTTTTTATATAAATTTTTGCGCTAAAATGCATATTAAAGCCGTAATCTTAAAAAAACAACGTTTTTACGTGAAAACGGCCTCACCAAAAATTTCAGCTAACATGGCACCTACCCTATCATGTAGAGAATAAAAAATTGAATAAACCAGGCGATTTTTAAAAAAATCGTAGGACCAGTTTTTGAGAAAATCACAAAAAAGTGAAAAATTACATGAATAAACTACTACTTCCGGTTGACTGATTTTGATGAAAATGTTCGTGTCGGGTCCGGTAGTGGTATGTAACTTAAGTTTCAAGTTCGTATGATGTTCCGTTCTTAAGATATTCTGTTTACACACACACACACACACACACAGACCAATCGCTAAAAACATGTTTTTTGGGTTCAGGGGGTCTGAAAACGTATAGATCCGGTGAAAACTCGATTTCGAAAAATCGACATGAAAACAATACTTTCCTTCCGATATATTCATATAGGCAAGAGAAAGTAAAAATATAAAATTACAAGATACAGTCAATGTTTTTAGGATTTATAGTACAGTTAGGCTGTTAATGCTGCTATAGCGCTGCTATGGAGAGACTGATCACTTCCCTTCGAAATGCTTCCCCCACCACTAAACAGAACAGCTCAGCGGCACACAGCGTTGGTGGGAGAGCTTCTAGCTAGAAACAAATGACCTGTACAGTAATCGGTGAACTCCTTAAATGCTGCATTTTACAGTGGTTGCAGTAAACTGAAATTCTTTATATTCTTTACGCGCGAATGATTTTAACACTTTGAAGACTGACATCTTTTTTTGTAGTTTTGATTGTGGACTGCCATTTTTCGGGAAATTTAAAAAAATTGTAACAAATCAACCTCATTGGTCTTGAATTCAAAAATAAAAATTTAAATTAAAGATCATAATTAGTAGATTACCTTTCATTTATTAAGATTAGGATTACTTAAATTATAATGATAAAGATGTTCAACTGACGAGAGACCGCCCGCCGTATGTTTTCTTGAATTTAAATTTTTTTTCACCGTATTATGATAATAATAGGAATAATAACATCAATTATACGAGTTAAATTCTTACAAACTATTTACATTTTTCTAATAACCAATTTACTTTTTTATTTCTTAAGTAAAATTAAAAAAGAACTAAGTATTATAATAACAAACTAATAACTAACAACAACGCGCAGAAGTTCCGGCAGATCGATTGCTCACAATCGATAACATCGATAAAATCGATGCTGTAAAAGTCGATATATTCGATAATCTGACAACATTAGGACTATGAGTGTACTCTATTAAATTCAGAATGAACTTAATTAAGTGACAGCATAGACGGCAATCGTGTACGATACGAGCTAATGTATATAAAACCAACCAAGTGAAATAGGTGCCCGTATCGTATACGGGTGCTGTCCTGAAAGTGTTAACAAATAAAAATCTGGTGTGAAACACTCACACAACTTTCTCTTGCCAATGCAAATAATTAACAATAAACCTACTTACTTTACTTTACTTTACTTTACAATAAGGGCGTTCAGGCTTCTGCAGCCCCTCCTCACCGCGACCTAAAAGATCTTTTGTGATTGGCCCTATTCCTATTTCTGCAAGACCCACACTTTCGATAAAGCGCAGGATCTGCCTAGGATCTAGTGCACTTATCTGAGAAGGTGTTTACACAACCTTACCCATCAGCGCTCTTCTTTTGCAGCCAACCACTTTGCAACTGCATATAAATATAAGTGTGCGACCCCCTGAGCCGCACAGACCTTAATGGCCAATATTTCATCTTAGAAGACGGTTATGTTACACCCAAGGGCCAGGGAAATCTTTCCCCCGGCCCCCCAGGCCCCCACTCCCGCTCTTCCGCTCATCACTGAGCCGTCAGTGTACCAACAATAAACCTAACATTAGTAATAAAACATTAGAAATAAACAAAAAACTAACCTCAATAAACATAACCTTATTTTAATCATGAGTGAATGATGCAAAATGAAAATCAACCTCAGTTTGGCTTAGAAATACGGAAAATCACTCTTTCAAACTAAACTAGGCTCTGTAGAGAAAAATGCTTTAAATAAAAGTTGTAGAATTTTACATTCTCTACAACTTTTATTATATAACGTTTTGCGCTAAAATGCATATTAAAGCCGCAATCTTAAAAAGAAAATGTTTTTACGTAAAAACATGCTCAAGCAGAATTTCAGCAAACATGGCGCCTACCCTATATTGTAGAGCATAAAAAATGTAGTAAACCAGTTGATTTTAAAAAAAATCGTAGGACTAGTTTTTGAGAAAATCGCAAAAAAGTGAAAAATTATACGAATAAACTACTACTTCCGGTTGACCGATTTTGATGAAAATGTTCGTGTCGGGTCCGGTAGTGATATGTAACTTAAGTTTCAAGTTTCAAGTTCGTACGATGTTCCGTTCTTGAGATATTCTGTTCACACACACACACACAGACCAATTGCTAAAAGCAAGTTTTTTGGGTTCAGGGGGTCTGAAAACGTATAGATCCGGTGAAAACTCGATTTCGAAAAATCGACATGAAAACAATACTTTCCTTCCTATATATTCATATAGGCAAGAGAAAGTAAAAACGATCACCCAATTCGATAGCTACTTTTCGCTCAATTTTTCTTTCGGCAAGAATATACTACTACTACTACTGCGTGTCGAAACAGACAAATTACGAAAAATTACACATGTAATTTTATAAGACGGTACAAAGTTTACCTCGTAATTTGAAATGGTTGAATCGTTCCAACGTGATGGTTGGCCGGTGGATACTGAAGCCCTGTACCATCGGACATACTTGGTTCACTTTGTTGTTAACACCACCTGTAAATCACCAAACACAAAACATATTACAACCAATAATCAATTAAACAGCTGAATCTGACAGTGGTTCCCAACCGGGGTGCCACCGCGGTAGTCGCCGACTACTCAACAATTTTAACGAGGGAAGTCGGGAAGGTCATTTCGGAGAAAAAATAACTTTTTGAGGTAAAATACGAGGCGTGTTCAGAAAGTAAGTACCGTTTAAAAAAAAAAAAAAAAAAATCTGGTGTCAAACACTCACACAACTTTCTCTTGCCAGTGCAAATAATTTAAACAATATAACCTAACATTAGTAATAAAACATTAGAAATAAACAAAAAACTAACCTCAAAAAACATAATCTTATTTTAATCATGAGTGAAAGACCCAAAATGAAAATCGACCTCAGTTTGACTTAAAAATGCGGAAAATCATTCTTTCTCACTAAACTAGGCTCCGTGGAGAAAAATGCTCCCAATAAAAGTTGTAGATCTTTTAATTTTCTATAAATTTAATTATATACACTTTTGTTGTAAAATGCATACTAAGGCCGAAATCTTAAAAAAATCGATTTTTCACACGTTTTCGTGAGAAAAAAACAGAAAATTGCTAATTACGGCTAAACTAAACGTTATACAAAAAAATGTTTGAAGTAAAAGTTGTAGGTTTTTATTAAATTCTCTACAACTTTTATTATATAATTTTTTTCGCTAAATTGCATATTAAAGCCGTAATCTTAAAAAAACTTTGTTTTTACGTAAAAACAGCCTCACCAAGAATTTCAGTGAACATGACGCCTACCCTATCTTGTAGAGAATAAAAACTTGAGTAAACCAGGCGATTTTAAAAAGAATCGTAGGACCAGTTTTTGAGAAAATCGTAAAAAAGTGAAAAATTACATGAATAAACTACTACTTTCGGTTGACCGATTTTGATGAAAATGTTCGTGTCGGGTCCGGTAGTGGTATGTAACTTAAGTTTTAAATTTCAAGTTTGTACGATGTTCCGTTCTTGAGATATTTTGTATACACACAGACCAATCGCTAAAAACATGTTTTTTGGGTTCAGGGGGTCTGAAAACGTATAGATCCGGTGAAGAGTGTATTTGTTAAAATCGACATGAAAACAATACTTTCCTTCCTATATATTCATATAGGCAAGAGAAAGTAAAAACAATTAAAACAATTTTTTTTCAACACTAAACAAAGAAAAAAAACTGAAATTTTCAGAGGGCCTGGCATGCTGATACGTATACATTTTCCACCGAGTAAGGAAGGTAATGGTAAACCACCTCCCTCCTAGTTTTACTTAGTAAAGAGTCTGGAGATTAAAATCAACCTTTAGGCTGACAACTGTAGTTTTCAGTAACAACGTTATCAAAAAATAACTTTATTTCCCATTACTACATGTTAGAAAGAAGAATAAATTTTATAACTAAAGTTTAGTTTTCTTTTTTTTTGAACAAACCTTTTATGTAGAAAGAGACTAAAAAATAAGCAAGCCATTTTAGGAGGGTTAATGAGAAAGCCATGTTTCGATTTAAGGGCAGCAGACTGATTTTAATAAAAAATATTGATTTGTCAATTTTACCATGTATTGATAGATCGTTTTCCGCTATTTAAATTGATATATAACACGACATTCGTTGCTTTTTCTGTTGAGAAAAATTATGTTTTTATGTTGATGGGGTATGTAATGTTCATTTCGATATTTTTTCACGTTTTTCATTTTGTAAATTGAGATTAATATAATCATGTTACTGCTCTAACATTACGGAGATCGCGTTCACATAAAAACAATAATTTCTAGAATGCATAGGAATCAGCTGTAAAGCAAGATAAATATTGGTGTGTTTTTGTTTGGAAGTTAATTCCAATTGGCAATAGGTGTTTCTGTTATGGTATTATGCTTTTACTACATCCACATTTTCCGCATATTGTATTTTTTGACTTTAGGTACACTTATTTCAGGAACCATCCCACCTAGGAGTGTGCAATTTCACACACTATATTTTAGTACTAAGGTGTGTATTTACTCCAGAGGTATTTCGAAAATTTTGGAGTTTTTATTTTCGGGTGTCTTTTCATAAAAAAATGTGGGCTACATTTGAACATTTCTTGAGAATAAAGATCATTTTTAGATTGGATAAAGATAAATAAAAAATCTGGTGTGAAACACTCACACAACTTTCTCTTGCCAATGCAAATAATTAACAATAAACCTAACATTAATAATAAAATATTAGAAATAAACAAAAAACTAACCTCAAAAACATAACCTTATTTTAATCATGAGTGAATGATGCAAAATGAAAATCAACCTCAGTTTGGCTTAGAAATACGGAAAATCACTCTTTCTCTCTAAACTAGGCTCTGTAGAGGAAAATGCTTTAAATAAAAGTTGTAGATCTTTTAATTTTCTATAATTATATACACTTTTGTCGTAAAATGCATACTAAGGCCGAAATCTTAAAAAAATAAATTTTTCACACATTTTCGTGAGAAAAAAACAGAAAATCGCAAATTACCGCTAAACTAAGCGTTATACAAAAAATTGTTTGAAATAAAAGTTGTAGAATTTTCAATTCTCTACAACTTTTATTATATAAAGTTTTGCGCTAAAATGCATATTAAAGCTGTAATCTTAAAAAAACAACGTTTTTACGTGAAAACAGCCTCACCCAGAATTTCAGCAAACATGACTCCTACCCTATCTTGTAGAAAATAAAAAATTGAGTAAACCAGGCGATTTTAAAAAAAATCGTAGGGCCAGTTTTTGAGAAAATCGCAAAAAAGTGAAAAATTACACGAATAAACTACCACTTCCGGTTGACCGATTTTGATGAAAATGTTCGTGTCGAGTGCGGTAGTGGTACGTAACTTAAGTTTCAAGGTTCAAGTTCGTACGATGTTCCGTTCTTGAGATATTCTGTTCACACACAGACACACACACACACACACACACACACACAGACCAATCGCTAAAAACATGTTTTTTGGGTTCAGGGGGTCTGAAAACGTATAGATCCGGTGAAAACTCAATTTCGAAAAATCGACATGAAAACAATACTTTCCTTCCTATATATTCATATAGGCAAGAGAAAGTAAAAAGCTCTGGTACAAATTTGTAAAAAGGTACAGTGGGTCCTCGACTTACGAACATTCAACTTACGAACATCCGGAGATACGAACGCCAGAAATTATTTTTTTTTATCACTTGATATTATTTGGAATGTAATTACAACAAAGTTTCCAAACAATGTTTAGAGCGGTCAGTGAGTTTAGAGCTGTCATGTGTTACAAAATTATTTTGGAAGAAAAGAAACTTGTAACAGTTCAAACATCCATTCAAAACTTTTTTCAACAAAGCCAAAGCTGTAAATATTGTAAAACCATCTTCAATATGTTTTAAATTTTTATGAAAATGTTTATTTTTTATTTTATATTTTTGCTATTTTTATTTTTAATGGTCTTTTCTTTCTGTATAAAGTATTGAATGTATTTATGTATTAACTGTATTCAGTTGCTAAAAGTATATACAGTATGTATTAAGTTACTATAAGTAGGGCTACATATTAAAAACGAATAAAAAAATTTAACAGATTTTATCTTTATTTAGTTGCTGATTACAATTTCACTAAGTATGCTAGTTTTTGTACGTTATGAAAAGCAATTAGATCGCTAGTGTCCGCTACGAAATCTACTGACGTGTATTCTGACTTACGAACAATTCGACTTGCGAACACTCGGTCGGTACGCATTATGTTCGTAAGTTGAGGAGCCCCTGTACTGCCCTAAAGATGTCCTAAAGCTCAGCTTTGTAGCTTAAATGGTTTCTACAAAAAATCTACCTAAGTTAGTATTGCAGGTATAGTCTGGGGATATTGAAAATGGTCTGCTCCCCTTAACCCTTTCTAACCCAGTGCGGTGGCATAGAAGTCACATTGGAGTGAAATAACGGACATAAAAATTTTAATTGTTAGCGACTACTTTTGATTAAAGAGCACTGTATGTGAAGTGTAATAATTTTCTGTACCCTAGACAGGAATCGAACCCGATACCTCCGCTTTGCAGTGTAAGATACTGACCACTACACCACGCGGGCGACCATTAGTTTCTTTTTAAAGTTAATTTTAGTTTATAAATATTCGTGTTCATTTACTAAAATAAAGTAGCATTTCTTTGAGTATGTTGAATGTACATACACGTATATTTTTTAGACTGTAAATAGTGATTTTATCAATTTTACCAGTATTTTTAAATTGTAACATTTTTTAAGTCTTAAATAATGCTTTGATATTAAAATTATATGTAGTTTTTTTGCTACAAATTAAAGTTAAGAGAATATTGTTTAGGAAGCCTGAACATGATTTTACTAATTCATATTGTTGGGACCTTCGATATCAAGTCCCAATGTGACATAGGCCTATGCGTCACACTTTTTTGTCAGGCCATCAAAAAGGCTGAGGGTTTAAAAGTAATTTTATTACACTTAAATGTCATTAACCCACCGGGTTGGTCTAGAGCAGTCATGTCAAAGATACGGCCCGCGGGCCGCAACTGGCCCCCGGGCTGTATCAATAAGGCCCGCGATCGCAATGTGTCACAGAACGAAGAATCATGTTTTCTAGAGCTTTTAGACTTCACTCGATTCCTCTACGGAAGTTTTAAAATGCGCACACTACATTTATAAGTAATTTTAAAGGCAGCGCGTGCCCAGACAAGCGAGAGAGAAAGACAGTAACGCCATCTCTACCTGACATCAATGAGCTTGTCAAAAACAAGAGAAGTCAGGTATCTGGATCCTCGAGCTCAAAATAATTACCATCTTTTATAACTTTGATATGATTTTTAACAACCGTATATTTTTTATACTATACAATTAAATAAATAAAATGTTATAATAATTCAGTACATTTTTTGTTATTTGAATCTGGCCCGCATACACATTCTAAATTTAATATATGGCCCTCTTCAAAATTGAGTTTGACACCACTGGTCTAGAGGTGAAGTCGTCTCCAAAATCAGCTGTTTAACAGCTGATTTTCGGAGACGAAGGTTGCTGGTTCAAATCCTAGTAAAGGTAGTTACTTTTATACGGATTTGAATGCTAGACAGTGGTTACCGGTGTACTTTGATGGTTGGGGTTCAATTAACCATACTCTCTCAGGAATGGTCGACCTGAGTCTGTACAAGACTGCACCTCATACATATCATTCTCATCTCATTGGGTGATGGGGTTGCTTATTGTTCTGAATTGAACAGATTGCAACGTACACAAAAAAAAAAAAATTATTAAAATGTATGAAACAATGTAGCTACACATATTTGTTTGTGTATAGTTAAAAAATTTGGGATCGAAAGGGTTAATCCAGTAATCAGCAAGTACCGGCCGTATTGGCGCAGTCGGTAACGTGCTCGCCTCTCATCATGCGTTCCTGGGTTCGAATCCCACTCAGGCACGGCATATTTTCAAACGTTACAAAAAAATCATTTCATCCTCCATTGTATATAGTTACACGGCAATGTCATCGCTAATGACCTTTGAAGTTGATGCGACATTAATTTGTTTTAATCTGTTGCCTATTGAAATTAAAAATAGCTTAAACATGTTAATATTTTCAAGAAAGGTTAAAGATTGGCTCAATGATATAACTGATGTTGATTCACTTGTAAGAATTGTTGGTTAGTGTTGGTGTTTTACCGTTGCTAACTTGCAGTGCTTGCTATTCAGTCTTAGTAGGAATTTACTCATCTTGGTAAACAATATATAAATAATAACTGATTTTAGTGTCAGTCATGTACAGGTGAATATCTGCTATGAACACTGACGGCTTGGTTGATATTGTTATTAAAAAATATAGTTAACATGCGCTGTAGGTGCCGCTAAAATTTGAATTGTCATTTGTAGTGGATGACGACATTTGATTTGTAATTCATTTTTATAATTCATTTGACTTGTAATTCATTTGTAAACTTGTTTTTATGTATTTTGTTTTTTTTTATATATAACCACCGTTTACTTGAGTTGGTGGTTATTTATTCCAAGTAGATAAGATATAATTTTGCATTTGTATAAAGTGAAATAAATAAATATTATTATTATTATTAAATAAATGAATTAAAAAAAAAGTAATCAGCAAGTAAAATTTTGGTGTGAATAAACAGCACGACTCTTTGAATAAGGAAAAGTGACATTGTTATCAATTAATTGATTATCAATCATTACAGACTTACCTCCGTTACGATAACTATTCGATTCATTCCCTAAAAAAGAAAACAAAAAAAAAACAAAATTAGATACATAAAATTTTTGCCCATAAAAGGCAGGTGGAGTGTAAAATTATTTGCACACAAACTGTTAGTTCCAGGGCTAAAAAAAAAAAAAACGTTCTCTCTTTAATCACATGGTCACCCAATTATATGAATGAAGCATTTAACAACAGAACAGATGTAGTGGCGAGATGATTCGAATCTAAATGTTTTTGTTCTAAATGATGTACCCATACGTTTTGACAGGCCCGAAAGAGAGGGACGTCATACCCTCATTCTGTTATATTTACTATACGGTTCTTTTTATTAAAATGTCAAACAACTGATATTGTGCGTGTGTAGTTGATTTCTAAAATTTGACGTATGTTTCGTATAAAATTCACAACTATTAAAATTGATTCAGCTTCTTGAAATATTAACAGGAAGTAGACCCAGACACAATGATCTATCTTTGACTTCCCTTCAAAAAGTGATTTTTTCAAGCTCGTTTATTATTTCTCTTTCTGTCCTACATACATCAAATTACAGATAAAATTTTATATTTTATAACAAAATAATAAAACGCATATTATGTAATCCTGGAAAAGAAGTTAGGGCCTATATTAGCTTACGTGATACGCAAAAAATGCGATGAGATTTAAACGTCTAACTTTGTACGAGCGTATCTTATATAAATATCGGAGTATAATAATAACATTTTTAGTGTAATAAAATAAGATCCATTAGGAAGCGAAAGTAATATTTTCAGAATTTTTTGATGAAAAATGAGCTTGTTAGAGTGTAGTGAACGAAACTGGCCGGCAGAGTGCCCTACCGTACCGCGTATTGTCACTATTGCGCTTGAACACCGTGCACTAATTGAAATGAGTTGAGGGGAAACGCTGACGCAACACATTCTCTCTCTGTCTCGCTACCCTCCCTACATACCGCCGTAGTTGGCGAACAGTATACCAGGGGTCTCCAAACAGGGGCCCACAAACAGATTTTTTCCGGCCCGCGGAAAGCTAGCATACTGAGAAAAAGTTTTTATTTGATAATATATTTCCTTTTAAGCATTTTTACCATTACAAATGAGTACAGTAGTCGTCTCTCACTTGCCACTTCTTTTCTCAGTAAGTGTAAAACTAGCCATAAACAAGTAGTGATCAACCATTGTTTGACCCTAAATGGGCTGAAATTTTAAGTGGCAAACAAATGCAATATTCTCACTAAAAAATAATTGTTCCTTTTAAGCTTTACACTTGTTGTAAACTCATGTATTGTCAAGTTTTCTTTAAAATTCAATGAAGTACATTTTTTAGTAAATTGAAAAGATTTGGTTTTGTATCATCATGTGTTTTCATTAAGCCTACTTGAAAACTCCTTTTACAGAACAAATATTATTTTATAGCAAATATAATTATTTGTTTGGTAACAGCTTTGTTTTTAAAATCACGTAAAGAATTTTAGTTAGCCAACAACAAAGATATTATAAGGAAATATAGCAACTTAAAAAACTAAGCAAGAAAATCTCAAAAACCACCACTGACCTCTTAATTAGAAAAAACTTCGAGGGTGTATGGGGGGGGGGGCTAGACTTTCTGCCCTGAAATATTCCTGGCCCGCCTTTCCTTTAAAAATTTACAATGTGGCCCTTGAGTAAAAAAGATTGGAGACGCCTGCAGTATACTATCATATTTTTAAAGGTAGCCCTAGACGATCAGTCTTTTGATCAAATAAGTTTGATCAATCGACCGAGACAGACATGATTGAGCGTCTAGAAGTGTGTTTGACGATTGAGTCAATGACTGAAGGAGATTGATAGAAATTTTGATTTAGACAAACGACTGAAGAGGGCGATTGAGCGTCTAGTAGCGTTTTGATCAATCTTTCCCTTAGTCACGCGCTCGGCACCAACGATGTCGGTCCCCTCGTCGCCTCAATGTGATTGATAACCTCTGGTTTGTTGGAATCGCTTCGCGTATAACGGTGTCCTTTTTCTCAATTTTTGGTCTTACTAACTCCAACAGCATGTCATAACTTTCATCGTTCATTCTCAGAAAGTTCTTGTAATCCTCTGACTCCGTATCGCGCAGAACGCTGAGAGAAGATGTTCATGACTGAAACGGTTTCTCATTTTATACCATTCTTTTGACCACCGCATTTTCCTCTTCTTATTTTTATTATTATCATTTCTCTTCTGTTGGAGGGCAGCTACAATCAGTAAAAGGAAGGACAAATCCGGGTTGGAACTCATTGTTTCAGCACAACACCGCGAACGAAAATTACAAACGAAAAACGTAGAAAATCGTATAAACGAGTAGAAAAACGTAGCAGACGAAACCGGGAAAAGAAACGAGACAGCTACAACACTCCTGAAAGGTATTGATCAAACGAGTGAAGAAATGATTGAACCTCACTTCAGTCTGTTTGTTCAATCTTTTGGTCAATCAGACTGATCGTCTAGGGCCACCTTAAGAAAATATAAAGTCAACCGGCAAAACAAACTTACCGAAAAAGAAATTCCTATTCTGGCGTTTAATATTTGTCGAATATTCGTTCACGAGATGATCGCATTGACTGATGACATCTGTCAAAGTCAAAGCGAGCGGCAACAGTTTCACAATCTGTTCCTTTAGGGCGAGTATAACTTGTTCAGACTTCTTCACTTTCTCCTGAAACATTAACGTACAATAATGTGACAGATCGAATTAAAGATTTTTCTCGAATGTTCCAGAAATCCATTCATGAAATAGTATAGAGTGTGAAATAATAGTAACAAAAATCTGGTGTGAAACACTCACACAACTTTCTCTTGCCAATGCAAATAATTTACAATATAATTTAACATTAGTAATAAAATATTAGAAATAAACAAAAAACTAACCTCAATAAACATAACCTTATTTTAATCATGAGTGAAACACTCAAAATGAAAATCAACCTCAGTCTGGCTTAAAAATACGGAAAATCACTATTTCACGCTAAACTAGGCTCTGTAGAGAAAAATACGTTAAATAAAAGTTGTAGATCTTAAAATCTGTAAAATCTGTAAATTTCCTATAAATTTGGTTATACACACTTTTGTCGTAAAATGCATACTAAGGCCAAAATCTTAAAAAAATCGATTTTTCACACGTTTTCGTGAGAAAAAACCAGAAAATCGCTAATTACTGCTAAACTAAGCATCATACAAAAAAATGTTTGAAACAGAAGTTGTAGGTTTTTAAATTCTCTACAACTTTTATTATATAAGTTTTTGCGCTAAAATTTATATTAAAGCCGTAATCTTAAAAAAACAACGTTTTTACGTGAAAACAGCCTCACCGAGAATTTCAGCAAACATGGCGCCTACCCTATCTTGTAGAAAATAAAAAATTGAGTAAAATAGGCGATTTTAAAAAAAATCGTAAGACCAGTTTTTGAGAAAATCGCAAAAAACTGAAAAATTATACGAATAAACTACTACTTCCGTTTGACCGATTTTGATGAAAATGTTCGTGTCGCGTCCGGTAGTGGTATGTAACTTAAGTTTCAAGTTTCAAGTTCGTACGATGTTCCGTTCTTGAGATATTCTGTTCACACACACACACACACAGACCAATCGCTAAAAACATGTTTTTTGGGTTCAGGGGGTCTGAAAACGTATAGATCCGGTGTAAACTCGATTTCGAAAAATCGACATGAAAACAATACTTTCCTTCCTATATATTCATATAGGCAAGAGAAAGTAACAAGAGAGAGTAATAAAGACAGAAATAACAACACACAATAGCCATAAAAGTGTGTCTATTCATTCATAAGGGTTGTAATAACTATCATAAAGTTTAGGTATTATGAGGGAGGCAGGTTGTTTACGTTTTCTATTTACAAAAGACTTTTTTTTGACCTATTAACAAGATTTTTCTAGCATTCATTAATAAAGAGTTATTTTTGTACCTTATGATTTCTCTACTTTATTCTGGAACAATCTTTATGAATGAGTAGGTATAAAAAGAGACCCCCGAGTGCGGTCAGTCAGTATTCCTGTGATCTTTGCCGTGCGATTATCGAGGTGCGTAAACAGATTACGTATCCGAGTAAGATTGTTATACTGCCTTTGTTGTGTGCGAATTGTGAAAAGTCTTTTTGTGAGAGTATTGTAAAGTTAATGTGAATTCAGTTTCTGTGTTTAGTATGTTGAGTAATCTATAAAAGTGATTGTAAGTTATTTATTGTTAATAATTATCTATTTTAAGTGAATTATTAAATCATTTATTGTATTTCTTAGTTATAATTAGTTTAATTATTTATTTTGTAATCTTTTAGTGTAATAAATATTTGTAATTGTAAACTTTAGTGTATTAATTATTTAATAACCTAGATCCCGAAACGGACCTTAGCAATAAGTGTCACAATACCGTAAAACAATGAAACAGAATGTTATATACGATACGTTCAGCAAGTACCGTTTTAAAAAAAAAAAAAATCTGGTGTAAAACACTCACACAACTTTCTCTTGCCAGTGCAAATAATTAACAATAAACCTAATTGTTAGTAATAAAACATTAGAAATAAACAACAAAACTAACCTCAATTAACGTAACCTAATTTTAATCGTGAGCGAAAGACGCAAAATGAAAAATCAACCTCAGTTTAGCTTAAAAATATGGAAAATCACTCTTTCTTGTTAAACTAGGATCTGTAGAGAAAAATGCTCTAAATGAAAGTTGTGGATCTTCTAATTTTCTATAAATTTGATTGTATACACTTTTGTCTAAAATGCATACTAAGGCTGAAATCTTAAAAAAATCGATTTTTCACATGTTTTCATGAGAAAAAACAGAAAACCGCTAATTACCGTTAAACTAAGCGTTATAAAAAAAAATGTTTGAAATAAAAGTTGTAGAATTTTAAATTCTCTACATTTTTTATTATATAAATTTTTGCACTATAATACATCTTAAAGGCGTAGTCTTAAAAAAAACCACTTTTTTTACGTGAAAACAGCCTCACCAAGAATTTCAGCAAACATGGCGCCTACCCTATCATGTAGAGAATAACAAATTGAGTAAACCAGGCGATTTATAAAAAAATCGTAGGACCAGTTTTTGAGAAAAATTGCAGAAAAGTGAAAAATTACACGAATTAACTACTACTTCCGGTTGACCGATTTTGATGAAAATGTTCGTGTCGGGTCCAGTAAGTGGTATGTAACTTAAGTTTCAAGTTCGTACGATGTTCCGTTCTTGAGATATTTTGTATATACACACACACACACACACACACACACACAGACCAATCGCTTAAAACATGTTTTTTGGGTTCAGGGGGTCTGAAAACGTGTATATCCAGTGAAAACTCGATATGAAAACAATACTTTCCTTCCTATATATTCATATAGGCAAGAGAAAGTAAAAACAAGTAAAACAATTTTTTTCAACTCAATTTTCTATCTACATGAAAGCCCAAACCTTGAACTATTTTTTGACATAGCTTTCCACCGATGTTCAAACACTTGTCGTAGCGAGTGATCAATTTGTCTATACCCTCTTCGTAGAAGGTTTCCGCCAACGAATGTAGACACGACTCCACGGCAGTTTTCACTTCATCGTCGGTTTCAAAGCGTTGGCCGCCTAGCTCGTGCTTCATGTGCAAGAACGAGTGGTAGTCAAACGGTGCCAAGTCCGGGCTGTAGGGCGGGTAATCGAACTGCTCCCAACGAAATTGTTGAACCAATGTTTGAGTGTCACCAGCGGTATGGGGCCGAGCATTGTCATGGAGCAACACAATTCCGTTACTATGCATTCCTCTCCGTTTGTTTTGAATTGCCCGCCTTAGTTTTCTTAAGGTTTCGCAATACCTTGCCGCATTAATGGTTACACCTCTTGGGAGAAAATTAATCAGCAAAACACCTTCTAGATCCCAAAAGACAGTGCACATGATTTTTTGTGCAGACATTGTCGTCTTGAATTTTTGTTTCTTCGGGGATTGCGTGTGTCGCCACTCCATTGACTGCTGTTTAGATTCCAGTGTGACATGACGGACCCAAGTTTCATCACCTGTCACAATTTTGTTTAAAAAATTCTCATCGTCATCACTGTACCGTGTGAGAAAAGTCAAAGCACTTTCGAGTCTCTTGGTTTTGTGCACGTCAGTGGCGGGAACCTTCTACGAAGAGGGTATAGACAAATTGATCACCCGCTACGACAAGTGTTTGAACATCGGTAGAAACTATGTCGAAAAATAGTTTAAGGTTTGGGCTTTCATGTAGAAATAAAATTGTTTTACTTGTGTTTTTTTAAAAACGGTACTTACTTTCTGAACACGCTTCGTACAAATGAGTCATAATAATTGCAGTCAGACAGAAATTAAGAAGAATTACCATATCCTAATATTTTATGCCTAATAACTACAGTAGGGTGCAAATTAATCCAAACACAGATGTCATGTAATGAAAAGTTACTTTATTTTTGAAAATACCGGGTGAGCATAAAGTCTTGCCCTGATTATAAAAATTTATTGCAGAATAACTGTTTGACATAATAATTTAAATTTGATGCTGTTACATAGGTTAGTGTTAATAGTTTTTTTTAAGATTACTTACATTAGTAAACTTCAACGTGTGCCCCCTTGGTAGCTCGGAGAATGTCGAAGCGGTATTCCAGTTCCCGCCAGGTGTTTTGTAACATGTGTTCTGTCACAGTACCCACAGCAACTTGTATCCTAGCCTTCAGTTCGTCAACGTCAGCAACTGGTGTGGCGAAGACTCTATCCTTGATATTGCCCCAGAAAAAAAAGTCAAGGGGAGTAATGTCTGGAGAGCGGGGTGGCCAGGGTGTTGGACCATCCCTTCCAATCCACCGATCCGGAAATGTTTCATCCAGGAAATTATGCACTATCAAAGCCCAGTGGGGCGGTGCCCCATCTTGCTGGAAAATTATCCATGGTTGATATTCTTCTAACTGTGGTGCAATGAACTGTTGCAAAACATCTAAGTAAATGTTAGCGTTAATGGTGTTTTCCGTGATGAAACATTTCTGGATCGGTGGATTGGAAGGAATGGTCCAACACCCTGGCCACCCAGCTCTCCAGACATTACTCCCCTTGACTTTTTTTTCTGGGGCTATATCAAGGATAGAGTCTTCGGCACACCAGTTGCTGACGTTAACGAACTGAAGGCTAGGATACAAGCTGCTATGGGTACTGTGACAGAACACATGTTACAAAACACCTGGCGGGAACTGGAATACCGCTTCGACATTCTCCGAGCTACCAAGGGGGCACACGTTGAAGTTTACTAATGTAAGTAATCTTAAAAAAAACTATTAACACTAATTTATGTAACAGCATCAAATTTAAATTATGTCAAACAGTTATTCTGCAATAAATTTTTATAATCAGGGCAAGACTTTATGCTCATCTGGTATATTGTGACACTTATCGCTAAGGTCCGTTTCGGGATCTAGGTAATTAAATAATTAATACACTAAAGTTTAAAATTACAAATATTTATTACACTAAAAGATTTACAAAAAAAATCTGGTGTGAAACACTCACACACAACTTTCTCTTGCCAATGCAAATAATTAACAATATAACCTAACATTAGTAATAAAACATTAGAAATAAACAAAAAACTAACCTCTAAAAATATAACCTTATTTTAATCATGACTGAAAGACGCAAAATGAAAATCAAACTCAGTTCAGCTTAAAAATACGGAAAATCACTCTTTCTCTCTAAACTAGGCTCTGTATAGAAAAACGCTTTAAATAAAAGTTGTAGATCCTTTTATTTCCTATAAAATTAATTATGTACACTTTTGTCGTAAAATACATACTAAGCCCGAAATCTTAAAAAAATTGATTTTCAAACGTTTGCAAGAGAAAAAAAACAGAAAATCAATAATTACTGCTAAACTAAGCGTCATACAAAAAAATGTTTAAAATAAAAGTTGTAGGTTTTTAAATTCTCTAGAACTTTTTACATAAATTTTTGCACTAAAATGCATATTAAAGCCGTAATCTTAAAAAAACAATTTCTTTACGTGAAAACAGCCGCGCCAAGAATTTCAGCAAACATGGAGCCTACCCTATCTTGTAGAGCATAAAAAATTGAATAAACCAGGCGATTTTAAAGAAATTCATAGGACCAGTTTTTGAGAAAATCGAAAAAAAGTGAAAAATTACACAAATAAACTACTACTTCCGGTTGACCGATTTTGATGAAAATGTTCGAAGAGGCACCTACCCTATCTTGTAGAACATAAAGAAAATAGTAAATCAGGCGATTTTGAAAAGTAGGACCAGTTTTTGAGAAAATCGCAAAAAAGTGAAAAATTACACGAATAAACTACTACTACTTTCGGTTGACCGATTTTGATGAAAATGTTCGTGTCGGGTCTGGTAGTGGTATGTAACGTAAGTTTCAAGTTTAAAGTTTGTATGATGTTTCGTTCTTGAGATATTCTGTTCACACACACTCACACACACACACAGACCAATCGCTAAAAACATGTTTTTTGGGTTCAGGGGGTCTGAAAACGTATAGATCCGGTGAAAACTCCATTTCGAAAAATCGACATGAAAACATTACTTTCCTTCCTACATATTCATACAGGCAAGAGAAAGTAATAAAGTATAGAATAAATCTGTGCAACCGAAGCCCGGTATAAACTTGTCTGAATCTTACTACAGAATTTAATGTGGCGGCCCGAGTTATACTTGAGCTGCAGACAACCACGATTTACGCTCACCCCGAGCTATACTCGGGCTTAGGCTTCAAAGTGTTAATTTAGTTGTAATATTTACTTTGTAATAAATAACAATTAACTCCAAACTCAGGCATTATAACTCTGTAATCAAGCCAGAGGCTACGTATGCTTGTGAGACCCTTTTCAACTTGAACACTCGATCAACCACGGACAAACTTCAAAAGATAGACAGAAGAATATTAAGAACAACCATTAATTTCAAGCATCAAGTCCAGGGAAAATGGTGGATAGTCCCCAAAAATATAGTTTATAAGGAAAATGAGCCGATATTGGACACAATGAGGAAGAGGAGAGTCGCTTTCTTTGGCCACCTTAGCAGACTGCCTGACACAAGACTCATTAAACAGCTCCTTGACTACCAAATGAAGAATAAGATCCAAAACAAATGGATACAGGAAGTCATGTCAGACATGAGGAACTTGAATATAAATGAAGAAATGATCCAGAGACGAGAAGAGAAGACCATCCTAAAGGAAAAGAGGAAAACCCAACTGCCTTTCAGAGAGAGAAGACAGCCGAATGCAGCTGTAGCAGAGAGATTGAGAGCCACCAGGTCAAGGAATATGAAATTGATGTGGGAACGAAGAAAACAACAGTGTGGTGCCACAACTAACTCCTCAAGGAACGCATGTCCATGAGTGACTTGAGTGCTCCAATTGGGGCGTAAATTAAAAATAAAAATAAAAAAATAATGGGTGATTCATTTAAAAGTAGCCCGCTGCATTTAACAGCGGCCTTCGGCACTCAATTGGATTCAAATAATATAATAAATAGAATTACTTAATACATAATTTTACATATTTATTTAAAATTTATATACAAATTTCAACTTCACCTTTACAGTAGATGCTGAAAGCGGCGTCCTTGAACGCTTACACATTTTTGCGCTCGTTCAATGTTATTAATGCACACACGACGCAATATGGAAACGTCTATAGCTTGAATGGCTGCCACGATGTTATTCTTTAGCTCATGTATACTGCGGGGGTTTGTTTGGTAAACAACTCCTTTTAAATAACCCCATAGAAAAAAATTGCACTTACTCAAATCGGGTGAACGAGGAGGCCACAAATCTTTACTAACAACTCGCATGGGAAAAGCCTGATTGATATGAGATAGGGACTGGCGAGACGTGTGACATGTTGCACCATCTTGCTGGAAAAATTGTACTCTATAATAATATAATAATTAAATAATAATATAAATTGTACTATAAAGGCACAACATTAAAGAAAAAATTAACTGGAAGGAAAGAACAAATAAATTAATCAAATCCGCCATAACCACTAGGAATATTTACAATAAGAAATGTATGTCCATCAACACAAAATTAAGACACTACAATACCGTGATACTTCCTGAAGTCCTGTATGCGAGTGAAACCCTGTTTGGTCCAACAAGAATAGGCGAAAAGGACAAAATCGAGAAAGTGGAGAGGCAAATAGCAAGAAAGTGTATTGGAAAATGGTCCCTTCAAGATGGTAGTTTCTATATTGTACCAAACAAGGAAGTATATGAAGCAATTGAGCCTTTAACCAGTATCATCAGGAAAAAAAAGATATCCTTCCTGGGACATATATTGAGAATGGAGGATACAAGATTACTAAGAAGGATGACTGAGTTTTTCTGGCAAAAGAAGATGACACCAAACTGGATAAAGGAAGTCAAAAAGGATATGGAGGAACTAAACATCACAATAGCTGACCTCAAAACTAAGTCAGGGAGCTACAGGACATACAAACAGCGATCGGTTAAATTTAGGGAACAAATGAGGGTCAGGAAAGCCATGGTGATTTCGGACGCTGAGAGACTGAGAAGATTCGAAACATTGAAGAATTATTGGCGAAGAAGAAGAGAAGTACGGGAACGACAACTGCGGAGGCGTTTGGGTGGAACATCTGAAAGAGCTAGACGTTGAAAGATTGAACTTAAGTGGTCCTTTGTGGCCGTAGAAAAAATAAAAAAAAAAAAAAAAAAAAGGCCAGTCGATCACATCATGATCAGTGCTGCCAATACAGCATATGAAAATTACTCGAGCGGCAGCCTACTTTTAAATGAATCACCCAGTACTTGTAATTTTAAACTTTAGCATGTAAATTGTTTATTTCACCCAGATCCCGAAAAGGACCTTAGAGATGAAAGTGTTACAGTAGTTTTTTTTTTAAGCATCTCATATTTTGTAACCTGAGGCCAAATGCCTCACAAAAAGTGACCGCTAATTAACTGCTTAAAAATCTGGTGTGAAACACTCACACAACTTTCTCTTGCCAATGCAAATAAACCTAACATTATTAATAAAATATTAGAAATAAACAAAAAACTAACCTCAAAAACATAACCTTATTTTAATCATGAGTGAATGATGAAAAATGAAAATCAACCTCAGTTTGGCTTAGAAATACGGAAAATCACTCTTTCTCTCTAAACTAGGCTCTGTAGAGAAAAATGCTCTAAACAAAAGTTGTAGATCTTTTAATTTTCTATAACTTTTATTATATACACTTTTGTCGTAAAATGCATACTAAGACCGAAATGTTAAAAAAATCGATTTTTCTCACGTTTTCGTGAGAAAAAAAACAGAAAATCGCAAATTACCGCTAAACTAAGCGTTATACAAAAAAATGTTTGAAACAAAAGTTGTAGGTTTTTAAATTCTCTACAACTTTTATTATATAAGTTTTTGCGCTAAAATTTATATTAAAGCCGTAATCTTAAAAAAACAACGTTTTTACGTGAAAACAGCCTCACCGAGAATTTCAGCAAACATGGCGCCTACCCTATCTTGTAGAGAATAAAAAATTGAGTAAAATAGGCGATTTTTAAAAAAATCGTAGGACCAGTTTTTGAGAAAATCGCAAAAAACTGAAAAATTATATGAATAAACTACTACTTCCGGTTGACCGATTTTGATGAAAATGTTCGTGTCGCGTCCGGTAGTGGTATGTAAATTAAGTTTCAAGTTTCAAGTTCGTACGATGTTCCGTTCTTGAGATATTCTGTTCACACACACACACACACAGACCAATCGCTAAAAACATGTTTTTTGGGTTCAGGGGGTCTGAAAACGTATAGATCCGGTGAAAACTCGATTTCGAAAAATCGACATGAAAACAATACTTTCCTTCCTATATATTCATATAGGCAAGAGAAAGTAAAAAGTGTAACAGAATGAAAAAAAACATACCTTTGCGCTGTTAGTGTCCATCAACATTTGTATGGCTGTATTCCTTTGTTCTTCATAATTGCTCTTATGTATTGAATTAACCTTTCGTAATTCTTGATGCTCGTTTACTAACTCTTTATTCTGTTTCCTTAGTCCTTCTAAAATTTAAAAACGAAACAAATTACGTTTAAAAATTCTGGTGTTCGTGATAAAAACGAACATCATAAAAAAAACGACTTGGTACATAAACATCACGAACACTATCAATTTGTTCTGTAACAGAAGGTCTTCCAGTACTCTTCCTTTTACACAGATATCCACTGTTTTCAAAATGTTTATACCAGTCATAAATTGATTGCCTTGTTGGTGGTGGTTTACCATATCTTGTTCTGAAATACGTTGCACAACCGTAACCGAGTTTGTTTTGGCTAATTCAAGAACGCAATAAGTTTTCTCCACTTGAGTAGCGGCCATTTTGCTAGACTGGTCGTCGTAACAGCAGCCAACAACAAAATGCTAGCAATCGTTGTACCAACATAAACTTTAAAAAAATTCCCTACAAACCTATATCATTTTCAAATACACCAATTTGATATTTAAGAAGCTGTCAAAAGTGTTTATTTTGATTATAATCACCCTGTATATACAAAAAATTGTGAACGAAAGATGGCCAAAGAAAATTGGGAAAGAAAAAAGGGAATGAGGACTGGATAAAAAGAAAAGAGTGGTGTATGGGATGCAACGGATGGCCAGAGCTGTAGAAAATGGTCACCACCGGCTTGTAGTAGCGCAGTCAGGCATCCGGCGGCATAGTTCAAAAATAAAAACCAGATGCTTATGGAAGCCTTCGCTGCTACCTCAAAGACGAGCAGCCGCTGTCAAGCGAGAGAGGTCGTCTTTACCGCTGCCTAATCGAATAGGAGCAGTCGCCGACGCAGCGAACACCTTTCAGCGCTGCCTCCGAAGAGGAGCAGTTGCCGATGAAGCGAGGGGCAGGAAAGGGAGGTGAAGTAGCAGAAAGAAAATACTCAATGTAAAGTGCTAAATCTTCTCCATATTGACCCTCTCGTATGAGCGAATCGATACTGACTGTTCATGTTCTCAACTATCGCATTTGCCAGTGTGTAGCTACATATGTTGCCACTTGGTACATGCACTGCGAGAGGTGTGACCCCTGCGCTATCTATTGGCAGCAGTAACCCCATCACAGCGCCCCCAACAAAGGGCAAAATATGAACTACAGACCGGCGTAAAAGTATTACAGTGTAGTGAAGAGTGTTCACTGTTTCAACCAGTCACCGTGATCATGGTGACAGTGATTTTGCGTTCACCGTTACTTTTAATAGTTACTTGTGATTTAGCAATAACTTTGTATTTTCTTAGTACATTTTTCATTTGTTATCATGAAACAATAATAATGTTTTCAGTTGTTATTTCATGATAAATGAAGTTTTGTTAAATTAAAAAAATGGGCTACATAAATAACTAAAATAAAAATTTAGCCTAAAACTGATTAACTCAAGGTATCCTAAATTAGTAATAAAAATAACTTTTTGTAGGAAAAAGAGAAAGTACAAGAAACAATATTTACAACTGAAAAATAACAACGCACATTATAAATAAAATAGCTAGGTAGAACGCGGCGTGCAATAAAAATAATACTGTAATGTAATTGTGTTACCGCGATCAGAGATGTAAAGGAACTACCCTCGTTTTGTTTAGTCTAAAGAAATGAAAAACATAACAAGAGGAAGAGACTGAGAGAGGGAGAGAGAAGAGTGCGTAAAAATTGAAGTAAAAAAAGAATGGACGTGCCGGTTATCAAAGGAGAGGTGACAAGGAGAGCACTAAGCCCAGTGAACAGACCAACATATCTTACGTAGCTATCATAGGGGCCTTGAAGAAGAGTAAGCATATTATGTCGTTTTGTCTATTAACTGTGAACAGTGAATGAGCGAGTGAATTTGTTCACTAGTTCCTAAGGTAAAGAATTCGTTCTCTCTTAAAAGTAACAGTGAACAGCGAATGAGTAACTGATTTTTGTAAAAGTGATCGAAGGAACTGTAGAATTACGGTCGCCGTGTCGTCCTGCCTTAAACAGTGAACAGAGAATGAGTAGGCGATCTTTGTAACAGTGACTGGGGAACGAGAGGCTGTGTGTGCTATATCATAGAATAGTACGGTGAACATTCGCCGTGTCGTCCTGTCTTTCAGTGACAGAAGAGTAAGCGATCTATGTAATAGTGACTGGGGAACAGTTACTCGCCTATCTGAATAACTGTGATCACCGTGACTCATTCACAGTGACAGTTCTTTTGTCTCTTCTCTAGTACAGTATCAAAATCACAAAATGAAAAGAGAAAGAATTACATACCGTTTTGTCCTTTAAGCTTCTTTATCACATTCCGGCGAATGGCTGCGATTGACTTTAATTTTTTAATTCGTTTATTTTTCTTTCCGATTACATAAGTCAAATTTTTATTTTTCAATGCAACATTCGAAATTACACGTGACTTATGTAAACGACCAATTGACAATTTTTTCTTCATTCTGTTAAAATTTCTACACCCACCTAATAACAAAAAAAAAAAAAACAAAATATGATGACAAACACTCACACAACTTTCTCTTGCCAATGCAAATAATGAAAAATATAACCTAACATTAGTAATTAACAAAAAAACTAACCCCAATAAACATAACCTTATTTTAATCATGAGTGAAAGACGCAAAATGAAAATCGACCTCAGTTTGGCTTAAAAATACGAAAAATCACTCTTTCACACTTAACTTAGGCTTTGTAGAGAAAAATTCTTTAAGAAAAAGTAGTAAATCTTTTAATTTCCTAAAAATTTGTTTACATACACTTTTGTTGTTAAATGCATACTACGTACGAAATCTAAAAAAAAATTAATTTTTCACACGTTTTTGTGAGAAAAAAAACGGGAACTAAACTTCGCTAAACTTAGTGTTAAACAAAAACATGTTTGAACTAAAAGTTGTAGGATTTTAAATTCTCTACATTTTTTATTATATAAATTTTTGCGCTAAAATGCGTATAAATGGCTGAAGAGTTTAAGGATTTTGTGGAGATGAACAATCTCGATATAAAAGTTAAAGGTTATACAAGAATTACTAGTCACTCACAAACCATAATAGATAATATTTTAACAAGTATGGTGAGTTGTCAGGTTAGGTTAAGGGGTTCAGAGCTCTTTGACCACGGCTACCAAGTATTAGAGATTCAGGATTTAGGTAGTCATGTCTCTAATCAAAAAATTATTAAAGAATTTAGGCAGGAAGGCCAAGGGAATATTAATTGTTTGTTACACAGTTTATCCAAGCGGATTGGAAGACTGTTTTCAATTCTTCTGACATTAATCAGAAATATCATAATTTTATTGAAACATTAAAATTTTATTATAATAATAGTTGTCCAATTAAAAAGAAAGATGTAAAAAATATTGTCAGGGAAACAGACGAGTGGGTCACAGGGGAAATTTTGAAAATGAGGTCTGAAGTTAGAGATGTACAATCAGATTTTCTTTCACATAGGACTACCTTTAACGAACAAAGGTACAAAACTATTGAAAAACATTATGCCAGAGAAGTCCAGAGAGCTAAATGCAAAAAAACTGCTGAAGTCCTTCATAAATCACCAAATCTAAACTCAGCTATATGGGAAATAATAAATAAGAATCGAGGTGTAGTTAGCAACAAAGGTTTTACTGACATACCTATTATTGTTAACAAAAACAATGAACCTATACAGAATGGTGTAGAAATTTGTAATTATTTTAACAAATATTACCAGGAAGTAGCTTTAAAAGTTAAACAACAGATTGGGGAAACAGTGGGATGTTATGATCCAAAAGGTAACAAAGTAGTAAATCAATTCTTATTTAGCCTAGTTTCAAGTGAGGAATTAGAATCAGTTATTGATAGTTTGAAAAGTAAGAAAACATGCGGGTTAGATGGGATTTCTAGTATAATTGTTAAAGAATGTAAACATCTTTTAATTACTCCTCTCCTTCATTTGATTAACTTCTCATTCGAAGCAGGTGTATTTCCAAACAAACTGAAGGAGCCTAAAATATTGCCTATATTTAAAAATGGAGATAGCCAGTTAGTTGAAAATTATAGGCCCATAAGTATTTTAAACACAATCAGTAAAATTTTTGAAAAGGTAGTATTTATTAGGTTAATCAGTTTCTTGACTGAAAACCTAATCATCTCAGAGGATCAGCATGGTTTCCAAAAAAGGTAGATCAACTAAAACTGCAATTGTTACACTTGTGGAGCAAGTAGTTGATATATTGGATGCCGGGGAGAAAGCATTGGCAGTGTTTCTGGATCTGAGTAAAGCTTTCGATTGTGTTGATCATGAAATTTTATTGAAAACACTAGAGTCATTAGGCGTTAGGGATGTAGAATTGAAATGGTTTCAATCTTACCTTATTAATAGACTAGCGGGTCCCGCATGGCTTCGCCCACGCAAACGTAAACAAAGAATCAGCTGTTTAAGTATACTCTCTGTATTTCTTATGGGAGGGTATTTTTGCAAATTCTACCATTTAAAATAAAAATTTTGCAAAATCCTTCCTTAGCGACAGCTTAGAAAACTTAAGTTGATCTATAAATCAGGACATCTCTTTTATATAATAGATAGCTCCCTGTCATGGCTTTGCCCATGCAATTTTAAGGCTATGATTTTATATTTTAATTTGCTAATAACTTAAGTCACAAATATATATATTTTTTAATTACGTATAAAGAACGATTCACACGTCACCGTTCCGAAACGGAACCGGTACGGCCACTCGAAGTAAAAAATGATGACTGTATTCACACATGTACGTCAGTTTTCCTTTCATCAAACTCCATTCAGTCATTTTACATAAGAGACAAATACGTCCGTAAAAAACAAAATATCGTTTTGACGGCGACAATACTGACGCGCCGGTTTTGGGACGGTGCTGGTGCTCAGTGTAGACAATGTCATTAATTTTTCAAGAAAGAATATTTTTCTGTGACTGATACTTGTCTTCTCGGAATTACGGAACTGAGACGTGACGTGGACGGATGTGTGTAAATCGACCCTTATAGTAAAAAAATAAAAAAGGGAAGGATTATAATAGCATAATGCCTGAATTTACATAAATAACTGTTGTTTTATTATAATTTAAGTTAGATTTAAGAAAATAACTTTACCGTATGCATTTTACTGAATTGGTTGAGACACTTTTTTTTTTAAATTAAATTTTGATTGTTCGGTTGCAAAAATCATTTTTACAATGTCAGTCAAATAAATTATGTGACCTAAGCAATGGAATCCGTATCTTGAATAATAAGTAATAATACTATAAAGCATAAAAAACATATCACTTATTATACTAATTACAACAATTCTGGAATTAATTCCGGTTAAAATGTAAATCCAGTGTTAGGTTAAACACTACGTACAGTACAACATCCGGAGTGACAAAAGTTAACCATATATTAAAATCGTTGTTATAGTCAATTTAACTTCTGGGAAAATAGCTACCTATAGTTTTGTAGTTTATCTGCTATTAACGTACGATAAGAATGTAATACTGGATACAACGGAATATGCCTATGGAGGGGTAAATGTGTGTCAGAGAAAAACCAGTACATAAGCGTAGCGCTTCGCGCTGACCCGCGCCCTCGCATCAGTGGGGGGGAATTTTCGCAATTTCTTCCCTTTAAAATCAAAATTTTGCAAAATCCTTTCTTAGTGCGCGCTTGCACAACATAACAAAGCTATCTTCCAAATTCCAAGTCTCTAGCGTCAGCAGTTTCAACTGTGCGTTGATCTATAAATGAATCACCCAGGATATGGTTGTCCTTTTATATAATAGATTACAGTGTGTGGAGTTAACTAGGGTTGTTAGAGGGAAACTTACAAAGGTTGTATCTGGAAAGCTTGAAGTCAAAGCAGGCATTCCACAAGGGTCAGTTTTAGGTCCAATTCTGTTTCTATTGTACATTAATAGGTTACCAGAAGTCATACCTAATGGCAGAGCTTTGTTGTTTGCTGATGATACTTCAGTAATCAGTAACAGTTTACTGGTAGATGCTCTTGAAGTAAATACACATGTTAACATAGAGTCCGTAGTACAGTTCTTAAATCAAATGTTATTAACAGTTAATGGGAAAAAGTGTCAGTACTTGCAGTTTAAAAATAAACATAACGTTAAAGAAAATAGAGAAGTGGATGTATTTATTCATAATGATAGTTTAGAGCATGTAGAAACAGTGAAGTTCCTGGGCGTATCTCTAGATAGATCTTTGTCTTGGGACTTCTATACCAATCAAGTTTGTAGTAAAATATCATCTGGGGTATTTGCACGAAAACAAATTGCCAGATTAAATGATAAAAAATTACTAATGGCAGCTTATCATGGCCTCATATCCGTTATGGTATTTTAGTATGGGGTAATTCTAGCATGGGTAATATAAATAGGGTTTTTAAAATTCAAAAGAAAGCTATTAGGTGTATGGTGGGAGCTAACCAGCTAACCTCATGCAGGCCACTATTTAAGGAGCTTAAATTGCTTACAGTTCCCTCCCTCTACATTTTTGAGGTGATTATGTATGTTAGGCAAAATAATTTTATGCAGAATTTCAATGTTCACAATCATAACAAAAGAAACAGGAATGATTATTATGTGGCTAATCACTCCACAAAATTGTTTGAACAAAAACCTACTTATGCAGGGAGAAAATTAATAAATAAATTACCCCAATCTTTAAAGTGTTGTGAGGATTTGAATTCCTTTAAAAAAAAATCTAAAAAATTACTTGATCGGTGAAACTTTTTATAGCGTACAAGAATTTCTTTCTTGATAGTAGTGATACATTGTGTGATTCTTATATGTATTTCAAGTGTTATATCTGATGACATGTCCTATACTCCTCCTGGAGTCTCCAGGGCACAAAAAAAAAGCTGTAATCTTAAAAAAACCAATTTTTTTACGTGAAAACAGCCTCACCAAGAATTTCAGGAAACATGGCGTCTACCCTAACTTATATAGCATAAAAAATTTAGTAAATTAGGTGATTTAAAAAAAATCGTAGGACCAGTTTTTGAGAAGATCGAAAAAAAGTGAAAAATTACACGAATAAACTACTACTTCCGGTTGACCGATTTTGATGAAAATGTTCGTGTCCAGTCCGGTAGTGGCATGTAACTTAACTTTCAAGTTTCAAGTTCATACGATGTTCCGTTCTTGAAATATTCTGTTCACACACAGACCAATGGCTAAAAACATGTTTTTTGGGTTCAGGGGGTCTGAAAAGTGTAGATCCGGTGAAAACTCGATTTTGAAAAATTGAAATGAAAACAATACTTTCCTTCCTAAATAATTATATAGGCAAGAGAAAGTAAGAAAACTTATTCTGTTTAAAGCAATTCTACAAAAGTACATAAATGTTTTCAGTTTTCATTTACTGTAGCTGTTATTTGGACACAGTGGGCATTCAACCGTTACAAACTGATTTTGATGACAACGTTCGTGTCGGGTCCGTTAGTGGTATGCAACTTAAGTTTCAAGTTAGTACAATATTCCGTTCTTGAGATCTTCTGTATATACACACACACACACACACACGGAACACACGCTAAAAAAAATGTTTTTTGGGTTCAGGGGGTCTGAAAACGTGCAGATCCGGTGAAAACTCGATTTCGAAAAATCAACATGAAAACAATACTTTCCTTCCTATATACTCATATAGGCAAGAGAAAGTAAAAATGATCACGCTTATGCATGAATTAGGTTAGTTTTGATACCAAACCTAAACCTACAAACTTCACTGCCTACCTAATTATAGTGAAAATTTGCTTACTCATTCTTTCACAAATATCAAGATTTAACAAGAAAATAAGATCGAATTTAGTTTTAGAACAACTATAACCTTCTTTTAATTGAATATTAATAAAATAAAAAGAAATTGCTTGACGTATTAAGATTAAATCCGATCGAATGTTAACTTTTTTTATAAAACAACATAAAGATCAGCATAAAAACGTGAATAAGTATGTACAAACAATAAACTAAACTATAACATGACATTTCATGTTGCAAAATAGCCGTGTTCAAAATAAACATCTCGACATGTAACTACTTAGAAATTTACAACCTCGATTTTTCTAGTAATAATTTTTGTTTAGTTACAACAAAATTATTATTAACTAGCAATATTATTATGTTAAATTCATGTAATAATAATAATAAAATCGAACACGGTACCTCGAACACTAAAGAGGTAATCGTCCTACATATTTAAAATGAAAGTAACGAGTTGATAATATAATACAAACTAATGCAAAACATATTACCATAAATCTTCAATTCCAATAATTAACAAAATAATATCTACAATTAACATAAAGTTACGAAACACAATAACATCACAAAAAAACAAGTAATAAATACGTTTCACATTAATACAGTTCTAAATCGGTGAGTGGATAATTTCAGAACAAGGAGTTAACGTTCCTGCAAAATTTGAGCACTGCCAACCTAATCAACTTAAAAACGTTGTAAACATATTTTAACAGTTTCTTATTTGAAAATATTATATTTCAATTCGCGTTGATATATAATGTGAAACGTTATTACTTTACTAAACTATTTTAACTAATTTATTTTTACAATAATACAACTCAAGTATTAATAATAATTACATAATAATTCATTCATTGTTTTATGGTAAACTGCCAGTTCAATATATTTACGACAACTGATATACTATGAAATTTTTAAATGAAAAAAGCAAAAATTAATATATGAGTCAATCTGAAATTATATTTCAAATTTTAATCTTTTTATAAATTTGCTTTTTACACAATGATAGTTTTCATATTATATTCTACATTTTACATAAAATGTCTGCATATGTAGGTAGTAAAAATCACCTGACCAAATATTTTTATTAAAAATACGTATGTTGTGGCAAGAGTGGTTTATTTATTTACATTTTTGAAATAAAAATAATATACAAAGAAAATACTTTTCATTATTTTATTATTTATAATTTGTTCTTGAATATTTTAAAAATGATTTTAATTTATTTTATTTAGTTAAGAGATAGGTATTTTTAATAGAAGGAAAACGAACTAAAGATGTGTATGAAATATGAAAAATATAATAATTATGGAGTAATATATTTGTAGTCGAAGAAAAAATGTTGAAATTTATAAAACGAATAGAGAATAATAATTTTTTAAGAAGATATTTTAATAAAAATGATATAAAAATGAAAAATATATCATCAAAACAGAATTATTATTTGGAAGAAGTTGGTGAAATTGAATTGGAAAAACATGCAAATATATATTTAGCAGGACAATGTTTTATACACAGAATATTTGCATATAGAGGTATAATATTATGCCCATGGCGTGCACAGTTATTTGATAAAACTGATAAATATATTTATAACAGAGTTAATAAGCCAAAAAATCAATTATATTACCAGGTATTGATAGATGAGCGTGATATACCATTTATAAAAATACAAACCGATTTGGATACATTGAATCAATTTCGTAAAACAAAGTTAATGTTTTCAGTGAACGGTTTAGATCATGTATCGCACCACGATGTCATACCATACAAGGCGACTAATGTGAACCCGATAAATCATTTTTTATTCGATAAATTTTTTAATATTATAATAAATCAAAACACGGTAAGTACAAGCGATAATAAATTAAAAAACACAATAAATATACTACCGAATTTGAAATTACAAGATTGGAAAAGAAAATACACACCATGGTTAAATTCAACGCAGATACATATCGTTATGAAAGAAAATATAAGAATAACAGCGATGTCATTTTACATGGGTAGAAAAAAATTATCACATTGGTGGTTATTGAATATAAAAATAGAAAATATCAGCAGCGAGTTGATTATTCTACAAGGTCAAGAATGGGGTGTATACGATAAACCGAATCATAATATTAAATTGAATATTGAAACAATTAAAGGTATAAATTTATTAAAACACGAAATGATATTATCGCCAAAATCACCTGTGGTACAATATTGTAATTATATTAATTTAATTACACCTGGTGGACATGTTTGGGGTTGTTATCGCATTATGAAATTATCAAATTTAACATCCTTCATTTGTCCGATATTATTTTTTGCGCTTAATTCGAATAGTTCTGATAACTTACATGGTGAAAATATTGATATTGACTTTGAGAATATTGATTTATATTAATATATGAAAATATATTTCAATGTTAATCTCACAAACATGTCATATTTTTTATTTTTTTGCTGTTTACTTTCTCTTGTCTATATGAATATATAGGAAGGAAAGTATTGTTTTCATGTCAATTTTTTTGAAATCGAGTTTTCACCGGATCTACATGTTTTCAGACACCCCTGAACCCAAAAAACATGTTTTTAGCGATTGGTCTGTGTGTGTTGTGTGTACGTGTGTGTGTGTGTGTGTGTGTGTGTGTGTGTGTGTGCGCGCGCGCGCGCGCGCGCGTGTGTGTGTGTGTGTGTATGTGTGTGTGTGTGTGTGTGTGTGAAAAGAATACCTCAAGAACAGAACATCATAGGGGCAACCTTCATTTGTCCAATACAGTAGGGCTTTGATTATCCGTCTACCAATTCAGCGTCTTTCTCGCTTAACTGTCAGCCTTTTTAGCTGACTTTGCGCCCGTGAAGGTCCTGTAAATTCAGCCAGCAGCACTACTATTGCGTGATTCACCAAATCCGTGTTCGTCTGTGTGGTTGAACCTATTCTGCATATGTAGAGACCAATAACACAGAAACTCACAACATTGACAATGAGGCAATTTTACACCTTTTTCAGGCTCTACCTGGGGGAGAAAATATTGAAAGAAACGATGTTGGCGAATGGATGGATGTTGGACATGGACCAAAAAGATGCAGGTTTTGAATTTGTCTCTGATGATGAACTCATTCAGCGAGTTTTGGAGCCTAATGATCCTGCAGAAAATCACGAAAGCGACCATGAGGTAGAAGACGCTACTTCTAAAACAATCACCCATGCTGAAGCAGAATCAATGTTTTCTAAATGTATTGATTGGTTTGAACAGCAAACTGAAGCAGATTCCACTCAGCTGTTGCTGCTTCGAAGAGTAAGGGATATAGCAGCCAAAAAAGCCCGAAATGTGTTGAAACAAAAGAAATTAACAGACTTTTTTAAACAATAGTTTTGCTGCACTATAAGCTACCTAGTGTATTTTGTATTGTAATGTTTGAAGCTTGTATGCCTTTATAGTGTACTGTCTGGTAGTACAGTAATCAACATTAAATTAACATTTTGACACATTACTAAATATATTTTTATGTTTTTTGCTCTTTCTCCATTAACCAACTTTTCGGTTTTCTGTCAGGGCTTCGGTCCCGTGACTGATGGATAATTGAAGTCCTACTGTATTATTTTTTGCGCTTAATTCTAATAGTTCTGATAACTTACATGGTGAAAATATTGATATTGACTTTGAGAATATTGATTTATATTGATATATGAAAATATATTTCAATATTATTCTCACAAAAATGTCATATTTTTTATTTGTTTGCTTTTTTATTTGTTATCAAGAACTTTAGATTATTGAGAATCACTTAATTTGATTGTTATATTTACTTTCTCTTGTCTATATGAATATATAGGAAGGAAAGTATTGTTTTCATGTCGATTTTAGCAAATACACTCTTCACCAGATCTACATGTTTTCATCATTTTCTACAATAATCTTCCCCTCTCCTTTTGGCTTTAAACCAAAATTAAAATTAAAATTAAACACAAGATAATCGATCATTGTTGTTTATAAAAAATTCCAGTAAAATCCTGTGTTATATCTAAGTTCATTACGAAGAAGAAAGCTTCATTTATTTTTTTCAGAATCTCTGGAAGATCTTTCCTTATGTCCTCTATTTTTACGTCCGCTAATTCTATCTATTTTATATGGTAAAATTGCAAACCCGCCATCTTCCTTATATCTTTACAAATTTTATGTAGAAAATCTTTAGAAATTATTTGCGATATTTTATGAACTGGTGTAAGATCACAGAATTTATAAAAGTGTGGCAATTAAGCTTTTACTCCATGTCCTGCTAATTTGTATTTGGAAAATTTCCCTCTTAGATATGTGTTATTTGCTCCACAAATCTGTTTTTTAATTAATAATTTTTCTCCTACTTTCTCTGTATCTTCCATTCCGAGAACTTTAAGAACTAAAACGTTATTGCAAAAAGAATCGGTTAATGGCTCAAACAAATAATATTTTTTAGTATTTCTTTGTAACCTTCTGTGTAAACTATATCGCCTATATCTGTAATAAGATTTCTTATATTCTCTATGCAAAAGCTGTCCAATAGAGATTCTGGTGTAATTTTCTTAATATTTCTTCCAAATAACGCTTCGACTGTTGTGTCTCATGTCTTTGGAATTTCCAATTTCTCCTGTTTCTTCGCTTCCTTGGCACTCACTGCTTTTGCTTCCGCTCTTTCCTGTCTAATAACCTCTCTTATCTCTGTTGCTGGGATAATTAATTCTCTAAACTTTTTTATTTGCTTCCTTTTTTATTATACAACTATTTATTTTTCAAAACAAGGGATGTCATTTTTCCAACTACCATATTATATCTAATGTGTTTTCATTATTAATCTGAAATTGTAGGCATTAAGAAAAGTGGCTGTTATTTATAAATAATAGGGGTTGTCGAAAAATTGGTTGCTATTTTAAGATAAAAGGGGATAGTTGAAAAATAAAATCGATCTCTAGTGAAATTTATGTAGGAAATAGTTTCAACTACTTTCGATGATATCCATCCCCTAAATCTTACCTATCTGATTTTGAAATTTTTGATTTAAGGGACACTTTTTAGTTTACTGATGTTTTTCAAAATCATTCAAACAGTCGATTTCAAAATTCTAATTTCTTCGGCTAATTCCTCTCTCTTCTTTAAAAAACGGATTTCAGGATATTTTACAGGCTTAATTTCCTGTATATTGTACATATGAGGCCTCTAGAATCAAAACCCGCCATATCCAAAAATTAAAAAAAATTAGTTATGAATCCAATCCTATGTATTTTGTGCCGCTGGATTCAATGGAAAAGTCGTTTTAGTTCAAAAACCACTATTTCCCCTTCAAATTGCTGTTTAAAGATTGTGTTTATTTTCAAAACACGCCAAATTGAAGTGCATTTTCTCCATGTTATAAGTTCAAAACCCTCCAACTCCATTTCAACCAATGATACGTGAGATTGTAGTCATGTGACTTATAATCAGCTGACATTTTTACTCAGCTGTGACTGTTTGGTTATGTTCTTTTTACTGTACATGTTTGATCTAAGTGAAAAGTTTGTTTTAAAACTATTTTTGCTAAAATGGTGAATCTAATTCAAAATTTAACACCATGTTCGCCAAAAAGTTCTCGTGCAAGAGTTAAGTTGCTAAGAATTATTGCAAGTCTCAAAAAAGAGTTGTTGCAAATCTCAAGCTGAGTTTCAAAACCCACTATTGTAATTTTCTAAGAAGAAAAAAATATGTATAGCTGTAACTGACAGCTGTAAAATTTTGTGTATGTAACCAGATGACTATGAACAAATTTTCCCAGTATTTAGTTTTGAAGTTTTGTGGAGTTTTCATATTGAAACGAAAATTGGTATTTTGCTGGAAATTCTTTTTTTATGGAGTTGGAGGGTTTTGATTCCAGAGGCCTCAATCTAGATTATTTGTAATGTTTTTCCTCTTAGTAATAAAACTGGGCTTGCAGTTTTCGGTATCTGTTAATCCTCTTTCCGAAGCATTTATATCTGTAAATGCTCGGTAAAGTAGAAAACAATGTGGAACGTTTAGTAAAATATGTTTTGCTATATTTTATGTAAGCTTTGTGTTCGATGTACAATTTAAAGGTACCGTATCCCTTTTCGACAGTAATTTTCACATAATTTATGGGCGGTGCTTTAAAACTAAACGCGTTAAGTACATAATGTATTAATTTTTGTCTATCTTTCGCTGGTAATTTAACGCAGTAGCCGGTTATTTTTTCAGTTCTCTTATTTCCCCATAAAAAATAATACATTGAATCGTTATAAATTACACAACTACTATGCAATAAACCCCCCTGAACCCAAAAAACATTTTTTTTTAGCAATTGGTCTGTGTGTGTGTCCGTGTGTGTGTGTGTGTGTGTGTGTGTGTGTGTGTGTGTGTGTGTGTGTGTGTGTGTGTAAGTATACAGAAGATCTCAAGAAAGGAACATTGTACGAACTTGAAACTTGAAACTTAAGCTACATACCACTACCGGACCCGACACGAACATTTTCTTCAAAATTGGTCAACCAGAAGTAGTAGTTTATTCGTGTAATTTTTCAATTTTTTACAATTTTCTCAAAAAGTGGTACTACAATTTTTTTAAAAATTGCCTGCTTTACTAAATTCTTTATGCTCTACAAGATAGGGTTAGGCGCCATGTTTGCTGAAATTCTCAGTGAGGCTGATGTTACGCAAATAAATAGTTCATTTAAGATTGCAGCTTTAATACGCATTTTAGTGCAAAAACTTATATAATAAAAGTTGTAAACAATTTGAAATCCTACAACTTGTGTTTTAACATTTTTTCGTATGACGCTTAGTTAAGCGGTAATTAGCAATTTTCTGTTTTTTTTCTCACGAAAACGTGTGAAAAATCTATTTTTTTAAGATTTCGGCCTAAGTATGCATTTTAGACAAAAAAGTATATAATTAAATTTATAGAAAATTAAAAGATCTACCTACAACTTTTATTTTGAGAATTTTTCTCTACAGAGCCTAGTTTAGCGTGAAAGAGTGATTTTCCATATTTTTAAGCCAAACTGAGGTTGATTTTCATTTTGCGTCTTTCACTCATGATTAAAATTAGGTTAGTTTTTTGTTTATTTCTAATGTTTTATTACTGATGTTAGGTTTATTGTTAATTATTTGCATTGGCAAGAGAAATTTGTGTCAAGTGTTTCACACCAGATTTTTTATTTCCTATAACTTTTGATGCGTACACACTTTTGTCGTAAGAGTTTGGTCGGTTGGTTTGGGTTCAAGGGACGTTTATTCCCGGTGAAAAGTCAATTTGCTGAAATTGTCATGAAAACAATACCTTCCATGCCTGTATCTATATACATAAAATTCTATGTATGTATGTGTGTGTGTGTGTGTGTGTGTGTGTGTGTGTGTATGTATGTGTGGATGTACCCCTTTATCTCCTAAATTACTGAACCAATTTTCATGCATTTTTTTATGTTGTAAATATGATG
This sequence comes from Catonia carolina, assembly GCA_035578175.1. Lineage (NCBI taxonomy): Eukaryota > Metazoa > Arthropoda > Insecta > Hemiptera > Achilidae > Catonia > Catonia carolina. The sequence goes on along the minus strand of JAQMRL010000006.1, from coordinate 1,069,266 downwards.
CCGGTGCAAGTTTTAGGCTATCGAAACCCTTAAAAAGTTAGCCCTAAAGGGTTGAAAATAATGTTTATATTCTACATTAAAGCTTTTATGAGGTTACATAAAAAATGTTTGCAGCGAAACCTACCGATTATTGTTTGAACTATGTGGAAAAACATTAAGCTGTGTTCGAGGTTATGTTTTTGTTGATGTACTTTTTTTTTTTTTTTTTTTAACGTCCGACTGTTCTGCAATTACTGCTAATGCAGACGGTGAATGATGAAATGATTTTTGTAACGTATGAAAAAATGCCGTGCCTGAATGGGATTCGAACCCAAGACCGCATGATGAGAGGCGAGCACGTTACCAACTTCGCCAATGCGGCCGGCATTTTGTTGATGTACGTGTAGTACTTTGTATGTGTATTACTTTGTCGTAATATTTCTACCGAAAAAAATACTTTTTATTCATTAGTATTAATTTAAATAAAACAAATTAATTTCACAGTTGTCATTAATTACATGTTTGTTTTTTACTTTCACTTGCCTATATGAATATGTAGGAAGGAAAGTATTGTTTTCATATCGATTTTAAGAAATACTCTCTTCACCGGATCTACATTTTTTCAGACCCCCTAAACCCAAAAAACATGTTTTTAGCGATTAGTGTGTGTGTGTGTGTGTGTGTGTGTGTGTGTGTGTGTACAACATATCTCAAGAACTGAACATCGTACTAACTTGAAATTTGAAACTTAAGTTACATACCACTACCGGACCCAACACAAACATTTTCATTAAAATCGGTCAACCGGAAGTAGTAGTTTATTCGTGTCATTTTACACTTTTTTGGAATTTTCTCAAAGACTGGTCCTACGATTTTTTTAAAAATCGCCTCATTTACTTAATTTTTTTATGCTCTACAAGATAGGGTAGGCGCCATGTTTGCTGAAATTCTTGGTAAGACTGTTTTCACATGAAACTTTTTTTTAAATTGCGGCTTTATTATGCATTTTAGCGCAAAAATGTATATTATTAAAGTTGTAGAGAATGTAAAATTCTACAACTTATATTTCAAACATTTTTTGTATAACGCTTAGTTTATCGGTAATTAGCGATATTTCTGTTTTTTTTTTCACGAAGACGTGTGAAAAATCGATTTTTTAAAGATTTCGGTCTTAGTATGCATTTTACTACAAAAGTGTATAAATAAAATTTATAAGAAATTAAAAGATCTACATCTTTTATTTTAAGCATTTTTCTTTATAGAGCCTAGTTTAGCTTGAAAAAATGATTTTCCGTATTTTTAAGCCAAACTGAGTTCGATTTTCATTTTGCATCATTCACTCATGATTAAAATAAGATTATGTTTATTGAGGTTAGTTTTTTGTTTATTTATAATGTTTTATTACTGTTGTTAGGTTTATTGTTAATTATTTACATTGGCAAGAGAAAGTTGTGTGAATGTTTCACACCAGATTTTTTTTAATTAATGCCGGTTTAATATTTGCCGGCGGCGTATTTATACAGGGCAAGAAAAAGTAAAAAAAAAAAAAATTAAATAAATATTAATACAGAATACGAAACAAATTAAAATGGAAACTTATAAAGTTTTAAAAAGTTTCATAATCGAGAAGGAAATAAATTATAGCCTATTTATATTTTAAGAACTTTTTAAGAGTGAACAGGTGTTAACAGGTATCCTAAATGGAAAAATGAAATTCCTTAACTTTTTATAAAAGTTTTTCTGTAAACTTTCATCCTAACTGTCTACTTAAACTGTAATAAAGTAAATGTTGAGAGAATATTTTTTTATTCTTTTTCAGTTTTTTATGTGGAAATGAAGTTGAATTTTATCGATGAATTCCAAAACTCGAAAATGTGTTAGGCCTACAAACATGTTTATTTAAGTATTTATCCTTAGCTATTTAATATTCTTCTTCTTCAAGTGCCGTCTCCGCGTCGGAGGTTGGCGATCATCATTGCTATTCTAACTTTCGAAACAGCTGCTCGGAACAGTGACGTGGAGTTGAGACCAAACCAATCTCTCAAATTCTTCAGCCAGGACGCTTTCCTTCTGCCCGGCCGGCGCTTTCCTGCTATCTTTCCCTCAATTATCAGCTGAAGAAGTCTGTATTTCCCGTTTCGAAGAACATGGCCGAAGTACTGCAGTTTTCGTCGCTTGATGTCGTATAGCAGTTCCATCTCCTTGCTCATCCGAGTCAGTACGTCCGTATTTCGTACTCTGTCGGTCCACGATATACGGAGCATGCGGCGGTATAGCCACATCTCAAACGCCTCCAGCCTCCTTTCTAGAAGTTTCGTTAGTGTCCATCCTTCCTGCCCGTAAAGAAGTACAGGAAGTACGTAGCACCTCAGAATTCGGAGCATCGTGTTGAGACTAAGATCACGTTGGCACAATAGGTGTTTTAGTTTCGTGAACACTGCTCTGGCTTGCTCGATACGCGCTTTAACTTCCTGACCGTAGTCCCATTTGTCATTTAGGCAGCACCCAAGGTATTTGTACGTGTGCACCCGTTCAATGGCGGAGCCAGCGAGTGTGATTCCTGCGTTGACCGCCTCTTCACCGATCACCATGAACTTGGTTTTACGTATATTCATCCGTAGTCCGTATGCATTGCTAATTGTGTTGACGCGTTCCAGCAACACTTGGAGATCTTCCTCGCTATCTGCAATCAGCGCTGTATCGTCGGCATATCTCAGGTTGTTGATGCCCTCTCCATTCACTATAATGCCTTCTCTGCATCCATCCAAAGCTTCCGACAAAATGACCTCCGAATATAAGTTGAAGAGCATCGGTGAGAGCACGCATCCCTGTCTAACCCCACGGCGGATTTGCACTTCCTCCGACAGCTCCTCTCCCACTCGCACCTTGGCACATTGGTTCCAATATAGGTTGGCGATAATTCTTATGTCGCGATCGTCGAGGCCCACTCGTTGCAAAATTTTATTTAATATTAAAGTTAGCTAAATATTAAAGTTAATAGCTATTTAAGTAAAAAAGCTCCAATCAATAGATGTATAGCTACATCTAATGAAATAAATGGAGAAGTAGATCTGTTTCACAGAGATGGTAAAATTAAAGAAAAACTATACAGGATACTGTGAAGGAAGGCTGTAAATACTGTGTGATCTTTATGTTGATTTACGTATTTTTATGTTATTCGTGTTTATGTGGTGTATGTTGGGCTCGGTGGCTGACTGTTTTCTAGTGAAGAAAGAATGACAACTACAGTCCAGCCTCTCTTAGTTTGCTCCTAATGTAAACAAATAATGACGTCACTGAGCATGCGCATTATATCAAAATTTGTACACGCTGATTAAAAAGTAACAACAGAATACTTTCAAAAGTATTTAAATACAAAATACTTTTAAAAGTATTTTTCTAAATGAAATTGTTAGGCCTACATCATATCAAGACTAATATTTTTAGTACTTTAAGTACTTACAATGTAAAAAAATAGTTAACTTAATAGGAATACAACAACCGTAAAGTCGGAGACTCTAGCGTGCACCCTGTAGTAGGTGGCTTTTGTTTGTTGACAGGAGGAGGAGCAAACTAACAAACGGCTGAACTATACTACGTTAAGGCAGGCGATATTCTATTGCTGTTCTACTTACTGTACTACCACCTCGCATCCTTGCGACCACCCATAGTAGTGGGTGGAGACGGCGGGGTGTAGGGGAGTTTGGAAGCCCCTCCCCAAGAAAAACAAAAAAAAAAAAAAATCATAAGCTAGCATTAATTGTCTGTAATTTAAAAAGTTCCTTTTCACTTTCTCTTGTCCTGTATGCTCTACAGCAGCGGTCTTAATCTCAAAAGGTCTCAAAGCAGCGGGTATAGTTTACGTTGTAGTGTCGACTGAACTGACATCAAAGCAGTTGCGCATGTGCACTGATAATTTTGCTCAATAAAACCAAAGGCAAACTTGTGACTCAAATAACTATAGCCTAATACAAAATGTTACTAAAACCAGTTTGGTTGTACGGCGTTCAACTTTGGGGAACTACCAGCAGAAGTAACATAGAGATAATTCAAAGGTTCCAAAATAAGGTTCTTCGGGTTATAAAAAGGGCACCATGGTTTGCAAGGAATGCAGAAATACAACAGTATTGCAACCTTCCTGATGTAATGGACGAGGTCAGGCGTTTTAACAGAAAATATCAGGCTAGACTTGAAAGCCACGAAAACGAATTAGCCATAAATCTTCTAAATAATGCAGAAGAAGTTAGGCGCCTGAAACGTTACCATATTTTGGACTTGTCTGAAAGAGTTTAAATGTACATAAAATTATATTGAAAAGTATTCCATATTGTAAAATGTAAATATATTTGTACATAGTAATTTTCTCTTTTAACATATATGAATAATTGATATAATGAGAGGTTCTCAGGATAATGAGGCCTCAACTTGTGATTTGTAAATTCAAAAGATTTGTTTATAGTTTGTTTCAAAAAACTGATTTCAAATAATGTAACTTATAAAAAAAAAAAAAAAACTATAACATGTTGTGTTGTTCAGGTGATCAGCCTGTAGGCTGGTTTGAACCTCTAGAGGTTTTACTAAGTAAAACGAGGAGTCAGATGGTTTACCATTGCCACAACTCACTGAGTGGAAAAGTATGCTCATCAGCATGCCGGGCCCTCTGAAAAGCACATAATTATTTTCCACTCTGCAAATGACACCTTCACTTCATTCACCACAGGGTCCAACTGTATAATATAATTCATTACTTTCAGAAGAGATAACTCTGATTAGTGTCACAATACACCTCTACCTCTTCTGCTCTTAAATGATTCAGTCATTTAATTGGCTGACCATGTGATAACAAACAGAACTATTTATTTTAGCCCTGCAACGAACAGAGTGAGTGTACATAATTTGATACTCCACCTGTCCGTTATGGGCAGAACTATAACATAGCACACTAAAGTTATTTTTACTTTCTCTTGTCTATACAAATGTATACGTAGGAAGGTAAGTATTGTTTACATGTCGATTTTAAGAAATCGAGTTTTCACCGGATCTACACGTTCTCAGACCCCCTCAACCCACACAAACATGTTTCTAGCCATTTGTGTGTGTGTGTGTGTGTGTGTGTGTGTGAACAGAATATCTCAAGTACGGAACATCGTACAAACTTGAAACTTGAAACTCAAGACGTTACATACAACTACCGGACCCGACACGAACATTTTCATCAAAATCGGTCAACAGGAAGTAGTAGTTTATTCCTGTAATTTTTCACTTTTTTACGATTTTCTCAAAAACTAGTAGCTACAATTTTTTTAGAAAATCGCCTGGTTTACTAAATTTTTTATGCTCTACAAGATAGGGTAGGCGCCATGTCTGCTGAAACTCATGGGGAGGCTGTGTTCTTGTAAAAAAATTTGTTTTCTAAGATTCCGGCTTTAATATGCATTTAGCGCTAAAATGTAGCCTATATCATAAAAGTTGTAGAGAATTTAAAATCCTACAACTTTTATTTTAAACATTTTTTTGTATAGCGCTTAGTTTAGCGGTAATTAGCGATTTTCTGTTTTTTTTTCTCACGAAAACGTGTAAAAAATTGAATTTTTAAAGATTTCAGCCTTAGTAGCCTACGCATTTTACGACAAAAATGTGTACATTCAAATTTATAGGAAATTAAAAGATGTACAACTTTTATTCAAAGCATTTTTCTCTACAGAGCCTAGTTTAGCGTGAAAGAGTGTTTTTCGTACTTTTAAGTCTAACTAAGGTCGTTTTTCATTTCGTGTCTTTCATACATGATTAAAATTAGGTTATGTTTTTTGATGTTAGTTTTTTGTTTATTTCTAATGCATTATTAATAATGTTTGGTATATTGTTAATTATTTGTATTGGCAAGAGATAGTTGTGTGAGTGTTTCACACCAGATTTTTTAACTTGCTTTAAGCCTATTTGTGATGCTAGCAGAGTTGTTTTATGAGAAGGGTAACGAACCATTGTTCTTATCAAAAGCCTTGTTTTAATTATACCAAAGAGAAAGTATGACAAGGGTTGACGACCCTTTTAGACCACCCCCTATTTGCATCCATTTAACTATGTTTCTAAAAACACATCCATATGTCTAGTAACAAACAGCCAGCAGTGCAATTTCAGAAGACCGTTTCAGTTTTTACTTTCTCTTGCCTGTATGAATATATAGGAAGGAAAGTATTGTTTTCATGTCGATTTTTACAAATACACTCTTCACCCGAAAATAAACCTAAACAGACCCCCTCAACCCACACAACAACGTGATTTTAGCGATTGGTCTGTGAGTGTGTGTGTGTGTGTGTGAACAGAATATCTCAAGAACGGAACATCGTACGAACTTGAAACTTAAGTTACATACCACTACCAAACCCGACACGAACATTTTCATCAAAATCGGTCAATCGGAAGTAGTAGTTTATTCGTAAATTTTTTCACTTTTTTGCGATTTTCTCAAAAACTGGTCCTATGATATTTTTTAAAAATCGCCTGGTTTACTAAAATTTTTATGCTCTACAAGACAGGGTAGGCGTCATGTTTGCTAATATTGGTGAGAGTGTTGTTACGTAAAAACGTTGTTTTTTTAAGATTACGGCTTTAATATGCAATTTAAGGCAAAAATATATAATAAAAGTTGTAGAGAACTTAAAGTTCTACAACTTTTATTTCAAACATTTTTTGGTATAACGCTTAGTTTAGCGGTAATTAGCGATTTTCTGTTTTTTCTCACGAAAACGTGTGAAAAATCGATGTTTTAAAGATTTCGGCCTTAGTATACATTTCACGACAAAAGTGTATACAATAAAATTTATAGGAAATTAAAAGATCTACAACTTTTAACAAGAGCAAAGCCTAGTTTAGCGTGAAAGAATGATTTTGTGTAATTTTAAGCCAAACTGAGGTCGATTGTCATTTCGTGTCTTTCACTCATGATTAAAATCAGATTATGTTTATTGAGGTTAGTTTTTTGTTTATTTCTAATGTTTTTTTACTAATTTTAGGTTTATTGTTTTTTTTTTTATTTAACGTCGCATCAACTGCAATGGTCATTAGCGACGACGTTGGGTTGGAACTTTATGTGATGAAGGATGAAATGATTTTTTGTAACGTATGAAAATATGCCATGCCTGAGTGGGATTCGAACCCAGGACCGCATGATGAGAGGCGAGCACGTTACCAACTGCGCCAATGCGGCCGGCGGTTTATTGTATTGGCAAGAGAAAGTTGTGTGAGTATTTCACACCAGATTTTTAGTATTTTAATTAATTGCATGACTCAAGTTTCACAATTTTCGACGTAGTTGTTGAAAACTTTACGCGTGATTTATTGCTAAACATTCAGATTAAATTCATGGGTTAAAATAAAAAAATCTGGTGTGAAAGACTCACACAACTTTCTCTTGTCAATGCAAATAAACAATAAATAAACAATAAACCTAATATTATTAATAAAACATTAGAAATAAACAAAAAACTAACCTCAATAAACATAACTTTATTTTAATCATATATGAAAGATGCAAAATGAAAATCGACCTGTTCGGCTTAAAAAAACGGAAAATCACTCTTTTAATTTCCTATAAATTTAATTATATATACTTTTGGCATAAAATGCATACTAAGGCTGAAATCTTAAAAAAATAGATTTTTCACACGTTTTCGTGAGAAAAAAACAGAAACTTGCTAATTACAGCTAAACTAAGCGTCATACAAAAAAATGTTAGAAGGACAAGTTGTAGGATTTTAAATTTTCTACAACTTTTATTATTAAGAGTTTTGCGCTAAAATGCATATTAAAGCCGCAATCTTAAAAAAACAAATTTTTTACGTAAAAACAGCCTCACCAAGAATTTCAACAAACATGGCGCCTAACCCTATCTTGTAGAGCATAAAGAATTTAGTAAAGCAGGCGATGTTTTTGAAAATTGTACCAGTTTTTGAGAAAATTGCAAAAAAGTGAAAAATTACAGGAATAAACTACTAATTACTTCCAATTGACCGATTTTGATGAAAATGTTCGTGTCGGGTCCGGTAGTTGTATGTAACTTAAGTTTCAAGTTTCAAGTTCGTACAATTTTCCGTTCTTGAGATCTTCTGTACACACACACACACACACACACACACACACACACACACACATCAATTGCTTAAAAAAAATGTTTTTTGGGTTCAGGGGGTCTGAAAACGTGTAGATCCGGTGAAAACTCTATTTCAAAAAAATCGACATGAAAACAGTACTTTCCTTCCTATAAATTCATATAAGCAAGAGAAAGTAAAAATCTGGTGGGGAACATTATCACAACTTAATTTTGCCAATGTTAGTATAACCCACCGGGTTGGTCTAGAGGTAAAGTCGTCGCCAAAAAATCAGCTGTTTAACAGCTGATTTTCGGAGACGAAGGTTCCTGGTTCAAATCCTAGTAAAGGTAGTTACTTTTATACGGATTTGAATACTAGACAGTGGTTGTGGGTGTACTTTGATGGTTGGGTTTCAATTAACCATACTCTCTCAGGAATGGTCGGCCTGGGTCTGTACAAGACTACACCTCATTTACACGTCATACACATCATCCCCATTTCATTGGGTCATGGGGTTGCTTATTGTTCTCAATTGAACAGATTGCAACGTACACATACTAGGAATAAAAAATAAATAAATAAATAAAAAAAAATGTTAATAATGTGAAACATAACTTATGTTTAATAATGAGCGTACATTGTACAGTTCAGCCGTTCTTAGTTTGCTCCTACAGTTAACAAACAAAAGCCACCTACTACAGGGTGCACACTAGAGTCCCCGACTTTACGGATGTCGTATTCCTATTATGTCCAACAGAAGTTGATTTCTACTTATTGTGACTCACTAATGATTACACAATTGTAATGAGTACGTTACATTGTTCATTATTCACATTGGCAAGAGAAAGTCGTCCGATTGTTTCACACGAGATTTTTTTACTTTCTCTTGCCTATAAAAATATATAGGATGGAAAGTATTGTTTCATGTCGATTTTAAGAAATCAAGTTTTCACCGGATCTACACGTTTTCAGACCCCCTCAACCAAAAAAAAGTTTTAAGCGATATTGGTCTGTGTGTGTGTGTGTGTGTGTGTGTGTGTGTGTGTGTATGTGTGTGTGTGTGTGTGTGTGTGTGTGTGTAGAAAATATCTCAAGAACGGAACATTGTATGAACTTGAAACTTCAAACTTAAGTTACATATCACTGCCGGACCCGACCCGAACATTTTCATCAAAATCGGTCAACCGGAAGTAGTAGTTTATTCGTGTCATTTTTCACTTTTTTGCGATTTTCTCAAAAACTGGTACTACGATTTTTTTAAAAATCGCCTGGTTCACTACATTTTTTATGGTCTACAAGATAGGGTAGGCGCCATGTTTGCTGAAATTCTGGATGAGGCTGTTTTTACGTAAAAAATACTTTTTTTAAGATAGCGGCTTTAATATGCATTTTAGCACAAAACGTTATATAATAAAAGTTGTAGAAAATGTAAAATTCTACAACTTTTATTTCAAACATTTTTTTGTATAACGCTTAGCTTAGCGGTAATTAGCAATTTTCTGTTTTTTTCTCACGAAAACGTGTGAAAAAAATATTTTTTTAAGATTTCGGCCTTAGAATGCATTTTACGACAAAAGTGTATAATAAAATTTATAGGAAATTAAAAGATCTACAACTTTTATTTAAAGCATTTTTTTTTACAGTGCCTAGTTTAGCGTGAATGAGCGATTTTTCGTATTTTTAAGCCAAACTGAGGTCGATTTTACTTTTGCGTATTTCACTAATGTGTTTTGAGGTTAGTTTTTTGTTTATTTCTAATATTTTATTACTAATGTTAAATTATATTGGTCATTATTTGCATTGGCAAGAGAAAGTCGTGTGAGTGTTTCACACCAGATTTTTTATGAATGAATAATTACAAATAAATCAAATGTAAATCAAATATTATGATTTAATTGTGCCTACAATGGTAGACTTTGGCTGATTCAGTTGAACTAAATTTATAAACAATATTTTTGTTTTGTTACAATAACAAATTCAAAATTTCTACGCTGAAAATTTTAACACAATACAAACAATAAAAGCAAATATTTCTCCATAATTTACAACCTCATTTACAAATTAATATCCACCACAGGTTACAATTTTACATTTTATAAAACTATTGCGTAATATTTTACTTTCTCTTGCCTATATGAATAAACAAGAAGGAAAGTTTTGTTTTCATGTTGATTTTTTAAATTCCAGTTTTCACCGGATATATTACACGTTTTCAGACCCCCCCTTGAACCCAACAAAACATGTTTTTAGCTATTTGTGTGTGTGTGTGCGCGCGCGCGTGTGTGTATGTGTGTGTGTGTGTGTGTGTGTGTGTGTGTGTGTGTGTGTGTGTGTGTGTGAACAAAATGTCTCAAGAACGAAAAATCGTACGAACTTGAAACTTAAGTTACATACCACTACCGGATCCGACACGAAAATTTTCATAAAATCGGTCAACCGGAAGTAGTAGTTTATTCGTGTAATTTTTCACTTTTTTGCAATTTTCTCAAAAACTGGTCCTACGATTTTTTTAAAAATTGCCTGGTTTGCTTGAAATTGCCTGGACTGGAATGCTTGAATTCGTTGCAAGTTAGAGGGTTTGGTTGAACCGTAAATTTGGGACCCGTAGGTCGACATAGGTTTCAAAAGAGAACAATATAATGCGTAATTTTTGTGTTATTGGTAATTTTGATCGTTTGTTAAGTAGGGAATATAGAAGTTTAAGTCGGGAATTCAGTAATAAACGTTTCCGTTTGATATGTGTGTTCTAAGTTAGTCGTTTATCAAAAGTCAGACCGAGATTCTTGACCGTATCTGTTTTTCTATTGGCAAGAGAAAGTCGTGTGGGTGTTTTATACCAAGTTTTTTCTTAAATTTTCTATACCATACACTAATGAATTAGTATTTTTACTTTCTCTTACCTACATGAATGTATAGGAAGGAAAGTATTGTTTTCATGTCGATTTTTCGAAATCGAGTTTTTACCGGATAGACTATATACCCTACGTTTCTAGACCCCCTCAACCCAAAAACATGTTTTTTGCGATTGATCTGTGTGTGTGTGTGTGTGTGTGTGTGAACAAAATATCACAAGAACGGAACATTGTACAAAGTTGAAACTTGAAAAAACCTAACGCGCTATCGACTACGTCACGGGGGTGTCCATTTTTCCGTTGTTTAACAATGTTATTTTAAATTGTTAATTATTTGCATTTGTAAGAAAAAGTCGTGTAAGTGTTTCACACCGGATTTTTAAATTTTACATTGGTTAGTCTACGCATGATAAAACAAAGGTTATATATTTTATTATTTACATTGGGAAGATAAAGTAGTGTGAGGTGAGGTTTTCACACCACATTTTTGTGTAGTGGTGAAGTTGACATTCAAGAGTGTGAAAAATTTTGCCCTAACTTAATAATTTCTTACCCTATACTGTAAATAGACGGGGAGGAAAGAAAGTAAAAATAGACTTGGACGTTTACGTCTGAGTAGTTTTCAGAAAGTTATCTGGTTCAAAAGAAAGAACTTGTTTCTTTACTTTTCTTATTATAGAATTCTTGCAACGTCATCAATTAGAAAAGCACAGAGTAAATAGTAGGCCGGCGTACCTATTTCAGTTCAACATAAAGTCAACAATTATACAGGCCTATAGTCGATCTACGTAAGAGTAGTCTACTCCGCGCGGCGAGGCAAGCGCCGATCTACAACTTTTATAACAAATAATTTTTTGTATAATGCTTAGTTTGCGGTAATTAGCGATTTTCTGATTTTTACTCACGAAAACGTGTAAAAAAATCTGGTGTGAAACACTCACACAACTTTCTCTTGCCAATGCAAATAATTTACAATATAATTTAACATTAGTAATAAAATATTAGAAATAAACAAAAAACTAACCTCAATAAACATAACCTTATTTTAATCATGAGTGAAACAACCAAAATGAAAATCAACCTCAGTCTGGCTTAAAAATACGGAAAATCACTATTTCACGCTAAACTAGGCTCTGTAGAGAAAAATACGTTAAATAAAAGTTGTAGATCTTTAAATTTCCTATAAATTTGGTTACATACACTTTTGTCGTAAAATGCATACTAAGGCCAAAATCTTAAAAAAATCGATTTTTCACACGTTTTCGTGAGAAAAAATCAGAAAATCGCTAATTACTGCTAAACTAAGCGTCATACAAAAAAATGTTTGAAACAGAAGTTGTAGGTTTTTAAATTTTCTACAACTTTTATTATATAAGTTTTTTCGCTAAAATTTATATTAAAGCCGTAATCTTAAAAAAACAACGTTTTTACGTAAAAACAGCCTCACCGAGAATTTCAGCAAACATGGCGCCTACCCTATCTTGTAGAGAATAAAAAATTGAGTAAAATAGGCGATTTTAAAAAAAAATCGTAGGACCAGTTTTTGAGAAAATCGCAAAAAGCTGAAAAATTATACGAATAAACTACTACTTTTGGTTGACCGATTTTGATGAAAATGTTCGTGTCGGGTCCGGTAGTGGTATGCAACTTAAGTTTCAAGTTTGTACAATGTTCTGTTCTTGAGATATTCTTTTCACACACACACACACACACACACACACACACACACACACACACACACACACACACACACACACACACACACACACACAGACCAATCGCTAAAAACATGTTTTTTGGGTTCAGGGGGTCTGAAAACGTATAGATCCGGTGAAAACTCGATTTCGAAAAATCGACATGAAAACAATACTTTCCTTCCTATATATTCATATAGGCAAGAGAAAGTAAAAAAATCAATTTTTTTAAAGATTTCAGCCTTAGCATGCATTTTACGACAAAAGTGTATATAATCAAATTTATAGTAAATTAAAAGATCTACAACTTTTATTTAGAGCATTTTTCTCTACAGAGCCTAGTTTAGCGTGAAAGTGATTATCCGTATTTTTAACCCAAACAGGTTGATTTTCATTTTGCGTCTTTCACTCATGATTAAAATTAGGTTATGTTTATCGAGGATAGATTTTTTATTTATTTCTAATGTTTTATTACTAATGTTATGTTTTATTGTTAATTATTTGCATTGGCAAGAGAAAGTTGTGTGAGTGTTCTAAACCAGATTTTTTTTAAGATTTCGGTCTTAGTGTGAATTTTACGAAAAAAGTGTATATAATAAAATTTATAGAAAAAGACCTACACATTTTATAAAAAAAATTCTCTTCAGAGCCTAGTTTAGCGTGAAAGGTGATTTACTGTATTATTGGTATTGTTTAATAATGTTAAATTTAATATTGGTCATTATTTACATTGGCAAGAAAAAGTTGTGTCAGTGTTTCACACCAGATATTTCAAGTTCTAAGTCTCAGTGAGGTTCCACAGCGAATAAACCACATACTCCCACAAAATTCTTTAAAAAACTTTATTGGCTTCAAGGGTTTTTAAACGAGTAATTTAAAAGATTTACATAATTACATTACGTACACTAATATTGCTAACAATCACAAATTATTATAAAAATATTGTATTTTTACTAAAAGGGAACTTTTTATACGAAAAGGGAATTTTTTATACGAAAAGGGAAATTTTACTTTTGAATAACAAGGGTTGTGTAGCAACACTGCTTGGGAAAATTTCAGCTCAACGCTAACTCCTGTCAGTTCGAATTTAGCTTCAACCCTGTAAAATACGTTACCGCTTATTACATATAACCTAAACATTTTTCTTTTCGAAAATAAAAAGTTTTCCGGACCGAATTTCATCTTTGTTTTTTTTTAGAAAATTTATTTTATTTTGAAATAATTTTACGATTCATTAAAATGTAAGTATTGACATCTTATGTAAAAAATGTATTTTAAATAATATTTAAAATTTAAAAAAATTAAGGTTTCAACGTATTAAAAATTTTAAATTAATGTGTTTTTAAAATAAATAATATTTACTTTACTTCATAAATAAATTAAGCAAGATTTATTAAAAAACATTTCAGTATAATTTGATTAATTTTTTTAAGGGAAGACTGTATGACGGTTTGACTGAAATTTTTGGTTTTCGGTTTTTTATTTGTTTTAATAGTTTAGACCAAGATCTACCACAAAAATATTAAATTACAACAAAAAATTATTTTAATGAAAAAAATTAAATTTTTATCGGGTTTATCCTAAAAAATTAACATGTCACCAAGAACAAATATTTTTCATATTTTTATATTGGCTCGTTTTAGTGCAATAAAATTTTTTGCTTCACTATTTTTACTTTCTCTTGTCTATATGAATATATAGGAAGGAAAGTATTGTTTTCATGTCGATTTTTCGAAATCGAGTTTTTACCGGATCTATGACACATTTTTAGACCCCCTGAACCCAAAAAACATGTTTTTAGCGATTGGTCAGTGTGTGTGTGTGTGTGTGTGTGTGTGTGTGTGTGTGTATACAAAATATCTCAAGAACGGAACATCGTACGAACTTGAAACTTGAAACTTAAGTTACATACCGTTATTGGACTCGACACGAACATTTTCATCAAAATCGGTCAACCGGAAGTAGTAGTTTATTTGTGTCATTTTTTCACTTTTTTGCGATTTTCTCGAAAACTGGTCCTACGATTTTTTTGAAAATTGCCTCATTTACTTAATTTTTTATGCTCTACAAGATAAGATAAGCGCCATGTTTCCTGAAGTTCTTGGTGAGGCTGTTTTCACGTAAAAAAATTGTTTTTTTTGTAAGATTGCGGCTTTATTATGCATTTTAACGCAAAAATGTATAAATATCATTGAAGTTGTAGAGAATTTAAAATTCTAAAACTTTTATTTCTAAATTTTTTTTGTATAACGCTTAGTTTAGCGGTAATTAGCTACCAATTTTCTGTTTTTTTTTCACGTAAACGTGTGAAAAATTGATTTTTTTTAGATTTCGGTATTAGTATGAATTTTACGACAAAAGTGTATGTAGTAAAATTTATAGGAAATTAAAAGATCTACAACTTTTATTTAAAGCATTTTTTGTACAGTTCCTAGTTTAGCGTGAAAGAGCGATTTTCCGTATTTTAAAGCCAAACTGAGGTTGATTTTCATTTTGCATCTTTCACTCATGATTAAAATTAGGTTATGTTTATTGAGGTAATTTTTTTGTTTATTTCTAATGTTTTATTAATAATGTTAGGTTTATTGTTAATTATTTGCATTGGCAAGAGAAAGTTGTGTGAGTGTTTCACACCAGATTTTTTAATTTAATCTCCGCTGTTGGCGCAGCTTTCTAACCAACTGTTGATGGAAAATTAAACTTGTTTGTGTACATTTTGTTTTTATTTGCGCCTTTTCCTATAAATTTAGTTTTTAACACTTAGGTACATTTTTCTAAGAAACCAATCAATTAACCTACCAGGCTGAAATTTTTACCAGTTAATTATAATGTACATGCACATTCACCGGCATTGTTTTTACTTCCTCAGGTGCTCAAAAAATTAGTAATATGCAAAAAACGTAGAAAAAAATCTGGTGTGAAACACTCACACAACTTTCTCTTGCCAATGCAAATAATTTACAATATAATTTAACATTAGTAATAAAATATTAGAAATAAACAAAAAACTAACCTCAATAAACATAACCTTATTTTAATCATGAGTGAAACACTCAAAATGAAAATCAACCTCAGTCTGGCTTAAAAATACGGAAAATCACTATTTCACGCTAAACTAGGCTCTGTAGAGAAAAATACGTTAAATAAAAGTTGTAGATCTTTAAATTTCCTATAAATTTGGTTATATACACTTTTGTCGTAAAATGCATACTAAGGCCAAAATCTTAAAAAAATCGATTTTTCACACATTTTCGTGAGAAAAAAAACAGAAAATCGCTAATTACTGCTAAACTAAGCGTCATACAAAAAAATGTTTGAAACAGAAGTTGTAGGTTTTTAAATTCTCTACAACCTTTATTATATAAGTTTTTGCGCTAAAATTTATATTAAAGCCGTAATCTAAAAAAAACAACGTTTTTACGTGAAAACCGCCTCACCGAGAATTTCAGCAAACATGGCGCCTACCCTATCTTGTAGAGAATAAAATATTGAGTAAAATAGGCGATTTTAAAAAAAATCGTAGGACCAGTTTTTGAGAAAATCGCAAAAAACTGAAAAATTATACGAATAAACTACTACTTCCGGTTGACCGATTTTAATGAAAATGTTCGTGTCGCGTCCGGTAGTGGTATGTAACTTAAGTTTCAAGTTTCAAGTTCGTACGACGTTCCGTTCTTGAGATATTTTGTACACACACACACACACACACACACTCACACATACACACACACACACACACACACACACACACACACACAGAGAGAGAGAGAGAGAGAGAGAGAGACACAGACACACAGACACACACACAGACCAATCGCTAAAAACATGTTTTTTGGGTTCAGGGGGTCTGAAAACGTATAGATCCGGTGAAAAGTCGATTTCTTAAAATCGACATGAAAACAATACTTTCCTTCCTATATATTCATATAGGCAAGAGAAAGTAAAAATTTTATGTTATTCGTTATTCTTTTAAAAAATTTATGGTCTACCAGATTAAATTGAAAAAATGTCAGTAGCTGAAACCGCCTTACAACTATAAGTGTGTAAATTTTCATTTTCCTATCTTTTACCAATCCTATGAAAAATGTACCTAAAAATAGCAAAATTAAAATTGGCGGGATACAAAGTACAGTCTCCCCTTAAGGGGAGACTGTACTAAGTAGGGGCGGGATACAAATTTTCGTAACTAAGTATTTTCGTAAGTAATTTTCGTAACTAACTGTAATTTTCCCCTTAAGGGGAGACTGCACTTTGTATCCCGCCAGTGTTAAATTTGCTGAATCCTGAATCCTGGTTGAGAGGGCTGAGAAGCCCTATGATGGCGACTTCGTGTTAATTTTTTTTTTTTTTTTTTTTGTTTAACGTCCGACTGTTCTGCAATTACTGCTAATGCAGACGGTGAATGATGAAATGATTTTTTGTAACGTATGAAAAAATGCCTTGCCTGAATGGGATTCGAACCCAAGACCGCATGCTGAGAGGCGAGCACGTTACCAACTTCGCCAATGCGGCCGGCCGACATCGTGTTAAGGAACACCTGGTCGCTCGGGGAACAATTTTACCGAATAATTGCAACCTCATGAAATTTAGGGGGAATTTTATAGTTTAAAATTAGGAAATAGGATTCTGGCTCTTGCGGGATTGGGACTGGGACTTCAAAGGAGGTAATGTATTTTAAGAAGTTACTCGTGGATGAAAATTTATATTAAGGGACAAGTGGGTTTAAGAGCGGCTCTTTTCTTTTTTTTGTTTTTCAGTGGCCTTTTTCAGTTATGTGGGAGTTTTATTGTCTTGAGGAGGGGAAGGCACGCACCGTACTTAACGGTGCGTGCCTTCCCCTCCTTAAATTTTCTATTTTTAGGTACATTTTTCATAGGATTGGTAAAAGACAAGGGAATAAAACTTTACACACGTTTCGTTGTCGTGTGTCTTTAGCTACTGACATTTTTCCAATTTAATCTGTCACACCATAAAATTAAAAACAAAATAACGAATCACATAGATTTTTACAAATTTATTTTTTACGTTTTTTGAATATTATTAATTGTTGGAGCATTTAAGGAAAACATAAAAATTCCGGTATATGTGCGTATATAAGATCAATAACTGGTAAAAATTTCAGCCCGGTAGGTTTGATGGTTTCCGATAAAAATGTACCTAAAATTTTAAAAATGAAAATTTACGAGAACAGGCAAAAACAAAAAAACCAAAAACAAAACGTACACACATAAGTAAATTTCCCATCAACAGTTGGGTAGAAAGATGAACCAACAGCTGAAAATATTAAAAATAGTGTATGCAGATATTTTAAAAATTAAAATTCCCTTTGTTTTAAAACGATCAGTATTAAATTATGAAAAATATTCGTTCTTGGTTACATGATTATTTTTCTGAGCAGACCTGGAAAAAACTTAATTTGTTTATTAAAAGAATGTTTTTGACGTAATTTAATGTTTTTTCTTGTAGATCTAGGGCTGAACTATTGGAAAACATAAACCGAAAACCGAAAATCGAAATTTTCAGTCAAAACCATCATACAGTCTCCACCTTAAGGGGGGGGGGGTCAACTCAAGAAGGTAATTACTTTCTCTTGCTTATATGAATATATAGGAAGGAAAGTATTGTTTTCATGTCGATTTTTCGAAATCGAGTTTTCACCGGATCTATACGTTTTCAGACCCCCTGAACCCACACAAACATGTTTTTAGCGATTGGTCTGTGTGTGTGTCTGTCTGTGTGTGTGTGTGTGTGTGTGTGTGTGTGTGTGAACAGAATATCTCAAGAACGGAACATCGTACGAACTTGAAACTAGAAACTTAAGTTACATACCACTACCGGACGCGACACGAACATTTTCATCAAAATCGGTCAACGGAAGTAGTAGTTTATTCGTATAATTTTTCAGTTTTTTGCGATTTTCTCAAAAACTGGTCCTACGATTTTTTTTTAAATCGCCTATTTTACTCAATATTTTATTCTCTACAAGATAGGGTAGGCGCCATGTTTGCTGAAATTCTCGGTGAGGCTGTTTTCACGTAAAAACGTTGTTTTTTTAAGATTACGGCTTTAATATAAATTTTAGCGCAAAAACTTATATAATAAAAGTTGTAGAGAATTTAAAAACCTACAACTTCTGTTTCAAACATTTTTTTGTATAACGCTTAGTTTAGCGGTAATTTGCGATTTTCTGTTTTTTTTCTCACGAAAACGTGAGAAAAATCGATTTTTTTAACATTTCGGTCTTAGTATGCATTTTACGACAAAAGTGTATATAATTAAATTTATAGAAAATTAAAAGATCTACAACTTTTGTTTAGAGCATTTTTCTCTACAGAGCCTAGTTTAGCGTGAAAGCGTGATTTTCCGTATTTTTAAGCCAAACTGAGTTCGATTGTCATTTTCCGTCTTCCACTCATGATTAAAATAAGGTTATGTTTTTGAGGTTAGTTTTTGTTTATTTCTAATATTTTATAAATAATGTTAGGTTTATTATTAATTATTTGCATTGGCAAGAGAAAGTTGTGTGAGTGTTTCACACCAGATTTTTTTTTTTAAATTACAATTTTCTTCACTTATTTTGAAGTTTAAAATTTTCTGAATCATAGCATGTGTTTACTTTGTCTGCACGTTCACAAAAAGTAATAAGAACGTCTGCTTAATATAAAGCTCACTAGCAAGTGAAATATTCCTTTAACTTTTAAGTTTTCCGGAAATGTGTTTTTGCATGATTATACATTCTTGGGAATTAAATATTCTGGTTTGTATTGAAGATATTTGGATGAATTGTTTTTTCAAATGTTCATAATTTCGTGCTCTATTATCTGTCGAATGGTTATTACAAAAAACTTTATAGGGACTTTGTTATAAAATAATTTATGAATACATAAAATAAATGTTTTTGAAAATATGGTTTTTCTTCAATTAATTTCTTGTAATAAAAAATAAATACAAGAGCATACAACAAATAATAGACAGCAATTTTCTGTATTTTTTAGTATAAGAATCATGTTGGTGTCTTTCTTGGTTCTTGAGATATTCGATTCCCCGTAGAAGCCCGCTTTTCCACCCCTAACCTTGTATTAGGGGCTGTAATTAATTTTTTGGTCTGGTCAAGTGGTAGGGTAGATCACTACTAGTAAATTACTCTTTCATTAAAAATATATACTTAATTATAAATTATAGCCCGAAGGTTGGATTTTCATTTTCTGGGTTGACTACCCCCTTAATAGGGTATTCAAATAAACACGAGGAAATAAAATTATTTAGGCCCACTTATTGTATTCTAATGTTTTACTTTCTCTTGCCTTATATGAGTATTATAGAAAAGGAAATTATTTATTGTCATGTCGATTTTTTGAAATCAATTTTTTACCGGATTACAAGTTTTCAGCCTCCTGAGCACAAAAAAACATGTTATTAGCGATTGGTCTTAGTGTGTATGTGTGTGTGTGTGTGTGTGAACAAAATATCTCAAGAATGGAATATAATACAAATTTTAAACTTTGAACTTAAGTTAAGTACCATAGGAGGATCCCAAAACGAACATTTTCATCAAAATCGGTCTACCAAAAATAGTACTTTAATCATGCAATTTTTCATTTTTTTTAGCAATTTTCTCAAAACGGCTCCTATGATTTTTGAAAAAATTTCCGTTCTTGAGAAATTTTGTCTGCAGACACACACACACACACACACAGACACACACGCACACACACACACACACTCACACACACACACACACACACACGCACACACGCACACACACACACACTCACACACACACGCACACAAATTTTAAACTTTGAATTTTTGAAAAAAAGTTGTCTCATTACTATACATTTTTTATGTTCTACAAGATACGAAAAGCGCCATGTCTCCTGAAATTCCTGGGAAGGATGTGCTCTCTTAAAAAAAAATGTTTCTTTTTTTAAGATTACGACCTTAAGGGGAGATTGCACGATGGTTTTTACTCAAAATTTCGATTTTTGGTATTAATGTTTTTCAATAGTTTAGGCCTAGATGTACCAGAAAACCATTAAATTTCGTTAAAAACATTTTTTTTTGTATGAAAAAATGAAGTTTTTATCTGGTTTACTTGCACAGAAAAACTATCGTGTTAAGAAAGAACGAATATTTTTACTCTCTCTTGCCTATATGAATATATAGAAAGGAAAGTATTGTTTTCATGTCGATTTTAACAAATACACTCTTCACCCGAATATACACGTTTACAGACCCCCTGAACCCAAAAATGTTTTAGCGATTGGTCTGTGTGTATATTGTGTGTCTGTTTGTGTGTGTGTGTGTGCAGACAAAATTTCTCAAGAACGGAACATCGTACGAACTTGAAACTTGAAACTTAAGTTACATACCACTACCGGACACGACATGAACATTTTCATCAAAATCGGTCCACCGGAAGTAGTAGTTTATTTGGGTAATTTTTCACTTTTTTGCGATTTTCTCAAAAACTGGTCCTACGATTGTTTTTAAAATCGCCTTATTTACTTAATTTTTTATGCTCTACACGATAGGGTAGGCGCCATGTTTGCTGAAGTTCTTGGTGAGGCTGTTTTTACGTAAAAAAGTGGTTTTTTAAGATTACGCCTTTAATATGTATTATAGCGAAAAAATATATAATAAAAAATGTAGAGAAGTTAAAATACTACAACTTTTATTTTAAACATTTTTAGTTTGTTTTTTGTTTAGCTGTAATTAGCGATTTCTTGTTTTTTCTCACAAAAACGTGTGAAAAATCGAATGTTTTTTAAGATTTCGGCCTTAGTACCTATGCATTTTACGACAAAAGTGTATGAAATAAAATTTATAGGAAATTAAAAGATCTAAGTTATAACTTTTATTCAAAGCATTTTTCTCTACAGAGCCTATTTTAGCGTGAAAGTGATTTTCCGTATTTTTAAGCTAAACTCCGGTTGATTTTCATTTGCGTCTTTCTCTCATGATTAAAATAAGGTTATATTTTTGGAGGTTAGTATATTTCTAATGTTTTATTACTAATTTTAGGTTATATTGGTCATTATTTGCATTGGCAAGAGAAAGTTGTATGAGTGTTTCACACCAGATTTTCCACCTATCTACTTGTAAATAGCAATATAAAGTAATTAATATATCGGACTTTGAAATAAATTAGGAATTATAATAGACAATTTAAATAAGACAATAGTTATCCGCGTACAATTTAAACTGCTTAAATTAGAACAGAGGTAAGACTTAATTCACACGCAGAAGACATTCCCACACCTGTGACTAAACCTAAACTCAACTTACGCTAAAGTGAAGTTCATTAAATGGACTTAAAATTCAATATATTTCCACTTTAAAGTTTTCAGTCTTTATCTACTGTATGGGGTGATAATATTTTATGACCCCTGAAGTCAAAAAATGGTTTCTAGAAAAATGTCCGTTGATATAACGCCGGTGTTTTTTACTTTCTCTTGTCTATATGAATATATAGAGAGGAGGAAAATATTGTTTTCATGTCGATTTTTCGAAATTGAGTTTTCATCAGATCTACACGTTTTCAGACCCCCTGAACCCAAAAAACATGTTTTTAGCGAGTGGTCTGTGTGTGTGTGTGTGTGTGTGTGTGTGTGTGTGTGTGTGTGTGTGTGTGTGTGTGTGTGTAACAGAATATCTCAAGAACGGAACATCGTACGAACTTGAAACTTGAAACTTACGTTACATACCACTACCGGACCCGACACAAACATTTCCATCAAAGTCGGTCAACCGGAATTAGTAGTTTATTCGTGTAATTTTTCACTTTTTTGCAATTTTCTCAAAAACTGGTCCTACAATTTTTTTAAAAATCGCCTGGTTTACTCAATTTTTTGTGCTCTACAAGATAGTGTAGGCGCCATGTTTGCTGAAATTCTCGGTGAGGCGTTTTTCACGTAAAGAGATTGTTTTTTTATTATTGCGGCGTTAATATGCATTTTAGCGCAAAAATGTATATAATAAAAGTTGTAGAGAATTTAAAAAACTACAACTCTATTTCAAAAACCTTTTTGTATAACGATTAGCTCAGCAGAAATTAGCGTTTCTTTTCTCACGAAAACGTGTGAAAAATCTATTTTTTTAAGATTTCGGCCTCAGTGTGCATTTTACGACAAAAGTGTATATAACTAATTTTATAGAAAATAAAAAGATCTACAACTTTTATATAAAGCATTTTTTTGTACAGAGCCTAGTTTAGCGTGAAAGAGTGATTTTCCGTATTTTTAAGGCATGTAACCACTTTGCTCAGTGTCACTCCAAGACACCCAAAATATTAGCAAATCTGGCGATGTGATTACAAGAAATAAAAAAAATAAAAAAATTTGTTGTTGTGATACATAAATAAGACACATAGATTAAACTGTAACAAAATATTTAATTATACAGGGTGATTCATGAAGTTCTCCCCCCACTTCTACAGCACATTGTACTAGTAAAAATAATGAAAAAATGTTATATAAACATAGGTCCGAAAACGCTTCGTTAGCGAGTTACAGCTAGCGAAAGTTTCGCCTGGATTTCAGTTCACCAGGTGAAATGAGGTCTTCCTGGAATTGTGGTAAGGTAGATTAAGGGGCAAATTCAATCATTTCTTATGGTTTTTGATCTGATAAATTGAATAAAACAGGTCCCAGATCTGTAAGTTAAATAGTTTTTGAGAAAACCAGTGTCAAATGCAAAAAATGGAGTGAAAATCACATTTTTTCATCTTTGGGCAAGAATAACTTTGTTATTTCACCAAGAAACAGTTAAAAATTTTCAATAAAAAAATGTAGAAAATTTTATTCTGAACAAACCGGTGTAAATAAAGTACACAGAAAGCGAATAGTTTTTGAGAAAACCAGTGTCAAATGCAAAAAAATGGAGTGAAAAAAACACATTTTTTCATTTTAGTTTTTCCGGTTAATTTTACTTTGTACTCTTATGAATAAAAACTCATTTAATCAAACACCTATTCGCTTTCTGTGTACTTAATATACACCGGTTTGTTCAGAATAAAATTTTCTACATGTTTTATTGAAAAATTTTAACTGTTTCTTGGTGAAATAACACAGTTATCCTTGCCCAAAGATGAAAAAATAAGTTTTTCACTCCATTTTTTGCATTTGACACTGGTTTTCTTAAAAACTATTTAACTTACAGATCTGGGACCTGTTTTATTCAATTTATCAGATCAAAAACCATAAGAAATGATTGAATTTGCCCCTTAATCTACCTTACCACAATTCCAGGAAGACCTCATTTCACCTGGTGAACTGAAATCCAGGCGAAACTTTCGCTAGCTGTAACTCGCTAACGAAGCGTTTTCGGACCTATGTTTATATAACATTTTTTCATTATTTTTACTAGTACAATGTGCTGTAGAAGTGGGGGGAGAACTTCATGAATCACCCTGTATATAAAAACATCAGATAAACTTGGTGAAAATATCTAATAATATTGAATAAATAAATATTTTTTACAATCACCTAAGTGATAACAGATCAACCGTATATATATGTACGAGGGGGTACCCAAAAGTATCCGGAATAGCTCTGCTGTGGGCGGAGCTTGTGCAGTACAAATTCCCGCCACTAGGCTGCTTGTAGCGCTACTCATTGCTAGTTCAATGCCATTTTGTTCGTTGATCTAGCTTGTTCTGTTCTCGTGCAGTGATTGTTCTCGCTAGTGCTGTTTTGTGCTCGTGTCGTTTTTCATGATGGCAAGTTTTAATGAACAACGTGCGGCTGTGAAATTTTGCTTCTTGCTCGGTAAAAACGCCGCGGAAACAGTTGTAATGTTGAACACAGCTTACAAAGACGACGCTATTGGAAAAACCCAAGTGTACGAGTGGTTTTTGCGCTTTAAAAATGGCGAAATGTCGATTGAGAACAAACCTCGTTCTGGACGACCGTCGACTTCCCGAACAGACGAAAATGTTGTAAAAGTGAAAGAAATTGTACGAACAGACCGACGACAGACCATTGACTTTTTATCTTTAAGTGTTAAGAAGACTACGAAACAGCATTCGTCGTAAAAGACCTAATTTGTGGCAGACAGGGGACTGGTTTTTCCACCACGACAACGCGCCTGCACACACGGCAATCTCGGTTACCCAGTTTTTGGCGAAAAACGGCATGGTTTTGCTACCACACGCACCGTACTCACCCGATCTGGCTTCGTGTGATTTTTTCTTGTTCCCACGCATGAAAAGGGGCATGAAAGGTCTCCGATTTAACAACGTTGATGATGTCAAGAAAAAAACGACGGATGAGCTGGCAGCCATCACTGAAGAGGAGTACAAAAAATGTTTTGAACAGTGGAAGCACCGGTGGGACAAATGTATTAGTTGTAATGGAGAGTATTTTGAAGGGGATAAGGTTCTTTTGTAAAAAAATTAATTATAAATAGTTTTAAAAAATAATTCCGGTTTCTTTTGGGTACCCCCCTCGTATATATATAAAAAAACCTTTGTAATAGTATTAAAGTTCTAAAAGTGTAACGTTTATGATTTTAACAATTTAACACAAAATTCATCACCATTATTAACAATAATTAGGTATACCTAAAATAATATTCGGTGACATTAGTAAATACATTAGAAAAATAGATTACAGTTAAGGTTACCGTTTAACAATTATTTGTTACTAAAATATTGGTAATTAGGTCTTTAAACAAATTATTTTAAAAAAGGTAAGTTCAAAAAATATAAGGTTTTGCATAATTATTTAAAAAATTTTAAATTTTGAAAAGAAATTATAAATTTACTGTTTTGCAGCCAGCAATAGCCTTTTTAAGTTAATAAAATTGATTAATAAAGTTTTTTTTGTTTAATAATAGATTTTCCTTATAGTTTCAAATTTATATAGCTGCTGCATAAAATAAAGTTCATGTAATTGGCATGTTAAGTTAGGTTAAGCAAAAATTAACAGTTTCAAACGGAAAAATTCATGTTTGTAGAGTTCGAGAAGATTCTGTTCGATGAAAATTGATGACAATAGAAATTCTATATCCCAGTAAATAAAATGAAATTTAAACTCATACCGTGATTTTCCTGGATACTTCCTTAATAATTTGACGAGATTCGACCTCAGGCATTCAGTAATCGAGCTACGGTTTTGATGTTGTTAAGGATCAGATCCACATTCTTTATCGGAAAATTCCAGTCATCTTACGTTTAATCGGTATCACTTTCGAAACTCAGGCTTCAAGACTTAACTCCAGCGCATCATTAATTTTAAGAATATCAACATCTCAAACTACGGACCTCGAACTTGGATCTCGAACTTGCACCCGGTAATCGGGTAAAACGCAGCGAACAAAAATAATCATAATAAAATTAATTTATGAACGAAATTTCATACTAATAGATTTACACGACTTTCACCAATCAATTATGGCTGCAAACAGAACGAACCGGCTACATACGTCATCCACTTACCAAGTCGCCTAGTACAACAAAAATCCAAAAGAGTGCAGGAGCGAAGCGGTAAAGATAGATAAGTATGAAAATACAGATTGTAACCTATAGAAATATAGACGTTACAGGCAAACTGAGGTTGATTTTCATTTTGGTCCTTCACTTATGATTAAAATAAAGTTATGTTTTATGGTGTTACTTTTTTGTTTATTTCTAATGTTTTATTACTAATGTTAGGTTATATTGATCATTATTTCCATTGGCAAGAGAAAGTTGTGTGAGTGTTTAACACCAGATTTTTTTAACTTCTTTACGGTGTTTTCATAATCGCTCGATTCACTGCCTCACCCTTTACTTACAATATATAGAACAAGAGATATAATAGAAAACTTAAGAAATAAATTGTGTGAGAGTTGAAAAATGAAACGATTGACCGCAATGTCAGTGTGTAAGTGAATTGGTTAGCCGAACTCAATTAACTGGGTGACAGTAATTAATTAATTTCCCCTAAGTGGTTACAGGCATCAGTGAACAACAGTAGTCGACTGATATCCCAATGAGAATTGTTACTGACACTTTGCGCAACAGACAGATTGATCGAAATTGGGGAGTAAGTAAGATAGCAGGCGTCATTCTGTTTTCTGCCTAAAAAATCAGATAAAAACAGATAATTTTTGGAAGAAAACGATTTTATTTTAATAGGCCTAGTAACTAACGGGTGATTCAAAAAGAGCGCCGGTTTTTAAACGGCTGGTAAATTTTTGTTTATCGGTTGTCAACATTGTTAGACCTCATTTCTATTTCGGAGAACATTCCGATTGGCGATTCAGTTGTAGTTTCTCTTGTTCGCAGTGTAGTACTCTCGCAGTCTGTGTCTAACCATGGAGAAGTTTACTATTGCACAACGAGTGTTAATCGTCAAAACATTTTACCAGAGTGGAGAGAGTTATGCGGCTACTGTCAGGCGACTTCGCGGTACTCTAGGACGTAATGAAGCATCGAATGAATCAACAGTTCGCAGGCTCATGAAAAAGTTTTTTGAGACGGGTTCAACAGTCGACCTTAAAAGTTCTGGACGTCGTCGTTCTGGCCGAACTGAGCAGAACGTTGCGTTGGTTAGTGGCAGTGTGGCTGTTAGCCCAGCAAAATCAATACGTTGCCGTTCTCAACAATTGGGTTTACGATGTTCTTCTGTACGGAGAATTCTTCGGTACGATCTTTAATATCACCCGTATAAAATTCAGTTGACGCAACATTTGAAAGTGGCAGACCACCAGAAGAAACGACAGTTTGTTGACTGGGTATTGAGAAAACGGCAGGATGATGACACCTTCGCAAACAAAATTGACGCCTTGTGACTTTCATCTTTGGGGTCATCTGAAGTCATTGGTGTATGCCAATAAACCCCAAAACATCAATGACTTGAAGGAGGAAATTCGACGGGTTATCGGGCAAATGGAAGTCGAAACTTGTCGTGCAGTAATATCCAATTTCATGGACAGAGTTGATGCGTGTCAGCGCAGTAGAGGAGGACACATGCATGACATCATTTTTCATACATGAAATCGGAAGATAAGATGAACTTGTTGATGTATTTATTTTCAGTTTTTTCAATAAAATAAATCTCTTAATTTGATATATCAAAACCGGCGCTCTTTTTGAATCACCCGATAGTAACAACTAAAATAGGCTTAGTAACAACTGCTGTTATTTTTCTCTAATCTCCAAACAGAAATACATTTTTACTTTCTCTTGCCTAATATTTTTTTTGTTGTTTTTTTTCCATATGATTTTTTTTAAATGATTTTTTTATATGATTATACAGGGTGATTCAAAACTATTCACAATCTCTTGGGATCTCATTCTATAGCTAAAAATAAAAAAAACAGTCCATATAAACATATGCCTGAAAACGCTTAGTTAGCGTGTTACGGCTAGCGAAAAATTTCACCTACAACTCTGTACCCTCAGTGAAGTTAGGCCGTATAAAAATGTTAAAGGAAGTTACAAAGATACAAATACGATTGTTTCTTATGTTTCTTAATCTGAAAAATTGAATAAAATTGGTTCCAGAGCTGTAAATGCAATATTTTCAGAGATATCTTACATAAAACACAAGAATTGGTGCAAAGAAATAACACATTTTGAAAGTAATAGCTGTTACTCCCAACCTAAATGTTAGTTAGCTCGTATAAAAGCCGATAATTTTTTGGAAGAAAACGATTTTGTTATTTTATAGCCCTAGTAAAGAAACCGCTGTTATTTTTATCTCTAATATCCAAACAGCAATACATTTTTACTTTCTCTTGCCAAATAATATGGCTATAAAAGCAAGAAAGTATTGTTTTTATATCGATTTTTCGAAATTGAGTTTTCACTGGATCTACACGTTTTCAGATCCCCTGAATCCAAAAACCATGTTTTTAGCGATTGGTCTCTCTCTCTCTCACTCTCTCTCTCTCTCTCTGTGTGTGTCTGTGCGTGTGTGAACAGAATATCTTAAGAACGGAACATCGTACGAACTTGAAACTTAAGTTACATACCACTACCGGACCCAACACGAACATTTTCATAAAAATCGGTCAACCGGAAGTAGTAGTTTATTCGTGTAAATTTTTCACTTTTTTGCGATTTTCTCAAAAACTGGTCCTACGATTTTTTTAAAAATCGCCTGGTTTACTCAATTTTTTATTCTCTACAAGATTGGGTAGGCGCTATGTTTACTGAAATTGTTGGTGAGGCTGTTTTCACGTAAAAATCTGTTTTTTAAGATTGATGGCTTTATTATGCATTTTACCGCAAAAATGTATGTAATTAACCTTGTAGAGAATTAAAAATCTTACAACTTTTATTTGTAACTTTTTTTTGTATAACGCTTAGTTTAGCGGTAATTAGCAATTTTCTGATTTTTTCTCACGAAAACGTGTGAAAAATATTTTTTTTAAGACTTCGGCCTTAGTATGGATTTTACGACAAAAGTGTAAATATTCAAATTTATTGGAAATTAAAAGATCTATAACTCTTACTTTGACCACTTTTCTCTACAGAGCCTAGTTTACCGTGAAAGAGTGATTTTCCGTATTTTTAAACCAACCTGAGGTTGATTTTAATTTTGCGTCTTTCACTCATGATTAAAATAAGGTTATGTTTATTGAGATTAGTGTTTTGTTTATTTCTAATGTTTTATTACTAATGTTAGGTTTATTGTTAATTATTTGCATTGTTACTGACACTTTGCGCAACGGACAGATTGATCGAAATTGGAGAGTTTGTAAGGTAGTCATTTGCAAGGTACAGTACCGCTCAAATTAATAGAAACACTACGGGAACTTTGCTATAATTTTGTAATACACATTATGGGATGTATTATCTTTCATGGACCAGGACCATTGGTTCCAGTAGAAGGAATGATGAAAAATACGAATAGTTACTCCAGAGAAGAGGAGTTCCAACCTTACAAAAATTGTTTTCAGCTAACGACGGGATTTTTCAGCAAGATCTTGCACCTTACCATACATCTAAAAAATGCAAAAACTCCCTTCACTGAATATTTTCAGTGAATTATTATTTTTACATTTATATTATTTATAAATGTTTTCCTATGCCCTGGTAACTCACCAGACCCAAACCCGATCGAGAACCTGTGGTCAATTTGTAAGCAAAAACTTGCCAAAGAAGACTGTAAAACAAAAACTTCTGAGATTTCTCTACTGATCAAGATATGATTTCACGATGATGAACTGAAAAAAAAACACGTAAGGAATTTGTTGAATCAATACCTTAACATTGTCAGGAAGTCAAAAAGAACAAAGGAGGACATATCAACTATTAAAATAAAATATTGTGTACATTTTCGTTAACAAATTGTGAATAAAAAGAAATTAATTGTTTTTTTATTGAGTGTTCCAATTAATGTGAGCGGTACTGTAGTTTGTAAGGTCGTCATTCCAGTTGTCTAAATATAAAAACAGATAATTTTTTGAAGAAAACGATTTTATTTCAGTAGGCCTAGTAAAACAACTGCTATTGTTTTTTCTCTAATCTCCAAACAGCAACACATTTTTTTACTTTCTCTTGCCAAATAATATGATTATGTAAGTAAAAGTATTGTTTTCATATCGATTTTTTGAAATTGAGTTTTCACCGGATCTACACGTTTTCAGATCCCCTGAATCCAAAAACCATGGTTTTAGCGATTGGTCTCTCTCTCTCTCTCTCTCCCTCACACACACACACACACACACACACACACACACACGCGCGCGCGCGCGCGCGTGTGTGTGTGTGTGTGAACAGAATATCTTAAGAAAGTAACATCGTACGAACTTTAAACTTACGTTAGTAAACGTAACTTACGTTAGAAAACTTATGTTAGATACTACTATCGGACCCGACACCAACATTTTCATAAAAATCGGTCAGTCGGAAGTAGTAGTTTATTCGTGTCATTTTTCACTTTTTGCGATTTTCTCAAAAACGGCTCCTACAATTTTTTTTTTAATTCGCCTCAATTACTTAAGTTTTTTATGCTTTACAAGATAGGGTAGGCGTCATATCTACTGATATTCTAGGAGAGGCTATTGTCACATAAAAAAATTGTTTAATTAAGATTGCGGCTTTAATATGCATTTTAGCGCAAAAATGTATATAATAAAAGTTGTACAGAATTTAAAATCCTACAACATTTATTTCAAACATTTTTTTGTATAACGCTTAGTTTATTAATTAGACTACTTTATATGTATAACGCCAGATTGTTTACTTTCTTTGCCTAATATAGGCTACATAGGCAAGGAAAGTATCGTTTTTAAGTCAATTTTACAAATCGAATTTTCACCGGATATACACGTTTTCAAGTCCCCTGAATTCAAAAAATAATGTTTTTAGCGATTGGTGTGTGTGTGTGTGTGTGTGCGCGCGCGCGCGCGTATAATTCATGTTACTATTGAACCATGTTACTCACGCAACATGTTACTATAGAAGGCGATTCATTTGTAGAAAGTTTTGTTCCAATGGGGTACAATAAGGTAATAAGGTAACTGGTAATTACAGTACAACAAACATTTCTAGTCATGTAATTAAGCTACTTATAGGCAATATTACAGGTCAAATTTATTACTTTCTCTTGCCTATATGAATATATAGGAAGGAAAGTATTGTTTTCATGTCAATTTTAACAAATACACTCTTCACCGGATCTATACGTTTTCAGACCCCCTGAACCCAAAAAACATGTTTTTAGCGATTGGTCTGTGTGTGTGTCTGTGTGTGTGTGTGTGTGTGTGTGTGTGTGTGTGTCTGAACAAAATATCTCAAGAACGGAACATCGTACGAACTTGAAACTTGAAACTTAAGTTACATACAACTACCGGATTCGACACGAACATTTTCATCAAATCGGTCAACCGGATGTAGTAGTTTATTCGTGTAATTTTTCACTTTTTTGCGATTTTCTCAAAAACTGGTCCTACAATTTTTTTTAAAATCGCCTGGTTTACTCAATTTTTTATTCTCTACAAGATAGGGTAGGCGTCATGTTTGCTGAACTTCTCGGTGAGGCTGTTTTCACGTAAAAACGTTGTTTTTTTAAGATTACAGCTTTAATATGCATTTTAACGCAAAACTTTATATAATAAAAGTTGTAGAGAATTAAAAATTCTACAACTTTTATTTCAAACAATTTTTTATATAACGCTTAGTTTAGCGGTAATTTGCGATTTTCTGTTTTTTCTCTCACGAAAATGTGTGAAAAATTGATTTTTTTAAGATTTCGGCCTTAGTATGCATTTTACGACAAAAGTGTATATAATTTAATTTATAGAAAATTAAATGATCTACAACTTTTATTTATAGCATTTTTCTCTACAGAGCCTAGTTTGGAGAGAAAGAGTGATTTTCCGTATTTCTAAGCCAAACTGAGGTTGATTTTCATTTTGCATCATTCACTCATGATTAAAATAAGGTTATGTTTTTGAGGTTAGTTTTTTGTTTATTTCTAATATTTTATTAATAATGTTAGGTTTATTGTTAATTATTTGCATTGGCAAGAGAAAGTTGTGTGAGTGTTTCACACCAGATTTTTTCTTATAGGTTTATGAAGAAAACATTTTCTCGGAATAAACCACAGCTTATAAAATATAAGTAGAAACTGGACGGTAGTGAAATGTACGAGTAGTGTCTCACTATTGAGGTTGGCAGTACTGCAAATATTTCTACTTCCCTTCCTCACAGTCCATCCATACGCAAAAGGCAATCTCGTGACTTAAGTATCTATAATATAATTCGTATTTGTTAAATAAAATAATTTATTTAGATTCTATATTTTACGTCGTTTCATTACTTTAGTGGACAGAAAGGGGATGTCAAGATCTCTGTGCAGATCACTATTCCAAATGTACCAACTCACTGATATGCTTTTCACGGTTGATGAGTTCTGCTGTTTCACACGTTTAGACCAATCAGAACGTTTTCCAGCGTTGCCAGATTGTACCTGATAAACATTACGCGCGCATGCGCATAAGAACCGCAATAGTTCACTCTCGTCTTGCATCTCGTAGTGAACACATCGATTATAGAGCGCGTTAACATGCAATACTTTATAATATAATCACCTGATTGTATGGTTCATAGGTTATAATTAATATTAACCCACCGGGTTGGTCTAGAGGTAAAGTCGTCGCCAAAATCAGCTGTTTAACAGCTGATTTTTGGAAACGAAGGTTCCTGGTTCAAATCCTAGTACAGGTAGTTACTTTTATACGGATTTGAATACTAGACAGTGGTTACCGGTGTACTTTGATGGTTGGGGTTCAATTAACCATACTCTCTCAGGAATGGTCGACCTGAGTCTGTACAAGACTAAACAGTCTCATTTACACGCCATACACATCATCCTCATCTCATTGGGTCATCGGGTTTCTTATTGTTCTCAATTGAACAGATAGCAACGTACACAAATTAGGAATAAAAAATAATTAATATTAAAAGACCAAAAAAATGGCTGATAAAATATTTAACAGAGCTAAGAGAGCAAGTGTTGGCAACGTTGCTGGCAAGTCATTGGCTAACTATGAAGTGGGTGGTAGGGGGGGGGGGCAATGCATACGTTCACAGCTCATCAGGCTTAAAAAATAGCATAGTTGTAAACCGCGTAAAGAAAATCTGAAATTAGTAATTTTCAAATACTTTTTCTCATTTTCTACAGTTAGAGGAAAAGAGTGGAAAAAGTAATTTTACAATATTTATTCGGAACTCTGTAGGTTTAACTCGACTTAACTATTTTCTTTAGTATAGATGGAACTGGAAGTAATGGTTTATGAATGACACAGAAAGCCTTTTCGTTGTATGAAAGCTGTTCAAGAGAGGTTGAAATGAGGCATACTGTATCCGTAAAGCCTAAAATGTCCTTGTGATCCGTAACGCCCAATGAATGGAGTAATCAAGAGAGGTCTAAGCGACCGTTCAACAAAATGAAGTATCACTAACTCAACCATTTTGTTACGTCAGCAAGCAATTTCAACTACTAAACACCTTTCAAACTAAATTTTCTTTACCAAAAAACAATATACAGGGTGATTATAAATGAAATAGACAGTTTCGATAGCTTATAGAAAATTTACTTTTGAAAAGTTAAGGTGATTACCTACATGATTATAGTTGAGCCGCTCTAAGTTTGCTCCTACTGTAAACAAACCAAAACCAGCTACTACAGGGTGCACGCTATAGTCCGTGACTTTATGGATGTCGTATTCCTATTAAGTTAACTATTTTTAAAATTATAAGTACTTAAAGTACTAAAAACATCAGTCGTGATATGATGTAGGCCTAAAAATTTAATTTAGAAAAATACTTTTAAAAGTATTTTGTATTTAAATACTTATGAAAGTATTTTGTTGTTACTTTTTAATCAGCGTGTACACATTTTGATATAATACGCAAGCTCAGTGACGTCATTATTTGTTTACATTAGGAGCAAACTTAGAGAGGCTGGACTGTAGAAGAATTCATTAAGTTTTTATTGAAAATATTTACAGATGTTCAATGTGTGCACCATTTGTAACATGGCTGATATCAACACGGTAACAGCGTTAATAGTACCAACGAGTATTCACTAGTTGTAAACCGAGTAAAGAAAATCTGAAATTAGTAATTTCTAAATAATTTTTCTCATTTTCTACAGATAACCCACCGAATTGGTCTAGACCAGTGGTTCCCAACCTTTTATGGGGCTTCGCCCCTTTGTGAAGGATGACTTACACCTATCACCCCCTTCTCTTAGCATCGTATACCTAATTTAATTTGAAGTAATGTGTTGATAAATAATAAAGTATGTTATTCTGTAAAAAAGATTTATTATTGTTCACAACAAAAAACCAACCAAAGCAGTTGTGTCCAGAATTCTTCATCTCATGTGTAGGAGCTCGACCATAAAAAATGTCAACAAAGAGTTTAGTTTATTTGTTTGTAAAAAAAAACATTGTATCCGCGACAGTAAAGATTCTACCCTGTAGTACAGTTTTATTTTTCTGTCTTTGAATACTCATCGCCCCCTATCGCCCCCCCTGCGAACCCAAATCGCCCCCAGGTTGGGAACCACTGGTCTAGAGGTAAAGTCGTCGCCAAAATCAGCTGTTAAACAGCTGATTTTCGGAGACGAAGGTTCCTTGTTCAAACCCTAGTAAATGTAGTTACTTTTATACGGGTTTAAATGCTAAACAGTGGTTAACGGTGTACTTTGATGGTTGGGGTTTAATTAACCATACTCTCTCAGTCTGTACATGACTACACCTCATTTACACGTCATACACATCATCCTCATCTCATTGGGTCATGGGGTTGCTTATTGTTCTCAATTGAACAGATTGCACCGTACACAAATAAGAATAACAAAAATATTGTTAATTACTTGCATTGGCAAGAGAAAGTTGTGTGAGTGTTTCACACCAGATTTTTCATTGTTACCACTACCGCAACAATTTTCAATGTAATAATATTAGAACTCACTAGATATAAAACCCACCGGGTTGGTCTAGAAGTAAAGTCGTCGCCAAAATCAGCTGTTTAACAGCTGATTTTCGGAGACGAATGTTCCTGGATCAAATCCTAGTAAAGGTAGTTACTTTTATACGGATTTGAATGCTAGACAGTGGTTGTGGGTGTACTTTGATGGTTGGGGTTCAATTAACCATACTCTCTCAGGAATGGTCGACCTGGATCTGTACAAGACTACACCTCATTTACACATCATACAGAATCATCCTCATCTCATTGGGTCATTGGGATACTTGTTGTTGTTTAGGTCATCAGCCAAAAGGCTGGTTTGAACCTGTAGAGGTTTTACTAAGTAAATCGAGGAGTGAGGTGGTTTACCATTGCCTTCCTCACTGAGTGGAAAAGTACACTTATCAGCATGCCGGGCCCCCTGAAAAGCATATATTTTCCACTCTGCAAATGACACTTTCACTTCATTCACCACAGGGTCTGGCTGTATAATGAAATCCATTACTTTCAGATGAGATTACTCTGATTAGTATCACAATACACCTCTACCTCTTCTGTTCTTAAATGATTCAGTCATTTAATTGGCTGACCATGTGATAAGAAACAGAACTATTTATTTTAGCCCTGCAACTAACAGAATGAGTGTAAATAATTTGACACTCCACCTGTCTGTTATGGGCAAATTGTTCTCAATTGAACAGATTTAAACGTACACAAATAAGAATAAAAAAAAAATATTGTTCATTATTTTCATTGGGAAGAGAAAGTCATGTGAGTGTTTCTCACCAGACTTTTTTTAGTAAGTATAATAATAATTTTATTAGGTTAAACGGGAAATAATTTAGAAGCTTTAAAACTAATTACGAAGTTGACATAAGGCCAAGAAAATGGGAAAAGATTGTGTGACCCATGAAAAAAGAGTTGGGGTTAGTGGGGAGGGGAGAGGGGTGACAGAGGTAGTTGTAGAAGTATAAGGTAAGCTTTTAACTCATTTATCATTATTTAAGTGAAAAGTGAGAAGGAAGAAACCGAGATACACTTTTGTCATCGTTATTTCATTAATTGGGTGCCGCACCGTACACTAATCATGGAAAGAGCGTTCACTAAATTAAAATTAGAACAAGAAAAAAGAAGCACATCAAAATTTGACTTGCGGAACTGAAATGAAACGAATTGTAACGGTTACTCTTTTAATTACCTTAATTTAAATTAAAGAACTTAAAATTTACGTTGAAATTTTTTTAATAATAATTTTTAACCATGAAGTATTTCATAAATTAAATAATTAACGTGAAAAATAAAATAAAAATCTGGTGTGAAACACACACACGACTTTTTCTTGCCAATGCAGATAATGAACTATATAACCTAACATTAGTAATAAAGATCCACCGGGTTGGTCTAGAGGTAATAAAGTCGTCGCCAAAATCAGCTGTTTAACAGCTGATTTTCGGAGACGAAGGTTCCCGGTTCAAATTCTAGTAAAGGTACTTTTTTACGGATTTGAATACTAGACCGTGGTTACCGGTGTACTTCATGGTTGGGGTTCAATTAACCATACTCTTTCAGGAATGGTCGGCCAGAGTCTGTACAAGACTACACCTCATTTACACGTCATACACATCATCCTCATCTCATTGGGTCATATGGTTGCTTATTGTTCTGAATTGAACAGATTGCAATGTACACACATTAGGGATTAAAAAAAAACTAATGTTAGGTTATATTGTTAATTATTTGCATTGGTAAGAAAAAGTTGTGAGAGTATTTTCACACCAGATTTTATGATTAGTAATGTCACCGGTTGGCGACATTAAGTGGCAAACCTTAGTCGTTTGGTGGCCCTGAAAAGGGACATTTAAGCGGTGGTCGTCTTGAAGAGGCGTCAGTCGTAGTCATCGTGGCGGTCGAGGAGCTGGGCGATACTGCGTGTCGTCGTCCAGCGGAGACGTCATCTTCTTCCCTCGCAGTAGTGCGTCGATGGCTGCTTCATCGGGTCCGGTGGGCGTAAGGCTCGGTCGAGGGACCGCTGTGGGCATCGCTCGCGTCATCGGGCGATGACGGTCCGGTCGACGGCTTACGGTGAGGGATCAGCGAGCGGAAGCATCATCTTCTTTCTTGCGGGGTCGTCGATTAGTCTTCGCTGGAGTCCGGCAGCCGTGTGCCGTGGTGGACGTCTTGTCGATGCTGTCTGGTGGAAGTGAATCCCTCGGTGTCTTGATCGGAATTGAATCTCTTTGCTCAGTGCAGCGCTCTTTATATAGTCGCCGAGAGGGCTGTTGTAGAGAGCGGCTACTGGCTTGGCCTTGATGACAAAGGCCTCTGTCGGTGGGGAGCCGAAAGGTTTGCGGTGCGCCGCTGATGGGCCTACCGTGCCGACAAAGGCCGAAAGAAGTATTGAAGCCGGCAACTCAGTAAATGATTTATTAGAAGGGAAGGCGGTGACACACTCATGATTAAAATTAGGTTATGTTTATTGAGGTTAGTTTTTTGTTTATTTCTAATGTTTTATTACTAATGTTAAATAATTATATTGTTAATATTATTTACATTGGTAAGAAATAGTTGTGCAAGTATTTCACACTAGATTTTACGATAAGTAAATATAAAATTTACGTACGCGGAGCTAAACGACCGTTGTGTTAAGGGGGGGGGGGGGAATTTGTTTTAAAAACGAAATAAAACACAGTTATGGATTTTGTTTGTCGTTTTGTAAAAGTGGCAATATATAACAATGTAAAATTCAACATTGTAATTATGATTTAAAGTTTGTGAAATAAGAGAAACGGAAAAATGGAAATAAAGCCGGCGTGCCTCTCTCTAAATAATTTATTACCAACCTTTATAAGTCGTCTATCATATTTACAACGTAACGTAACGTACTCGTCGTTCACTACATTTCATAGTCCCGGACGCCGTTCCATCCACCAACAATCTCCGGAGAAAAAAAATTGCAAAGTGACGTAACAATTTATATACCCGGTTTTCAAATAATCTTCACTACCTATGACCCGTTGTTGTTTAGGTGATCAGCCTGTAGGCTGGTTTGAACCTGTAGAGGTTTTACTAAGTAAAACAAGGAGAGAGGTGGCTTACCATGCCTTCCTCACCGAGTGGAAAAGTATGCTTATTAGCATGCCGGGCCATCTAAAAAGCAAATTTTCCACTGTGCAAATGACACCTTCACTTCATTCACCACAGGATCTAGCTGTATAATGAAATGCATTACTTTCAGAGGAGATAACTCTGATTAGTGTCGTTTATTTACACCTCTACCTCTTCTGTTCTTAAATGATTCAGTCATTTAATTGACTGACCATGTGATAAGAAACACAACTATTTATTTTAGCCCTCCAACGAACAGAATGACTGTAGGCTAAATAATTTGACACTCCCCCTGTTTGTTATGAGCGCACCTATGACCCCTGAAGCCAAAAAAGTAGGCCTACTGTAGAGCCTTGATTATCCAAGGTTATGTGTAGGAGACCGCACGCCATTCCACAAACGGTCTCCGGAGAGAAAAGATTGTAAAGTGACGTAACAATTTTATATACCCGGTTTTCAATTAATCTTCACTACCTATGACCCCTGAAGCCAAAAAAGTACTGTAGAGCCTCGATTATCCAAAGTAATGTGTGTGAGAGACAATTTATGGACAATTTGAACTGGCTCAACTCTTGCTCTACGTGTACACACAGTTCTGCATAAAGTAGGCCTACATATATTCATATAGGCAAGGGGAAGTAAAAATCACCTCGTTTAAAGAGGCCAACGTAATAATATTCATCGTATTTAATTAGTAGGCAATGTAACATAAGTAGGCCTGTAAAGGCTTTCATTCATTTAGTGTAGGCCCATGTGGTCCGCCATTCATTTGGTAACACTTCTAGTGATCGTACGTGAGAAAAGGTCTACAAGAGATTTTTTTTTTTTTTTTTTTTAGTTTTGGTTTAACGTCCGACTGTTCTGCAATTACTGCTAATGCAGACGGTGAAGGATGAAATGATTTTTTGTAACGTATGAAAAAATGCCGTGCCTGAATGGGATTCGAACCCAAGACCGCATGATGAGAGGCGAGCACGTTACCAACTTCGCCAATGCGTCTACAAGAGAGACTAGAGAGAGAGAGAGAGAGAGAGAGAGAGGGGGAGAGAGAGAGGAAGAGAGGGATAGGGAGATAGAGACAGGGATAGAGAGAGATAGGGAGATAGAGATAAGGAGAGAGAGTCAGAGATAGACAGAGTGAGAGAGAGAGGGGTGAGGGGGAGAAAGAGTCAGAGATAGAGAGAGAGGAGAGAGAGAGATAGGGAGAGAGAGAGATAGGCAGAGAGAGATAAGGAGAAAGAGTCAGAGAGAGAGAGATAGGATGAGAGAGATAGGGATAGAGAGAGATAGGGAGAGAGATATATGGATAGAGAGAGATAGGGAGAGAGATATATGGATAGAGAGAGATAGGGAGAGAGAGTCAGAGATAGACAGAGTGAGAGAGAGGGGGGTGAGGGGGAGAAAGAGTCAGAGATAGAGAGAGAAGAGAGAGACAGGGAGAGAGAGAGATAGGGGGAGAGAGATAGGGAGAGAGATATAGGGAGAAAGAGAGAGAAAGAGAGAGAGAGACAGGAAGAGAGAGATAGGATGAGAGAGATAGGGATAGAGAGAGATAGGGGGAGAGAGATATGGAGAGAGAGTCAGAGATAGACAGAGTGAGAGAGAGGGGGGTGAGGGGAGAAAGAGTCATAGAGAGAAAGAGAGTCAAAGAGAGAGATGGGGAGAGAGGGGAAGGGGGTCACAGAGAGACCGGGAGGGAGAGAGGGAGGGAGGGAGAGTGAGAGAGAGATAGAGAGAGATGGGGAGAGAGAGAGGGAGAGTAGAGTCACTGTCTACATTAGAAGACATCATGAGACACCACTACATCATGAGACTCATTCGGTAACGAAATTCTAGTAAAATGAAATCTAGCAAAAATTACTGTGGCTTACCTTTAATTTTCCTCACAAAATAATATTAATTTAAAAAAATAATTAGTTAATTTTAAAATTCAAGAAAATATGAGAGAAAATTATGAACTTTTTACTTTAGTATTGTGGAGATTTTAAAGCGAGAGAAAAACTGTGACATTTAGAAAGTCAACATTCTAATTTATGATAATTGTTAGTTATATAAATTTCTAAGTACATTTCATAAAAAAGACGTCAACTTTTAAAAAAAGTATAATATAATGGTAAAAAATAAAAATCATCCCTTCTGAGTTTTATTAAAACAGAATATGTAAGGGTATTTTTATTTTATTAAAAAACAAGCTGAAAGTTAGAATTACAAAGTATATATTTTTATTTTGTAGTCGTTCTCTTAAAATAATATCAAAGTTTCGGTGTTTAACCTCAAGGGTTATTCAGAAGAAGTTTTTTAATAATATACGGTAAGGTAAATCGCATGACTTTTTTCATGTTTATCTTCAAACAGTAAATTGGTACTACTACTACACTAGGATGTCCTAAAATATTCGGATCAAAATGGATAAAACATTTTATTTAATCAACCAAAATCATGATATCTCCTTATTTCCGGTTATCAACAATCTTGAATTAAAAATCTGGTGTGAAACACTCACACAACTTTCTCTTGCCAATATAAATAATTAACAATAAACCTAATATTAGTAATAAAACATTAGACATAAACAAAAAAACTAACCTTAATAAACATAACCTAATTTTAATCATGAGTGAAAGACGCAAAATGAAAATCAACCTCAGTTTGGCTTCAAAATACAGAAAATCACTCTTTCACGCTAAACTAGGCTCTGTAGAGAAAAATGTTTTAAATAAAAGTTGCAGATCTTTTAATTTTCTATAAATTTAATTATATACACTTTTATTATAAAATGCATACTAAGGCCGAAATCTTTAAAAAATCGATTTTTCTCACGTTTTCGTGAGAAAAAAACAGAAAATTGCTAATTACTGCTAAACTAAGCGTTATAGCAAAAAATGTTTGAAATAAAAGTTGTAGGTTTTTAAATTCTCTACAACTTTTATTATATAAATTTTTTCGCTAAATTGCATATTAAAGCCGTAATCTTTAAAATACTATGTTTTTACGTAAAAACAGCCTCACCCAGAATTTCAGCAAACATGGCGCCTACCCTATCTTGTAGAGAATAAAAAATTGAGTAAATGAGGCGATTTTAAAAAAAATTGTAGGACCAGTTTTTGAGAAAATCGCAAAAAAGTGAAAAATTACACGAATAAACTACTACTTCCGGTTGACCGATTTTGATGAAAATGTTTGTGTCGGGTCCGGTAGTGGTATGTAACTTAAGTTTCAAGTTTCAAGTTCGTACGATAATCCGTTCTTGAGATATTCTGTTCACACACAGACACACATACACACACGCGCGCGCGCACACACACACACACACACACACACACACACACACACACACACACACACACACAGACACACACACAGACCAATCGCTAAAAACATGTTTTTTGGGTTCAGGGGGTCTGAAAACGTATAGATCCGGTGAAAACTCGATTTCGAAAAATCGGCATGAAAACAATACTTTCCTTCCTATATATTCATATAGGCAATTTTTTTTTTTTTTTTTTTTTTTTTTTGTTTAACGTCCGACTGTTCTGCAATTACTGCTAATGCAGTAATTGCACAACTTTCTCTTGACAATGTAAAAAGTAAAAAATATAACCTACTAGCATGCCTCATTGCGGCTTCGCTCGTGAAAAATGGTGTAATCACATTTTTTTTTAAATTTGTAGCAGAAAAAAATTAAAGAAACACCGAACTTTACTTTTGTAAAAACTCAACAATACAAATTGGTGTTGTTGTTTAGGTCAACAGCCGAAAGGCTGGTTTGAACCTCTAGAGGCTTTACTAAGTAAAAACGAGGAGTAAGGTGGTTTACCATTGCCTTCCTCACTGAGTTGAAAGAGTATGCTTATCAGCATGCCAGGCCCTCCAAAAAGCATCCACTTTCCACCCTGTAAATGACACTTTCACTTCATTCACTACAGGGTCTGGCTGTATAGTGAAATTCATTACTCTCAGAGGAGATAACTCTGACTAGTGTCTTTTACAGTTTTACCTCTTCTGTACTTAAATAGTTCAGTCATATACTACGCTGACTATGTGATAAGAAACAGAACTATTGTTTTTAGCTCTGGACCAAACAGATAGAGTGCAATTAAAATGACACTCCACCTGCCCGTTTTGGGCATTACAAAATCGTATCTACATAATAAAATTATCACCAGCCTTAGCACCACCTCGCTATTTACTAAATCATATCACTTTATTTGAATCACATCAGCTGGTTAAAAAGCACCAGATTATCTAACCTCTTAAAAGCCTTAATGTAGGACATAACCATTATTTTCATTTTAAAACATATTTACTATTTTAAACATAATAGTACTAGGGGTAACTACCTTTCACACACACACACAC
Organism: Catonia carolina; assembly: GCA_035578175.1. Taxonomy (NCBI): domain Eukaryota; kingdom Metazoa; phylum Arthropoda; class Insecta; order Hemiptera; family Achilidae; genus Catonia; species Catonia carolina. Next base: position 1,026,770 of record JAQMRL010000006.1, on the reverse strand, counting down.
ACACACACACACACACACACACACACACACACACACACACACACACACACACACACACACAGAGACTAATCGCAAAAAAACATGTTTTTTGGGTTCAGGGGGTCTGAAAACGTGTAGATCAGGTGAAAACTCGATTTCGAGAAAATCGACATGATATTACTTTCCTTCCTATAATATATTTATATAGGCAAGAGAAAGTAAAAATAGTCCGGAAAAACTAGGTTCTATTGTACTAGTAAACTTTACAGGGAGTTTTCATAACAAAAGCTTTTCTACTTCATTTCAACAACATCAGTTGTTGGCTTTTCCATTCTATATTATTTTTTACTTTCTCTTGCCTATATGAATATATAGGAAGGAAAGTATTGTTTTCATGTCGATTTTAACAAATACACTCTTCACCGGATCTACACGTAAACAGATACCCTCAACCCACACAAAAATGTTTTTAGCGATTGGTCTGTGTGTGTGTGTGTGTGTGTGTGTGTGTGTGTGGTGTGTGTGTGTCTGTGTGTGAACAGAATATCTCAAGAACGGAATATTGTACGAACTTGAAACCTAAAACTTAAGTTTAATACCACTACCGGACCCGACACGAACATTTTCATCAAAATTGATCAACCGGAAATAGTAGTTTATTCGTGTAATTTTTCCCTTTTTTGCGATTTTCTCAAAAACTGGTCCTACGATTTTTTAAAAAATCGCCTGGTTAACTAAATTTTTTATGCTCTACAAGATAAGAGTAGGCCCCATGTTTGCTGAAATTCTTGGTGAGGCTGTTTTTTTCGTAAATAAATTGTTTTATTAAGATTGCGACTTTAATATGCATTTTAGCGCAACTTTTATTTAAAGCATTTTTCTCTACAGAGCCTAGTTTACTGTGAAAGAGCGAAATTCCGTATTTTTAAGCCAAACTGAGGTCGTTTTTCATTTTGCGTCTTTCACTCATGATTAAAAATAGGTTATGTTTATCGAGGATAATTTTGTTGTTTATTTCTAATGTTTTATTACTAATGTTACATTATATTGTTAATTATTTACATTGGCAAGAGAAAGTTTTGTGTATTTTACACCAGATTTTTACTTTCTCTTGCCCATGTGAATATATAGGAAGGAAAGTATTGTTTTCATGTCGATTTTTCGAAATCGAGTTTTCACCGGATCTATACGTTTTCAGACCCCCTGAACCCAAAAAAACATGTTTTTAGCGATTGGTCTCTGTGTGTGTGTGTGTGTGTGTGTGTGTGTGTGTGTGTGTGTACAAAATATCTCAAGAACAGAACATCGTACAAACTTGAAACTTAAGTTAAATACCCTTACCGGACCCGACACGAACATTTTCATCAAAATCGGTAAACCGGAAGTAGTAGTTTATTCGTATAATTTTTCACTTTTTTGCGATTTTCTCAAAAACTGGTCCTATGATTATTTTAAAATCGCCTCATTTACTCAATTTTTTATTCTCTACAAGATACGGTAGGCGCCATGTTTGCTGAAATTCTTGGTGAAGGTGTTTTCATGTAAAAACAGTGTTTTTTTAAGATTACGGCTTTAATATGCATTTTAGTGCAAAAATTTATATAATAAAAAATGTAGAGAATTTAAAATTCTACAACTTTTATTTCAAACATTTTTTTATTACTAATGTTAGTTTTATTGTTAATTATTTGCACTATCAAGAGAAAGTCGTGTGAGTGTTACACACCAGACTTTTTATAGTAGTAGTAATTATTGGCTCATGTAGATTGCATTTAAAACTTGAATTTTGTTTTAGTTTTGAAATATCTAATGTGTATTTAAATGCGTCGTAAAATAGGTCGTATTTGTCATTTGTCATAAATCGGCAGGTGGTAAACGCCATATTTCATTTAAGCCCCGGTCATTAGTTTCAGTCACGTACTCGATTACTTAGTATAGTCACGTAAAACTAGTCTATATCACGTTCGATCATACAACGACACGTTTTTCTTTGTTCAAGTATTAATTGCTAAATTTTTATTTTCCCTGTTTATACAAATAAATGGTTGGTAAACCGCTGTAACTTTCTGGTAATTTTTTTAAGGGGAGATGTCACGATGGTTTTAACTCAAAATTTCGATTATTGATGTTTGATATTTTTTAATAATTTAAGCCTAGATCTACCAGAAAATACATTAAATTACGTCAAAAAAATTTATTTTATAAAAAAATTTAAGTTTTTCTCAAGTTTACACAGAAAAATTATTATGTTACCAAGAACGAATATTTTTCATAATTTTATACTGCTCGTTTTAGTGCAAAGAGAATTTTAGTTTTTAAAATATCTGCATCACTGAATCCTGAATCCTGAATCCTGGTTGAGAGGGCTGAGAAGCCCTATGATGGCGACATCGTGTTAAGGAACACCTGGTCGCTCGGGGAACAATTTTACCGAATAATTGCAACCTCATGAAATTTAGGGGGAATTTTATAGTTTAAAATTAGGAAATAGGATTCTGGCTCTTGCGGGATTGGGACTGGGACTTCAAAGGAGGTAATGTATTTTAAGAAGTTACTCGTGGATGAAAATTTATATTAAGGGACAAGTGGGTTTAAGAGCGGCTCTTTTCTTTTTTTTGTTTTTCAGTGGCCTTTTTCAGTTATGTGGGAGTTTTATTGCCTTGAGGAGGGGAAGGCACGCACCGTACTTAATGTGGACAAATGGTACAATTTTAGGTAGGGGTTAGTTTATGATTTTTCTGCATCACTGTTTTTTGCATTCTCAGCTGTTGGTTCAGCTTTCTAAACAACTGTTGATGGGAAATTTACTTGTTTTTGTAAATTTTCTTTTTGATTTGTGCCTTCTTGTTTCTTGCGTTTTCCCGTAAATTAAAATTTTTAACACTATATACATTTTTCTCAGAAACCAATAAACCTACCAGGCCAGTTTTGCCGGTTAATTACCTTGTTTAGCCACATATACCGACATTTTTATGACTTCCTCAAGTGCTGCAAAAATAAGAAATACGCAAAACACATTGAAAACAATTTGTAAAAATTTTATGTTTTCGTAATTTTAAAAAAAAATTGATATGATCAATGATTTTATTACGATTTCATTTTATTTTTTTATGATTTCATGATAATTTTTCTGTGTAAACCTGATAAAAACTTCATATTTTCATAAATTTTTTTGACATAATTTAATGTTTTTCTGGTCGCTTAATTATCGCTAATTAGCCATTTTCTGTTTTTTCTCAAGAAAACGTGTGAAAAATCAATTTTTTTTAAAGATATCGGCCTTAGTATGCATTTTACGACAAAAGTGTACATAATAAAATTTATAGAAATAAAAAAATCTACAACTTTATTTAAAGCATTTTCCTCTACAGAGCCTGGTTTAGCGTAAAGGAGTGATTTTCCGTATTTTTAAGCCAAACTGAGATTGATTTTCAGTTTGCGTTTTTCACTCATGATTAAAATTAGGTTATTTTTTTAAGCTAGTTTTTTGTTTACTTCTAATGTTTTATTACTAAGGTTAGATTGAATTGTTAATTATTTGCATTAGCAAGAGAAAGTTGTGTGAGTGTTTCACACCAGATTTTTAATTTCCTATAACTTTGGTTATATACACTTTTGTCCTAAAATGAATACTAAGACCGCAATATTAAAAAAATTCTCATTTATTTTATCGATTTTGATGAAAAAAGAATAAACAGAAATCACTAGTTACCGCTTACTAAGAAAGCTTTATTAAAACTTTATGAGTTACCCTGTAGAAGGAAACTAATTAGGAAGAAAAACGATAAGAGTTTTATTTTCATAGTTAAAGACGAAAACGAATCAAATAAAAATAAAGGAAAATATTTTTGAAAAAACCTTTGATTGAAGTGTTGAATGGGAGGATTTAGGCTCTCTAAAAATAAATCGAAGTTATTTATTTATAGTACACAATCAGCAAAGCAGAATCTCCTTTCCAACCCTTTTTCTGTTTTTTTTTTGAAAAGCTGACACCCCACTCTCACTCTCTCACCCCCTCTCTTAATCTCACTCTCTCAATTTCCCCCACTCTCTTGTTTATATTTTTACTTTAACAGATCGTTCATTTGAATTAACTAAAAAGCTTTTGCATTTCTTACTCTATATTGTAGAGCAAAAAAATGTAGTAAATGAGGCGATTTTTAAAAAATCTGGTGTGAAACACTCACACAACTTTCTCTTGCCAATGCAAATAATTAACAATAAACCTAACATTATTAATAAAATATTAGAAATAAACAAAAAACTAACCTCAAAAACATAACCTTATTTTAATCATGAGTGAATGATGCAAAATGAAAATCAACCTCAGTTTGGCTTAGAAATACGGAAAATCACTCTTTCTCTCTAAACTAGGCTCTGTAAAGAAAAATGCTTTTAATAAAAGTTGTAAATCTTTTAATTTTCTATAAATTAAATTATATACACTTTTGTCGTAAAATGCATACTAAGGCCGAAATCTTAAAAAAATCAATTTTTCACACATTTTCGTGAGAAAAAAAACAGAAAATCGCAAATTACCGCTAAACTAAGCGTTATACAAAAAATTGTTGGAAATAAAAGTTGTAGAATTTTTAATTCTCTACAACTTTTATTATATAAAGTTTTTCGCTAAAATGCATATTTAAACTGAAATCTTAAAAAAACAACGTTTTTACGTGAAAACAGCCTCACCCATCCGTCTCCCCCGAAATCATAAACTAACCCCTACCTTAAATTATACCTTTAGTCCACGTTCAGTAAAATGCATGCCTTCCCCTCACCAAGATAATAGGCCTCCCACAAAACTGAAAAAAGGCCACTGAAAAATAAAATAAAATAAAAGAGCCGCCTCTTAAACCCACTTGTCCCTTAATTTAAATTTTCCACAAATAACTTCTAAAAATAAATTACCTCCTTTCAAGTCCCAGTTCCAATGTCCCACGAACCAGAATCCTATTTCCTATTTAAACTATAAAATTCCCCCTAAATTTCTTGAGGTTGCAATTATTCTGTTATATTGTTCCCCGAGCGACCAGGTGTTCCTTAACACGATGTCGCCATCATAGGGCTTCTTAGCCCTCTCAACCAGGATTCAGGATTCAGGATTCAGCCTCACCCAGAATTTCAGCAAACATGACGCCTACCCTATCTTGTAGAGAATAAAAAATTGAGTAAACCAGGCGATTTTAAAAAAAAATCGTAGGACCAGTTTTTGAGAAAATCGCAAAAAAGTGAAAAATTACACGAATAAACTACCACTTCCGGTTGACCGATTTTGATGAAAATGTTCGTGTCGCGTCCGGTAGTGGTATGTAACTTAAGTTTTAAGTTTCAAGTTCGTACGATGTTCCGTTCTTGAGATATTCTGTTCACACACACACACACAGACCAATCGCTAAAAACATGTTTTTTGGGTTCAGGGGGTCTGAAAACGTATAGATCCGGTGAAAACTCGATTTCGAAAAATCGACATGAAAACAATACTTTCCTTTCTATATATTCATATAGGCAAGAGAAAGTAAAAAATCGTAGTAGCCGTTATTGAGAAAATTGCAAAAAGTGTAAAAAATCACACGAATAAACTATTTCTGGTTGACCGATTTTGATGGGGGCTCGCCCCAAACCACACAGAGCGTGCCCATAGAACTGCAGTTTACCTACCCTATCCTCACCTGCTTTGAGGTAACGGGCGCTGGGTGTAGCACCTCCGTCTGCTATTCCTAGTAGATCTATGTGTGGTAGAACCACGTGCAAAGCATTAGCTGCGTAACGAGAGCTCGACGGTGACTCGTCCAACGTTTACAAAAAGTACTGAGGGGAGTGGGGCGCCCTGCGGATGTGACCGCACCCAATCATTTTGGTTGGCCTCTCAAGGGTTGTGGGTTTTCCTGCTAGGTAGCATTCTGAAGCCACTAAGCTGCTTAAATTCTTGCTGAAATTCTTGGTGTGGCTGTTTTCACGTAAAAAAAAATGTTTTTTTAAGATTGCGGCTTTAATATGCATTTTAGCGCAAAATTTTATATAATAAAAGTTGTAGAAAATTTAAAATTCTACAACTTTTATTTCAAACATTCTTTTGTATAATGCTTAGTTTAGCGGTAATTAGCAATTTTCTGTTTTTTTTCTCTTGAAAACGTGTGAAAAATCGATTTTTTTAAGATTTCGGTCTTAGTATGCATTTTATGACAAAAGTCTATATAATTGAAATTATAGAAAATTAAAAGATCTACAACTTTTATTATAAGCATTTTTCTCTACAGAGCCTAGTTTAGCGTGAAAGAGCGATTTTCCGTATTTTTAGGCCAAACTGAGGTCGATTTTCATTTTGCGTCTTTCATATATGATTAAAATTAGGTTATGTTTATTGAGGTTTATTTTTAATGTTTTATTACTAATGTTAGGTTTATTTTTAATTATTTGCACTGGCAAGAGAAAGTTGTGTGAGTGTTTCACACCAGATTTTTTAAAAATATTGTCACAGTACATTTCTTCCTTATTACGAGTATATTCATATTGTACAAGAGAAAAAAATAAAAGGAAAATATTTTTGAAAAAACCTTTGATTGAAGTTTTCAATGGCTTTCCAAAAAAATAAATAAATTGAAGTTATTTATTTATAGTATAGCATACAATCACCAAAGCTGAACCTCCTCTCAACCCTTTCTCTGTTTTTTTTCAAAAGCTCACACACTCTCTCTCTCTCCCACTCTCTCCCCCCACTCTCTTGATTATACTTTCGCTAATACTCTCCACTACATTATATGTATTATCAGGCGTCTATCTAAAAGTTCCATTCGAATTTACTAAAAGCTTTTGAATTAAACATTATTTTTAACAGCAACCAAATATTCATGATATTGAAAAGTTTTAAAAATTCATGAATTTTTTAACAAAATTTTAAAATACTATTTGACTACAGTTGTACTATAAAAAATCTGGTGTGAAACACTCACACAACTTTCTCTTGCCAATGCAAATAATTTACAATATAATTTAACATTAGTAATGAAATATTAGAAACAAACAAAAAACTAACCTCAATAAACATAACCTTATTTTAATCATGAGTGAATGACGCAAAATGACAATCGAACACAGTTTGGCTTAAAAATACGGAAAAACACGCTTTCACGCTAAACTAGGCTCTGTAGAGAAAAATGCTCTACACAAAAGTTGTAGATCTTTTAATTTTCTATAAATTTAATTATATACACTTTTGTCGTAAAATGCATACTAAGACCGAAATGTTAAAAAAATCGATTTTTCTCACGTTTTCGTGAGAAAAAAAACAGAAAATCGCTAATTACCGCTAAACTAAGCGTTATACAAAACAATGTTTGAAATAAAAGTTGTAGGTTTTTAAATTCTCTACAACTTTTATTATATAACGTTTTGCGCTAAAATGCATCATATTAAAGCCGCAATCTTAAAAAGAAAAAGTTTTTTACGTAAAAACACCCTCACGCAGAATTTCAGCAAACATGGCGCCTACCCTATATTGTAGAGCATAAAAAAATGTAGTAAACCAGGCGATTTTTAAAAAAATCGTAGGACTAGTTTTTGAGAAAATCGCAAAAAAGTGAAAAATTATACGAATAAACTACTACTTCCGGTTGACCGATTTTGATGAAAATGTTCGTGTCGGGTCCGGTAGTGGTATGTAACTTAAGTTTCAAGTTTCAAGTTCGTACGATGTTCCGTTCTTGAGATATTCTGTTCATACACAGACACACACACAGACCAATCGCTAAAAACATGTTTTTTTGGGTTCAGGGGGTCTGAAAACGTATAGATCCGGTGAAAACTCAATTTCGAAAAATCGACATGAAAACAATACTTTCCTTCCTATATATTCACATAGGCAAGAGAAAGTAAAAACTGTTAATAAATTAATTGATAAATTAAACATCAATTAATTTAATAATATTGTGACACTTATCGCTAAGGTCCTTTTTGGGATCTAGGTAATTAAATAATTAATACACTAAATCTTACAATTACGAGTAGCCTATTTATTACAACTAAAAGATTTACAAAATAAATAATAAACTAATTATATTGAAGTACAGTAAAACTTCACTAATTCGGACTTCTTTAATTCGGAATTCGCGATATTTCGGACTACTCCAAGAAGAGCAGCTTTTTTAATTTTTTTAAAAGTTTTTTAGTTAAAAATTAATAAAGTGCTACTTCAAAAAATAATAGCTTTTAACTGTCTAATAAAAATTGTTTCATCCTGTAATACATTATTGGTTACTCAGTGAAGAATACGTTCCACAATTTAAGCTAGTGAAGTGAGAAACCACATAGACGAACTTATTGAATTTGCAGACTTCAATCCGGAATTCAATGACTATTATCTTGTCCTAAGAGAGATGCGCCAAGAAGTTATAAGAAAACAGTGTAGCAAAGAATCACAGAAAAAAATAACAAGTTTTTTTCCTAAGCAACCTCAAATGATCCCTGAGGATATTTGTCAACCCTCTACTTCAACATGTGTAAAAAATACGGAAAATCACTCTTTCACACTAAACTACTCTCTGTAGAGAAAAATGCTCTTAATAAAAGTTGTAGATCTTTTAATTTCCTATAAATTCGATTATATATGCCTACACTTTTGTCATAAAATGCATGCTAAGGCCGAAATTATAAAAATAATCGATTTTTCAACCGTTTCCGTGAGAAAAAACAGAAAATCGCTAATTACCGCTAAACTAAGCTTTACTATACAAACAAATGTTTGAAATAAAAGTTGTAGAATTTTAAATTCTCTACATTTTTTATTATATACATCTTTGCGCTATAATACATAATAAAGCCGTAATCTTAAAAAAAACACTTTTTTTACGTGAAAAACAGCCTCACCAAGAATTTCAGCAAACATGACACCTACCGTATCTTGTAAAGCATAAAAAAATTGAGTAAATCAGGCGACTTTAAAAAAATCGTAGGTACCAGTTTTTGAGAAAATTGCAAAAAAGTGAAAAATTACATGAATAAACTACTACTTCCGGTTGACCGATTTTTATGAAAATGTTCTTGTCGGGTCCGGTATGGGTATGTAATTTAAGTTTCAAGTTTCAAGTTCGTACGATGTTCCGTTCTTGAGATATTTTGTATACACACGTACACACACACCACACGCACACGCACACGCACACGCACCCCTCGCACACACACACACACACACACACGACCCAATCGCTAAAAACATGTTTGTGTGGGTTGACGAGGTCTGTTTACGTGTATATTCGGGTGAAGAGTTTATTTGTTGTGATTGACATGAAAACAATACTTTCCTTCCTATATATTCATATAAGCAAGAGAAAGTAAAAAATCTGGTGTGAAACACTCACACAACTTTCTCTTGCCAGTGCAAATAATTAACAAAAAACCTAACATTAGTAATAAAACATAAGAAATAAACAAAAAACTAACCTCAACAAACATAACCTAATTTTAATCATGAGTGAAAGACGCAAAATGAAAATCGACCTCAGTTTGGCTTAGAAATACGGAAAATCACTCTTTCTCTCTAAACTAGGCTCTGTAGAGAAAAATGCTTTAAATAAAAGTTGTACATCTTTTAATTTTCTATAAATTTTATTATATACACTTTTGTCGTAAAATGCATACTAAGGCCGAAATGTTAAAAAAATCGATTTTTCTCACGTTTTCGTGAGAAAAAAACAGAAAATTGCAAATTACCGCTAAACTAAGCGTTATACAAAAAAATGTTTGAAATAAAAGTTGTAGGTTTTTAAATTCTCTACAACTTTTATTAAATACATTTTTGCGCTAAAATGCATATTAAAGCCGCAATCTTAAAAATAAAATGTTTTTACGTAAAAAGAGCCTCACGCAGAATTTCAGCAAACATGGCGCCTACCCTATCTTGTAGAGAATAACAAATTGAGTTATCCAGCCGATTTTAAAAAAAATCGTAGGACCGGTTTTTGAGAAAATCGCAAAAAGTGAAAAATTATAGGAATAAACTAAGTTACTACTACTTCCGGTTGACCGATTTTGATGAAAATGTTCGTGTCGGGTCCGGTAGTGGTATGTAACTTAAGTTTCAAGTTTCAAGTTCGTACGATGTTCCGTTCTTGAGATATTCTGTTCACACACAGACACACACAGACCAATCGCTAAAAACATGTTTTTTGGGTTCAGGGGGTCTGAAAACGTATAGATCCGGTGAAAACTCGATTTGTTAAAATCGACATGAAAACAATACTTTCCTTCCTATATATTCATATAGGCAAGAGAAAGTAAAAAACCAAAAATCAAAATTTTGAGTTTAAAAAATCATCGTGCAATCTCCCATTAATAAAACTGAGCCAGTGAGGTTGTATCAAGCAGGACGGAATTGTGAGTCGTACAGTTTGGAAAGGATCATAAAATTTAAGGAAGCTATTCCCACTGATAAAACAAATACTATCAAATCAAATGGAACTTATGCAAACTTTCTATATTAACAACAATAGTATTTGTGCAATTTTGGTAAACGGAAAGCAAAACATTTCTTTTTCTTGTTTTTCTTAACAAATATCTTACAATATTATGATATTATAGAAATTGTTCCGAAAGTAATGACAAATCTTGATTTTTTTTACTTTCTCTTGCCTATATGAATATGTAGGAAAGAAAGTATTGTTTTCATGTCGATTTTAACAAAAACACTCTTCACCCACTATACACGTAAACAGACTCCCCTCAACCCACACAACAACATGTTTTTACCGATTGGTCTGTGTGTGTGTGTGTGTGTATACAAAATATCTCAAGAACGGAACATCGTATGAACTTGAAACTTTAGGTACATAGCACTACTGGACCCGACACAAACATTTTCATAAAAATCGGTCAACCGGAAGAAGTAGTTTATTTAAAAATTAGATTAGTTATCACAAGAAATCATTTTTATCCAAATCGGTCAACTGGCAGTACAGTAGTAAAAACGTTTGGAAAAAGATACATGAAAAAAATACTTTCTTTCTCCATATACTCATATAGGGCAAGAGAGAGAGAGATAGATAGATAGATAGATAGAGATAGAGAGAGAGAGAGAGAGAGAGAGAGAGAGAGAGAGAGAGAGAGAGAGAGGAGAGAGAGAGAGAGAGAGAGAGAGAGAGAGAGAGAGAGAGAGAGAGAGAGAGAGATAAAGGGAGAGAAAGATAAAGAGAAGTGATAGATAGATAGATAGAGACAGAGAGGGAGGGAGAGAGAGAGGAGATGGGGAGAGTAATATATCTCAAAAATGGACAATATTGTAAAGAAGTTGAAATTTAAAAATTAGGTTAGTTATCACAAGAAATCATATTTACCCAAATCGGTCAACCGGCAGTAGTAAAAAAATATTGGAAAAAGATACATGAAAACAATACTTTCTTTCTGTATATAGCTACTCATATAGGGCAAGAAAGAGAGAGAAAGTAAAAAAAGAAACAAAGTTGTACTGATGTAATATAAAAGACATATCCAATTGGATGGCGGTTTAGCTGATATTATGTAGGTAATAAAAAAAGTTTAGGTTTTATCTGGTTGAATGGGAAATGGGTTTTTATTTTTCCCGAAGAGAACTATTAATGAAACCGTGGGTTCGTTTATTTTTGAGAAGAGAGAGGGAGAGAGAGAGACATAAAAAGAGATAGATAGTTAGATACAGAGAGAGAGAGAGAGTGAGAGGGGGGGGGAAACAGAGGGAGAGAGAGATATAAAGAGAGAGAGAGGGGCAGATAGATAGATAGATAAATAGATAGAGAGAGAGAGAAAGAGAGAGAGGGAGAGAGAGAGGGAGAGGGAGAGAGAGGGAGGGGGAGGGGGAGGCAGAGAGACACACACACACACAAAAACACACACAGAGAGAGAGAGAGAGAGAGAGAAGAGAGAGAGAGAGAGACGAGAAGAGAGAGAGAGAAGAGAGAGAGAGAGAGAGAGAGAGAGAGAGAGAGAGAGAGAGAGAGAGAGAGAGAGAGTTATATTTTTTGAGAGAGAACGTGTATTTTTGAGAACGTAAGGGCGATTTTTACAAACGTTTCAAATCTAGTAAATGTTTTTATTGCTAATACTCCGTATCCAACTGATGACTTTAATAAAATGTTTTTATTGCCGAATATAACCTATACACCGTAAAAAAATAACACAAATACAAAATCATTGGACATTAATTTACTCTGCTCGTTACTACGTATTTCGTTCAAATCCCCCTCCCCCCCCCCAAAAAAAAAGAAAAAATTACTAAAACTATATTTTCAATTAAATAAAGCCTAAAGTTTATTCAATAAATTCTTCATACTACACTAAAATAAATTTAAGAACTAATAAAATTGTTCTTAGTCTTTTAATAAACCTTGAAATTTTATTGATAGAAAAATTTAAGTGATTTATTTCACGGTTTTCTAAGGCGTACACAATTTTTTTTAACATAAAATATAAATTTTTATTTGACAGTATAAATTAATAGTCTCAGTGGGTACATTAAAAATAAATTACATTGAATTGGTTTATTGATTTTTCCCGATTTTATTTCACACTACTTTTTCAGATATCACCTTAAATATTTTTACTTTCTCTTGGCCTATATAAATATATAGGAAGGGAATTATTGTTTTCATGTCGATTTCAGACCCCCTGAACTCAAAAAAAAGGTTCTTAGCGATTCCTCTCTCTCACACACTCTCTCTCTCTGTATGTGTGTGTGTTTGTTTGTGTGTGTGTGTGCGTGCGCGCGTGTGTGTGTGTTTCTGTGTGTGTGTGTGTGTGTGTGTGTGAACAGAATATCTCAAGAACGGAACATCGTACGAACTTGAAACTTGAAACTTTAGTTACATACCTAACATTTCTAATGTTTTATTACTAATGTTAGGTTTATTGTTAATTATTTGCATTGGCAAGAGAAAGTTGCGTGAGTGTTTCACGCATGTATGCGTGAAACGCAAATATACTAATATACATACGTAAAATGCATACTAAGGCCGAAATGTTAAAAAAATCGATTTTTCTCACGTTTTCGTGAGAAAAAAAACAGAAAAACTCTAATTACCGCTAAACTAAGCGTTATACAAACAAATGTTTGAAATAAAAGTTGTAGAATTTTAAATTCTCTACAACTTTTATAACATACATTTTTACGCTTAAATGCATATTAAAGCCCTAATCTTAAAAAAAAAACAATTGTTTTACGTAAAAACAGCCTCACCGAGAATTTCAGCCAACATGTTGCCTACCCTATCTTGTAGAGCATAAAAATATGAGTAAATGAGGCGATTTTAAAAAAAATCGTAGGACTAGTTTTTCAGAAATTGCAAAAAGTAAAAAATTACACAAATAAACTAATACTTCCGGTTAACCGATTTTGATGAAACTGTTTGTGTCTGTCTGGTCCGGTAGTGGTAGTATAGAACTTAAGTTTTAAGTTTCAAGTTCGTACAATGTTCCGTTCTTACGCACTCTGATATGTG
>JAQMRL010000006.1:940985-1013228 GCA_035578175.1 Catonia carolina | reverse complement strand
ATAAATTGTTTTTGAAAAACAAAAACAAATGGCTGACGAAATATTTAACAGAGCTACAAGAGCAAGTATTGGCGTAGTTGGTGGCAAGTGATTGGCTAGCTATAAAGTGGGTGGTGGGGGGGGGGGGCTCATCACCCTTGAACAAATAGTATAACTCAAATAACAACTACAGGATGATTCATTTAAAAGTAGCCCGCTACATTTAACAGCGGCCTTCGGCACTCAATTGGATTCAAATAGTAAATGAATAAATAGAATTACTTAATACGTAATTTTACATATTTATTTAAAATATTTATACAAATTTCAACTTCACCTTTAAAGTAGATGCTGAAAGTGGCGTCCTTCAACGCTTACACATTTTTGGGCTCGTTCAATGTTATTAATGCACACACGACGCAATATGGAAACGTCTATAGCTTGAATGGCTGCCACGATGTTATTCTTTAGCTAATGTATACTGCGGGGGTTTGTTTGGTAAACAACTCCTTTTAAATAACCCCATAGAAAAAAAGCGCACATACTCAAATCGGGGTGAACGAGGAGGCCACAACTCTTTACTAACAACTCGCATGGGAAAAGCCTGATTGATATGAGATAGGGACTGGCGAGACGTGTGACATGTTGCATCATCTTGCTGGAAAAAATTGTACTCTATAATAATTTAATAATTAAATAATAATATAAATCATTGTACTATAAAGGCCAGTCGATCACATCGTGATCAGTGCTGTCAATACAGCATATGAAAATTACTCGAGCGGCGGGCTACTTTTAAATGAATCGCTCAGTATTTTGTGTTCATGACTACTGTACTGTTTTTAGCTAGTCCTCTTTCATTAAGGCGTTCAGCTGCAACCCGCACTATCACGTAGGATACTGGAGAAGGTCTAAAACGGTAATGAAAAAATAAACAAAATAAAAACTAAATGAGAAATTAAAAAAGGAAAAACAATACATTCAAACACGCTTTTACACACGCAGTACTAACTTTACCTCGGTAGAACCAATTAATTTTTAAATGTCTACTGTAAAAAAATTTATATGTAAAAGAAATGCCATATAGCCAATAATATATAAGAAATACAATATTATTTTATGTGTTCATGATAAGTGTACTGTTTTTAGCACGCCTTGTTTCATTAAATCGTTCAGCTAGAACTCGCACGTTTCTTGCAGGTTATTAGAAAAGATTAAAATTTTCTCTACCACAAAACTTTCTCACTTTATACCATAGAGAATAAACGGGAAATTAAAAAAAAACGACGGTAGTAAATTAATAACGTATCGATTGCAATTTTGTTACCAGATGTATGCCGCCCTCTATGTAAAATGAAATGAACTAAAGGTGTGTTTGGCTTTGTGTATAGGACGACGCATCATACAAAGTAAGGGATGCAGCCTATAGGTTTATCCCGTATCAAACCACCTGATATAGGAAAAGCTGTATCGATCAAAACACTGTACCTACCCCCATGGAGTTCGGTTCAGTTTGTTGTGGCATTAAACCAATTTCAAAAGAGTACATTTACGACACCTCCGAACTGACCACTAAAAAACAAAATTTTACAAAAAAAAACTGTTTTTTTATGAGGAGATGGCATGATGGTTTTAACTAAAAATTTCGATTTTTGGTTTTTTATGTTTTTCAAAAAATTAGGCCTAAATCTACCAGAA
The DNA here is from genome assembly GCA_035578175.1 of Catonia carolina. Classification (NCBI taxonomy): domain Eukaryota; kingdom Metazoa; phylum Arthropoda; class Insecta; order Hemiptera; family Achilidae; genus Catonia; species Catonia carolina. Next base: position 1,011,551 of record JAQMRL010000006.1, on the reverse strand, counting down.
AAAATTTGGTGTGAAACACTTACACAACTTTCTCTTGCCAATGCAAATAATTAACAATAAAACATTACAGATATTTATTTTTTAATTAGTAATAAAAGATTACAAATAAACAAAATACTAACCTCAAAAAAGAAAATCTTATTTTAATTATGAGTGAAAAACGCAAAATGAAAATCGACCTCAGTTTGGCTTAGAAATACGGAAAATCACTCTTTCACGCTAAACTAAGCACTGCAAAAAATAGTTTAATAAATAAAAAAATAGTTTAAAAGTTGTAGATATTTTAATTTCCTATAAATTTTATTATATACACTTTTGTCGTAAAATGCATATTTAGGCCGAAATGTTAAAAAAATTCATTTTCCACACGTTTCCGTGAGAAAAAAACAGAAAATTGCTAATTACTGCTAAACTAAGCGTTATACAAAAGAATGTTTGAATTAAAAGTTGTAGAATTTTAAACTCTCTACAACTTTAATTACATAAGTTTTTGCGCTAAAATGCATATTAAAGCCGTAATCTTAAAAAAAAACAACGTTTTTACATGAAAACAGCCTTACCAAAAATTACAGCAAACATGACGCCTATCCTATCTTGTAGAGCAAAAGAAATTTAGTAAACTAGGCGATTTTTAAAAAAATCGTAGGGCCAGTTTTTGAGAAAATCGCAAAAAAGTGAAAAATGATACGAATAAACTACTACTTCCGGTTGACCGATTTTGATGAAAATGTTCGTGTCGGGTTCGGTAGTGGTATGTAACTTAAGTTTTAAGTTTCAAGTTCGTACGATGTTCCGTTCTTGAGATATTCTGTTCACACACGCAGACACACAGACACACACACACACACACACACACACACACACACACACACACACACACACACACACACACACACACACACACACACACACACACACACACACACACACACACACACACACACACAAGTGTAAAGAGACACACGCTCATCACACTTTCTCATTACACACAATCATGGTTAAAATTAGGTTATATTTCACATTGTTTACGCATGATTAATAACAGGGTCATTATACGTATACATTGGCAAGAAAAAGTCGTATGAGTGTTTCACACCAAATTTAGAAGATAATAATGTAAATTTATTGGATAACTCTTAATTCTATAAAATTTGTATTCATATAAAAAATAATCCGATATCTTTTATAATAAAATATAAGAAGGGAGATCCTATCAAAGGGAATTTATTTTTATGTATTCTTACAAAATAATATTTCTAACCATATCTTTAAATTGTTGTTGCTTTTCTACGGTTAATACGAATACATAAACGATAAAAAATATATTATCAGTGTTTATTTTTCATTTTCAAAAAGAAATTCAAAATTGTTTAGCTTTATTGTGATATACAGGGTGATTCAAAACTATACGCAATCTCTTGGAATCTCATTTTACAGCTAAAAATAAGAAAAAAAGTTCATATAAACATAAGCCTGAAAACGCTTAGTTAGCGAGTTACGGCTAGCAAAAAATTTCACCTAAAACTCTGTACCCTCGGTGAAGTAAGGCCGTATAAAAATGTTAAAGGTAGTTACAAAGATACAAATACGATTGTTTCTTATGTTTTTTAATCTGAAAAATTGAATAAAATAGGTTCCAGAGCTGTAAATGCAATACTTTCAGAGATATCTTACATAAAACACAAGAATTCGTGCAAAGAAATAACACATTTTTGTGTATAACGTAAGATTACTTCCATAAATGGTAAATAAAGGTATATTTTTTCTTAAATAAATATGTAGAAAATTTAATTCTGAAAAAAATCATGTGAATTACTCAGGAAAAAAATGAATAATAGATATTAAAATTTCGCTTTATTTAAAATCAAAACAGACGCACATAAACGCACATTCTTAACTGCATAAAACATTAGATTGGGAGTAACAGATTGTGTTTACGCATGATTAATAACAGGGTCATTATACGTATACATTGGCAAGAAAAAGTCGTAACAGCTGATCATTATCAGCTGTTACTCCCAACATACATATATAAGTTAATATTTTATGCAGTTAAGAATGTGCGTTTTATGTGCGTCTGTTTTGATTTTAAATAAAGCGAAATTTCAATATCTATTATTATGTTTTTCCTGAGTAATTCACATGAATCGTTTCAGAATTAAATTTTCTACAAATTTATTTAAGAAAAAATACACCTTTATTTACTATTTATGGAAGTAATCTTACGTTATACACAAAAATGTGTTACTTCTTTGCACCAATTCTTGTGTTTTATGTAAGATATCTTTGAAAGTATTGAATTTACAGCTCTGGAACCAATTTTATTCAATTTTTACTTTCTCTTGCCTATATGAATATATAGGAAGGAAAGTATTGTTTTCATGTCGATTTTTCGAAATCGAGTTTCCACCGGATCTATACGTTTTCAGACCCCCTGAACCCAAAAAACATGTTTTTAGCGATTGGTCTGTGTGTGTGTCTGTGTGTGTGCGTGTGTGTGTCTGTGTGTGAACAGAATATCTCAAGAACGGAACATCGTACGAACTTGAAACTTGAAACTTAAGTTACATACCACTACCGGACGCGACACGAACATTTTCATCAAAATCGGTCAACCGGAAGTAGTAGTTTATTCGTATAATTTTTCAGTTTTTTGCGATTTTCTCAAAAACTGGTCCTACGATTTTTTTTAAAATCGCCTATTTTACTCAATTTTTTATTCTCTACAAGATAGGGTAGGCGCCATGTTTGCTGAAATTCTGGGTGAGGCTGTTTTCACGTAAAAACGTTGTTTTTTTAAGATTACGGCTTTAATATGCATTTTAGCGCAAAAACTTATATAATAAAAGTTGTAGAGAATTAAAAATTCTACAACTTTTATTTCAAACAATTTTTTGTATAACGCTTAGTTTAGCGGTAATTTGCGATTTTCTGTTTTTTTTCTCACGAAAACGTGAGAAAAATCGATTTTTTTAACATTTCGGTCTTAGTATGCATTTTACGACAAAAGTGTATATAATTAAATTTATAGAAAATTAAAAGATCTACAACTTTTGTTTAGAGCATTTTTCTCTACAGAGCCTAGTTTAGCGTGAAAGCGTGATTTTCCGTATTTTTAAGCCAAACTGAGTTCGATTGTCATTTTGCGTCATTCACTCATGATTAAAATAAGGTTATGTTTGTTGAGGTTAGTTTTTGTTCATTTCTAATGTTTTAATACTAATGTTAGGTTTATTGTTAATTATTTGCATTGGCAAGAGAAAAATGTGTGAGTGTTTCACACCAGATTTTTCAGATTGAGAAACATAAGAAACAATCGTATTTATATCTTTGTAACTACTGTCACCGGATTGCGAGATTAAGTGGCGAACCTCATTCATTTGGTGGCCCTGAAAAGGGCCGTTTAAGCGGTAGTCGTCTGTCGTAGTCGTCGTGGCGGTCGAGGAGCTGGGCGACACGGCGTGTCGTCATCCAGCGGAGACGTGATTTTCTTCCTCCGCAGTAGTGCGTCGATGGCTGCTTCTTTGGGTCCGGTGGGCGTAAGGCTCGGTCGAGGGACCGCTGTGGGCATCGCTCGCGTCAGCGGGTGATGACGGTCCGGTCGACGGCTTACAGTGACGGGTTGGCGAGCGGAAGCATCATCTTCTCTCTTGCGGGGTCGTCGATTAGTCCTAGCTGGAGTCCGGCAGCCGTGTGCCATGGTGGACGTCTTGTCGTTATCTGGATCGGTAGTGAATCCCTGCTCAGTGCAGCGCTCTTTATACAGTTGTCGAGAGCGCTGTGGTAGAGAGCGGCTACTGGCTTGGCCTTGATGATGAAGGCCTTTGCGGTGAGCAGCCGAAAGGTTTGTCGCTATGCCGTCAAAGGCCGGGAGAACTATTGAAGCCGGCAACACAGTAAATGATTAATTAGAAGCGGTGGCTGTGACACTACTTTTAACATTTTTATACGGCCTTACTTCATCGTGGGTACAGAGTTGTAGGTGAAATTTTTCGCTAGCCGTAACTCACTAACTAAGCGTTTTCAGGCATATGTTTATATGAACTTTTTTTCTTATTTTTAGCTACAGAATGAGATCCCAAGAGATTGCCGTATAGTTTTGAATCACCCGGTATATTTTGGCGGAAGGGGTAAATGGTAGGAAAAGGAAGGAGTATTACAAAACGGAGAGGGAGGTTTTTGAGTTTGCTTTCATTTTGTACTATTAGTATTAGCTAAGGGTGGGATAGACTTCTTTAAAATACAAATACAAATACAAATACAAGGGATGGGCCTACTCTGAGTACAATATAGGCCTACATAAGATAAGCTAAGAAGATTATCCCCGTAACCACAACCCGAAGCCTAACTCACGTTTCAATTTCTCCTGGTTGAAATCTTTTGCGCTATTTCCCATATTTTGTACCACCCCTTTCTCTTTCTATCACTTACTCTCTCACACAAACATACTCTTTTATATATCTTTCTTCTTTTATTTTCTATTATATTCAATGATGATTTTGCTGTCAGTATTTCTTATCGTTTTAAAATATATTTATGTATTATGTTGAAATGTATGAATCATATCACTTTAAAATATATTTTTACTTTCTCTTGCCTATATTGCTTATATGAATATATAGGAAGGAAAGTATTGTTTTCATGTCAATTTTTTAAAATCGAGTTTTCACCGTATCTACACGTTTCCAGACCTCCTGAACACAAAAACATGTTTTTAGCGATTGGTCTGTGTGTGTGTGTGTGTGTATGTGTGTGTGCGTGTGTGTGTGTGTGTGAGTGTGTGAACAGAATACCTCAAGAACGGAACATAGTACGAACTTGAAACTTGAAACTTAAGTTACATATTACAACCGAAGACTAACTCCAGTTTCAATTTCTCCTGGTTGAAATCTTTTGCGCTATTTCCCATATTTTGTACCACCCCTTTCTCTTTCTATCACTTACTCTCTCACACAAACATATTCTTTTATATATCTTTCTTTTTCTATTTTATATTATATTCAATGATGATTTTGCTGTCAGTATTTCTTATCGTTTTAAAATATATTTATTTATTATGTTGAAACGTATGAATCATATCACTTTAAAATATAATTTTACTTTCTCTTGCCTATATGAATATATAGGAAGGAAAGTATTGTTTTCATGTTGATTTTTCGGTATTGAGTTTTCACCGGACGTTTTCAGACCCCCCGAACCCAAAAAACATGTTTTTAGAGATTGGTCTGTGTGTGTGTGTGTGTGTGTGTGTTTGTGTGTGAACAGAATATCTCAAGAACGGAACATCGTACGAACTTGAAACTTAAAACTTACGTTACATACCACTACCAGACCCGACACAAACATTTCAATTTCTCCTGGTTGAAATCTTTTGCGCTATTTCCAATATTTTGTACCACCCCCTTCTCTTTCTATTACTTACTTTCTCACACAAACATATTCTTTTATATATCTTTCTTTTTCTATTTTATATTATATTCAATGATGATTTTGCTGTCAGTATTTCTTATCGTTTTATAATATATTTATGTATTATGTTGAAAAGTATGAATCATATCACTTTAAGATACATTTTTACTTTCTCTTGCCTATATGAATATATAGGAAGGAAAGTATTGTTTTCATGTCGATTTTAACAAATACACTCTTCACCGGATCTATACGTTTTCAGACCCCCTGAACCCAAAAAACATGTTTTTAGCGATTGGTCTGTGTGTGTGTCTGTGTGTGTGTGTGTATGTGTGTCTGTGTGTGAACAGAATATCTCAAGAACGGAACGTCGTACGAACTTGAAACTTGAAACTTAAGTTACATACCACTACCGGACGCGACACGAACATTTTCATCAAAATCGGTCAACCGGAAGTAGTAGTTTATTCGAATAATTTTTCAGTTTTTTGCGATTTTCTCAAAAACTGGTCCTACGATTTTTTTTAAAATCGCCTATTTTACTCAATTTTTTATTCTCTACAAGATAGGGTAGGCGCTATGTTTGCTGAAATTCTCGGTGAGGCTGTTTTCACGTAAAAACGTTGTTTTTTTAAGATTACGGCTTTAATATAAATTTTAGCGCAAAAACTTATATAATAAAAGTTGTAGAGAATTTAAAAACCTACAACTTCTGTTTCAAACATTTTTTTGTATAACGCTTAGTTTAGCGGTAATTAGCGATTTTCTGTTTTTTTCTCACGAAAACGTGTGAAAAATCGATTTTTTTAAGATTTTGGCCTTAGAATGCATTTCACGACAAAAGTGTATATAATAAAATTTATAGAAAATTAAAAGATCTACAGCTTTTATTTAGAGCATTTTTCTCTACAGAGCCTAGTTTAGAGAGAAAGAGTGATTTTCCGTATTTCTAAGCGAAACTGAGTACGATTTTCATTTTGCGTCTTTCACTCATGATTAAAATTAGGTTATGTTTTTGAGGTTAGTTTTTTGTTTATTTCTTATGTTTTATTGCTAATATTAGGTTTATTGTTAATTATTTGCACTGGCAAGAGAAAGTTGTGTGAGTGTTTCACACCAGATTTTTATTTATGTATAGGGTACATACTAGTAAAAAAGTATGTTCATGTAAAAATATTTCACATGATACCTGCCTGTGTAATCTGACCATGATAGAGAGGTGGACTATCAAATTATTTACACTAAATCTGACGGCACACGACTGCCGTACTTCAGCGAGGACTAATCGACGACCCCGCAAGAGAGAAGATGATGCTTCCGCTCGCCGATCCGTCACCGTAAGCCGTCGACCGGACCGTCATCACCCACAGCGGTCCCTCGACCGAGCCTTACGCCCACCGGACCCGACGAAGCAACCATCGACGCACTACTGCGAGGAAAAAAGATGACGTCTCCGCTGGACGACGACACGCCGTGTCGCCCTGCTCTTCGACCGCCACGACGACTACGACCGACGCTTCCCATCAAGACGACCACCGCTTAAACGGCCCTTTTCAGGACCACCAAACAGAAAAGGTTTGCTACTAAGGGGGTACGGGAACGCCTATCTCCACCATGTTAATGTTTGACCCATTTTCTTAGGAACCAATAAAGATAACTTCTCCAAATTTTCAGCACACATTATTCAGTATCTAATACAACTTTAGACTCAGGGGTTTGTCCTTATTACCATTTTAAAATTTTTTATAAATTTTTTTATCATACTCTCTATGGTAACTGTACTGGTAAGTCTGAAAAATAAGTTCAGGAGCCTACATTTTAAAACGCTCCGGGTAAAAGTTGTATGAGATACTAAATATTATGTCCTGAAAATTTGAATTGAATATCTCTGACAGTACCTGAGAAAACGTGTCTTTTGTGTCAAAAATTATGGTTTTCGGGAAATAAGGAAAACAAAATAATTATGTATGTGTTACTTTCATAAATTAAAACACGCCAGCAGCATAAGCAGGATTATCTAGATTCTCTTGCTGTACTAGCTCCTCTTCTAGTTCCCTTTTGGCTTGTTCTCTAGCTTGCCTTGCCTTTTTTTGAAGCTCACTCATTACACGATCAGAATTTTGAATGCGTTTACTGTCAACGTTGTCACGCACCGCATACCAACTTCAGTTGATAAAAAAATCACATTGAACTTGCTTTCGAAAAAAAATTGTAAAAAAAATTCTACTGGTCAGAATTCATTGAATGATAGCTCATTTTAATGCTAAAATATCAAGTAATCACATTGCGGGAAAAACACAATTTTGAATTTTTGAAAATTTTTTTGTCCGTACCCCCTTTAATGTCGCCATCCAGTGACAACTCTAACACATTTCTTAGAAATGTGTTCCTAAAAAAATGTTTTCAATTTAACATGGGTTAGATAAGAAGTGTAGTGCTCACATTATAGGAAAATTCAATTTCCCAAATTTACCTAATTGATTATTTAATTTTTGTTTCAGATTTAACAACCAGAAGAAGTGAATGAAGAAAGACGAAATAGACCAAAATAGAAAATAAAAATATTAATTAAATAATGTGATAAAATATAAAATAAATTTTTGAATCAAAATAAATAAATAAATAAAATAAAATAAATTGGGCGATATGTATAAAACAGTACGCCGAGGTGAAGCAGTATTACAATATAGAGTATTAGGAACAACAGTTCCGCAAAGATCACCAAGACGTACCGCGTTTTTATTATTACTAACATTAATATTAGGATGTTGTATTGTAGTAGCAGCTGTATTATTACCAGGTTTATTAAGATTGCATACTTTTTCATTAGCTCCATTACCCATACAAGGTAGACATTTGATAGCATTATTACCTGTGAAAGATTCACCGGGACGTTTTAACGCTTACCAAATAAATCCACATCCTATACTACCCACAATCCACCCACACCCGCACCCGCATCCACAAACACATATACCCACAACTCCCTTACCCACCACTACCACCACGACGACTACCACAACTACAACGCCTTCCACGACTACAATTTCAACTACAATTTTACCCTCAACTACTATTTTAAATACAAATTTATCAAATAATAATACAAATACATTTTTAAATAATTTAAATAATAATAGATCAAGATTAATTGGGAGAATTCCGACGAATAATGTGCAGTTATTAGTTTCGTCAACGACTGAAGAAATTCAATCGACTACGTACTCACGCTGGACGGTAAGTTTATTTTTCATTCTATTTATTATTTTCATTTAAATTATTTACACTCAATCTGTTAGTTGAAGGGCTAAAATAAATAGTTCTGTTTCTTATCGCATGGTCACCCAATTAAATGACTGAATCATTTAAGAACAGAAGAGGTAGAGGTGTAGAAGACACTAATCAGAGTTATCTCCTCTGAAAGTAATGAATTTCATTATACAGCCAGACCCTGTGGTGAATGAAGTGAAAGTGTCATTTGCAGAGTGGAAAATATGTGCTTTTCAGAGGGCCCGGCATGCTGATAAGCGTACTTTTCCACTCAGTGAGTTGTGGCAATGGTAAACCACCTCACTCCTCGTTTTACTTAGTAAAACCTCTACAGGTTCAAAACAGCCTTTCGGCTGATGACCTAAACAACAATAACATTTATTATTTATTAATTACTCTAATAATTTTACTGTAGATTTAAAATTCATTCGAAATATCATGATAGTATTACTAAAGGGGAACACTACATCTCGAAAAACATTAATAAAAAAACATTTCTTTTACGCGGAAACAGCCTCGCCAAGAATTTCAGCACAAATGGCGCCTACCATATCTTGTACAGCATAAAAAATTTAGGTAACCAGGCGATTTTTGAAAAAAATAGTAGGACCAGTTGTTGAGAAAATCGCAAAAAAGTGAAAAATTACACGAATAAACTACTACTTCCGGTTGACTGAGTTTGATGAAAATGTTCCTGTCGGGTCCGGTAGTGGTATGTAACTTAAGTTTCAAGTTTCAAGTTCTAACGATGTTCCGTTCTTGAGATATTCTGTTCACACACACAAACACACACACACACACGCGCGCGCGCACGCACGCACGCACACGCATGCACACGCACGCACGCACACGCATGCACACGCACGCACGCACGCGCGCGCGCGCGCGCGCGCGCACACACACACACACACACACACACACACACACACACACACACACACACACCAATCGCTAAAAACATTTTTTTTGGGTTCAGGGGGTCTGAAAACGTGTAGATCCGGTGAAGAGTGTATTTGTTGTGATCGACATGAAAACAATACTTTCCTTCCTATATATTCATATAGGCAAGAGAAAGTAAAAATATTAGGCGTATCCCACCTTGAACTTTTTTTGTGTAAAAAAATGTAAAGTTGGGTCTAAAAGAGTAGTTGGGTTAGGGGTTAAATGTAGTTTAGAAAGCAACCTAAATTATGTGAAATCAACCAAGAGAGACTAAAAAAATATGTAAGAGGAAAATAAAGATAGGTTAGGGTATGTTATGAAGTATAAGGGTTAGGGGTTGGGGGTGGGATTTTTCTTGATGTTTTTGTTATGAAAGTTAAGTAAGGTAGTAAGAGATAGATATATTTAAAATATAATAAGTAAGAAAAAGACGAAGAATAGGGTAAAGGGAGAACAAGGGGGATGTGTAGCAGAAATAACGAGCCCAAGAGTCCCTAAGGATAGACAACTCATTAGGGAAGACGCCTTGTTTCATGTCGTACGGGATCCAGTCACCGCAAATATTCACCAGTAAACTGCAACTGCGACAAAGTTCGATGAGCTTTACATAGTCAAATGTAAAACCAATCGATTTCATTAATATTCAAAATATGCTGCCTCATCAAATTAGTTTGTCTTAATTTTTGCATTCGCATAAAATCTTACATTCAACTTCACTTACAGTCATCGAATTCCATCACACTCACACAACTTTCTCTTGCCAATGGAAATAATCAACAATATAACCTAAAATTAGTAATAAAACATCAGAAATAAACACAAAAACTATTCTCAATAAACATAAACTAATTGTTATCATGTGTGAAAGACGCAAAATGAAAATCAATCTCAGTTTGGCTTAAAAATACGGTAAATCACTCTTTCACGCTAAACTAGGCTCTGTAGAGAAAAATGCTTTAAATAAAAGTTGTAGATGTGTTATAGCCTATTTCTATAAATTTGATTATATACATTTTTGTCGTAAAATGCATACTAAGGCCGAAATCGTAAAAAAATCGATTTTTCACGCGTTTCCGTGAGAAATGAAACAGAAAATCGCTAACTACTACTAAACTAAGCGTTATACAAGAAAATGTTTAGAATAAACGTTGTAGGATTTTACATTCTCCACAACTTTTATTATATAACTTTTGCGCTAAAATGCATATTAAAGCTGCAATCTTAAAAAACAATGTTTTTACGTGAAAACAGCCTCATCAACAATTTCAGCAAACATGGCGCTTACCCTATCTTGTAGAGCATAAAAAATTAAGTAAATAAGGCGATTTTTAAAAAAATCGTAGGACCAGTTTTTGAGAAAATCGCAAAAAAGTGAAAAATTACACGAATAAACTACTACTTCCGGTTGACCGATTTTGATGAAAATGTTCGTGTCGGGTCCGGTAGGGGTATGTATCTTAAATTTCAAGTTTCAAGTTTGTACGATGTTCCGTTCTTGAGATATTCTGTTCACACACACACGCACGCGCGCACGAACGCACGCACGCACGCACACACGCACACGCACACACACACACACAGACCAATCGCTAAGAACATGTTGTGTGTGTGGGTTGAGGGTGTCTGTTTACGTGTATTGTGGGTGAAGAGTGTATTTATTGTGATCGACATGAAAACAATACTTTCCTTCCTATATATTCATATAGGCAAGAGAAAGTAAAAATATGCTGCCTCATCAAATTAGTTTGTCTTAATTTGCATTCGCATAAAATCTTACATTCAACTTCACTTACAGTTATCGAATTCCATCAACCTGATATAGTCGCTTGAGTCACCCATTGAGTTTGCCCTTGTTTGCAACGAGGGGTAAAGGGGGAAAGCATCAGTGCGCATGCGCGACTGCTTTAATTTCAATACGACAAACATGACAACTAATACTGTACCCAGAGCATATATTTGAATATTTCGGCCTTAGCATGCTTTCGACATAAATTTATATAATAAAATTTATAGGAAATTAAAAGATCTAAAACTTTAACTGAAAGCATTTTTTGTACAGTGCCTTGTTTAGCGTGAAAGAGCGATTTTCCGTATTTTTAAGCCAAACTGAGGTTGATTTTCATTTTGCGTCTTTCATATATGATTAAAATAAGGTTATGTTTATAGAGGTTAATTTTTTGTTTATTTCTAATGTTTTATTACTAATGTTAGGTTATATTGGTCATTATTTGCATTGGCAAGAGAAATTTGTATGAGTGTTTCACACCAGATTTTTTCTTTATAAAATATGTGTTGTTTAGGTCATTAGCCTGTAGGCTGGTTTGAACCTGTAGAGGTCTTTCTAAGTAATACGAGGAGTGTGGTGGTTTACTATTGCCTTCCTCACTGAGTGGAAAAGTACGCTTATCAGCATGCCGGGGCCCTCCGAAACGCAAATTTTTTCCACTCTGCAAATGACACTTTCACTTCATTCACCACAGGGTTCAACTGTATAATTAAATTCATTACTTTCAGAGGAGATAACTCTGATTAGTGTCACAGCACACCTCTACCTCTTCTCTTCTTAAATGATTCAGTCATTTAATTGGCTGACCGTGTGATAAGAAACAGAACTATTTATTTTAACCTTGCAACTAACAGATTGAGTGTAAATAATTTGACACTCCACCTGTTTTTTATGGGCAATGATAATTGATACTCCAATAAAATGTAGTACAATTTTGAAGGTCAATTTACAGGTTTGGTCTAGAGGTAAAGTCGTCCCCAAAATCAGCTGTTTAACAGCTGATTTTCGGAGACGAGGTTCCTGGTTCAAATCCTAGTAAAGGTAGTTACTTTTATACGGATTTGAATGCTAGACAGTGGTTACCGGTGTACTTTGATGGTTGGGGTTTAATTAACCATCTCTCAGAAATGGTCGACCTGGGTCTGCACAAGACTACACCTCATTTTCACGTCACACACTTCATTCTCATCTCATTGGGTCATGGGGTTGATTATTGTTCTGAATTGAACAGATTGCTACGTACACATTAGGAATTTAAAAAAAAAATTGAGTTAACTAGGCGATTTTTAAAAAAATCATAGGACCCGTTTTTAAAAAAATCGCAAAAAAGTGAAAAATTACACGAATAAACTACTACTTTCGGTTGAACAAATTTTGATGAAATTGTTTGTGTCGGGTCCGGTAGTGGTATGTAAGTTAAGTTTTAAGTTTCAAGTTTGTACGATGTTTTGTTCTTGAGATATTCTATTCATACACACACTCACAGACACACACACAGACACGTAGACACACACACACAGACCAATCACTAAAACCATTTTTTTTTTTTTGGGTTCAGGGGGTCTGATAACGTATAGATCCGGTGAAGAGTGTATTTGTTAAAATCGACATGAAAACAATACTTTCCTTCCTATATATTCATATAGGCAAGAGAAAGTAAGAAAAAATTTTTTTTGAAGGTCAGTGAAAATTTTAATGTGTTTTACCGTCCTGTATATTCTTTTAGTCTGTATTTATTTAAGTTTATTTGTGATATCATGAACGAAACTTATAATATTTTCTTTATAAAATATAGGAAAATTGAAAAGAAATATGATTCAGAAAAGTTTTCCTGTTTTTCCTTATCGTATTTTATAATATACTGGGAGTAAGCCTAAGCTATACTTTGGTCTTTTTGATGATCTTGGTTAGGAAAGTTACAGCTCCTAAGACGGCAGAATAATTTTATATCCCCAAGTTTAGCTCGAGCTTGCCTTTCCCTTCTCTCTCCCCTTTTGCCTCCCTTTAAAATCTTGGTCCGTATTTTATATTATCAACTTGGAACAAAATACTTTTGTAAACTCAATCACCCACTTATTGACTCTTAAAAAACTTTTCATAAATAACGGGTATCCCAAAAAGATTTTGAGTATTCTTAATAAAATTTACTTCTTTGAATTTTTAATTTTTTTTTTTAATCCTAATTTATGTACGTTGCAATCTGTTCAATTGAGAACAATAAGCAACCCCATGACCCAATGAGATGAGGATGATGTGTATGACGTGTAAATGAGACTGTGTAGTCTTGTACAGACCCAGGCCGACCATTCCAGAGAGAGTATGGTTAATTAAACCCCAACCATCAAAGTACACCGGATTTTTAATGTAAAGCTGGGATTTTTTCCTTGTATAGGATAAACTTTAGACAACGTGAAGTGACTTTAGACGTTTCTGAAAGTTCTTTTTAGAACATGCATTCTCAGCATTTGCTCACTATAGATTTTTATTTTTTATCCTGTCCATCCGGTGTTCTGTTTTTGCTTTTAATGAAAGCTCTTAAAGTCCGTCTGTCGATTTCTTTATTATAGATACCCGAGTGTAGAGCCTTGTTTCTTAAAAACCGCTTGTTCAATTTTAACGTACTATTCACCAAAATTTAGTTCATTTCAATCTGCGCTGTTACATGTCAGTTTCATGTTTTTAGCGTTTTTACCGGATCTACACGTTTTAAGACCTCCTGAACCCAAAAAACATGTTTTTGGCGATTGGTCTGTGTGTGTGTGTGTGTAAGTGTGTGCGTGTGTGTGTGTGTATGTGAACAGAATATCTCAAGAACGGAACATCGCACGAACTTGAAACTTAAAACTTAAGTTACATACCGCTAACGGATCCGACCCGAACATTTTCATTAAAATCGGTCTACCGGAAATAGTTTATTCGTGTAATTTTTTAGTTTTTTTGCGATTTTCTCAAAAACTGGTTCTATGATTTTATAAAAATCGATACGTATACTAAATTTTTTATGCTCTACAAGTTAGGGTATGCGCCATATTTGCTGAAATTCTTGGTGAGGCTTTTTTCAGGTAAAACATTGTTTCTTTTAAGATTACCGCTTTAATATGCATTTTAGCGCAAAAAGTTATATAATAAAAAATGTAGAGAATTTAACGTCCTACAACTTTTATTTTCAACATATTTTTGTATACGCTTAGTTTAGCGGTAATTAGCAATTTTCTGTTTTTCTCTCACGAAAACGTGTGAAAAATCGATTTTTTTAAGATTTCGGCCTTAGTATGCATTTAACGACAAAAGTGTATGTAATCAAATTTATAGGAAATTAAAAGATTTTTTTCTGGTAAGATGCTTCCATATACTTCTTTTAAAAATTAAAAGAGAATTTAAACCACCGGGTTCGTCTAGAGGTAAAGTCGTCGCCAAAATCAGGTGTTTAACAGCTGATTTTCAGAGACGAAGTTCTTGGTTGAAATCCTAGTAAAGGTAGTTACTTTTATACGAATTTGAATACTAGATAGTGATTGCCGGTGTACTTTGATGGTTGGGGTTCAATTAACCAAACTCTCTCAGGAATGGTCGACCTGAGTCTGTACAAGACTACACCCCATTTACACGTCATACACATCATCCTCATCTCATTGGGTCATGGGGTTGCGTATTGTTCTCAATTGAACAGATTGCAGTGTACACATATTAGGAAATAAAATTTTTTTTTTTTTTTTTTTTTTTTTTTTTTTTTTTTAACTTATTTATTTACAATCAGCCTTACAATGTGGCTTTAAGCAAATCATTTTACAAGAACTAAACTTACGTGAGTGAAGTAGACAGCCTTTGCTCTCACTTCAACAAAATAAAATTAGAAAATAAAGTTAATAAAAACTAAGAAATGTTGTAAAGTTACAAAATTAACAAAAACAATGTAAAAGAAGTAAACAATGCAAAAGAAGTTAACAATAAAAAAGTAAAATAAATAAAATTTTGAAATTTCACTTTAGATTAAAAAGTGTGATGAGTATGAGTGGTGAATTTAACTTGGTGTATGTATTAAAATCGTTGGTCTAAGTCGAGGATGTGATGTCTTTTGAGGCGCTTCGTTTCCTCACTGTTGTCCAGTAAATTTAATGCCAGGTGGTTCTGGTGATTGTTTAATCTTAGCTGGTACCGGAGGCTCAGCTCTCTTATCTCTTCTGTTACGGTACGGATACGAAGATGGTCATGTATTTCCGAGTTTCTTATAAACCACCCAGCGTTACTCGTCGATCTTAATACTTTATTTTGGAAGCGTTGTATCATTTCTAAATTGGATCTGCTGGATGTACCCCAAAGCTGAGCGCCATACTTCCAAACAGGCTTGAAAATTGTATTGTAGATCAAGACCTTATTTTCAACAGATAATTGTGATCTTCTTCCTAACAACCAGTTAAACCTCATGTATTTTAAATTAAGCTCGTTCCGTTTACATACTATGTGATGTCGCCAAGTTAATCTCCGATCAAGATGCAAGCCAAGGTACTTCACATGATCTTGTTGAAATAAAATAAAAAGAGAATTTGATTGAGTAGGGCTACCAACTTCGTGTCATAAAAAAAATTTCCCTTTCTTAGAAAAATATTACCAGATATTAACATTTCGGTTTGCCCATAACAGGCAGGTGGAGTGTCAAATTATTTACTCAATCTGTTAGTTGCAGGGCTAAAATAAATAGTTCTGTTTCTTATCACATGGTCAGCCAATGAAATGACTGAATCATTTAAGAAGAGAAGAGGTAGAGGTGTACTGTGACACTAATCAGAGTTATCTCCTCTGAAAGTAATGAATTTCATTATACAGCCAGACCCTGTGGTGAATGAAGTGAAGGTGTCACTTGCAGAGTGGAAAATATGTGCTTTTTAGAGGGCCCGGCATGCTGATAAGCGTATTTTTCCACTGAGTGAGTTGTAGCAATGGTAAACCACCTCACTCCTCGTTTTACTTAGTAAAACCTCTACAGGTTCAAACCAGCTTTTCGGCTGATGACCTAAACAACAACATTTCGGTAACAGGACCAAAAACAATCACTCTGTATTATGAGATTTTAAAATTTATGGAGAAAAATTTAAAATTTTCTTTTTATGTTTAAAATTTCTGTAACTGTTGATATGAAAGAGCATAATCGATTAAAATAAATCAATAAAACAAAATGCAACCACCAAAAAAGTGGATTACGAAAACACTTGACCTATTTCCAGTTGACAATCTCAAATTAATCGTCATTTTATTTTTACTGCATTTTTATTTTCATCTCGTTCGTACTTTAAAAGAGAAATACTACATAAAATTTCATTAATTTAAAAAATCTTGCAACGTACAGACTAAATTGATTTAAAATCAACTGTTATAGGGTGTACAAAAAGTTACGTATGATTATATTTTTAACATAAAAACCTTTTTAAATGACCAACCGCTCTATCTTTGTAACCAATTATTGAAGAACTTTCAAGTATAGTCACTCGAGTCACGAGTTTGCCCTTATTTTCAACGAGGGGTAAAGGGGGAAATCATCAGTGCGCATGCGCGACTGCTTTAATTTCAGTACGGCAAACATAACAACTTATACTATACCCAGAGCATATACAGTATATCGCGGAATCTTTTGTATGTAAACTGTACGAATATAACTGTTTGTTACCGTAAACAGAAATGTCGGTTTCTCGGAAACGTGGTCGAACTATTCACAATGCTGAACGCAATGTAATTAAATGTTGTGAAGTTGAAGCTAAACAAAAATGCCTATCCGTTCCTCTTAACAAAAGCCGTGAGTAAGCGGCTAACTACTGTGATGTTTCTCTTTCCACAATTTGAAAAATAAAGAAAGAAAATTAAGGACGTGAAGAAGCTTTTCTTTAACAGTTTTCTTGACACCTGGTAAAAAAAGAAAACGGTTAGGTATAGTCCAGCCTCTCTTAGTTTGCTCCTAATATAAACAAATAATGACGTCACTGAGCATGCGCATTATATCAAAATGTGTACACGCTGATTAAAAAGTTACAACAAATTACTTTCAAAAGTATTTTTATAAATGAAATTGTTAGGCCTACATCATAACAGTTAGAAACAGTTAGGCCTATATCATGACTGATGTTTTTAGTACTTATAATTTAAAAAATCTGGTGTGAAACACTCACACAACTTTCTCTTGCCAATGCAAATAATTAACAATAAACCTAACATTAGTAATAAAACATTAGAAATAAACAAAAACTAACCTCAAAAACATAACCTTATTTTAATCATAAGTGAATGACGCAAAATGACAATCAACCTCAGTTTGGCTTAAAAATACGGAAAATCACGCTTTCACGCTAAACTAGGCTCTGTAGAGAAAAATGCTCTAAACAGAAGTTGTAGATCTTTTAATTTTCTATAAATTTAATTATATACACTTTTGTCGTAAAATGCATACTAAGACCGAAATGTTAAAAAAATCGATTTTTCTCACGTTTTCGTGAGAAAAAAAACAGAAAATCGCTAATTACCGCTAAACTAAGCGTTATACAAAAAAATGTTTGAAATAAAAGTTGTAGAATTTTAAATTTTCTACATTTCCTATTATATAACGTTTTGCGCTAAAATGCATATTAAAGCCGCAATCTTAAAAAGAAAATGTTTTTACGTAAAAACAGCCTCAAGCAGAATTTCAGCAAACATGGCGCCTACCCTATATTGTAAAGCATAAAACATGTAGTAAACCAGGCGATTTTAAAAAAAATCGTAGGACTAGTTTTTGAGAAAATCGCAAAAAAGTGAAAAATTATACGAATAAACTACTACTTCCGGTTGACCGATTTTGATGAAAATGTTCGTGTCGGGTCCGGTAGTGGTATGTAACTTAAGTTTTAAGTTTCAAGTTCGTACAATGTTCCGTTCTTGAGATATTCTGTTCACACACACACACACACACACGCGCACACACACACACACACACACACACACACACACACACACACACACACACACACACACACACATACACACACACAGACCAATCGCTAAAAACATGTTTTTTGGGTTCAGGGGGTCTGAAAACGTATAGATCCGGTGAAAACTCGATTTCGAAAAATCGACATGAAAACAATACTTTCCTTCCTATATATTCATATAGGCAAGAGAAAGTAAAAATAGTTGACTTAATAGGAATACGACATCCGTAAAGTGGCAGACTCTAGCGTGCACCTTGTAGTAGGTGGCGTTTGTTTGTTGACAGTAGCAGCAAACTAACAACGGCTCAACTGTAGATACTAGAGAGACTGTTAATGAAAACGCCGGTGACAGCAATAGTAAAGAAGGCGATTCATTTGTAATTACAGTACATCAAACATTTCTAGTCATGTAATTAAGCTACTTATAGGCAATATTACAGGTCATATTTATTTCTTATAAGGTGTATGAAGAAAAAATTTTCTCTGAATAAACCACAGCTTACAAAATGTATCTAGAAACTGCACGGTAGTGAAATGTATGAGTAGTGTCTCAATGTTGAGGTTGGCAGAACTGAACATATTTTACTTCCCTTCCTCACAGCCCATATATACGCAAAAGGCAATCTCGTGACTTCAGTGTCTATACCTTACGATCATGAAATTTTTATCTTCGGGTTCTAAATTATAGACCATCCTCTACTGACGACTACTGATGTCAACGACTACTGACGTCATCGACTACTGACGTCATCGACTACTGACGTCATCGACTACTGACGTCCTCAAACGCGAACGTTTTTGTCTATTTCGTACTTTATCATACCATATTTACTAGTTCAGGCTGTTGGAGTATTAAATTGTTTGCACTAAATGTGTGCAAAAAACTTGTTTGCGTAAAATGCATTCTAAGACCGAATTCTTTAAAATAAAAATCGATTTTACACACTTTTTCGAGAGAAAAGAAACAGAAAATTGCTAATTACCACTAAACTAAGCGTTATACAAAAAAATGTTACAAAACAAAAGTTGTAGGATTTTAAATTCTCTACAACTTTACAACTTTTATTATAATAAATTTTGCGCTTAAATGCATATTAAAGCCGCAATCTTAAAAAAGACAATTTTTTTACGTTAAAACAGTCTCACCAAGAATTTCACAAACATGGCGCCTTTCCTATCTTTTAAAGCATAAAAAATTTAGTAAACCAGACGATTTTCAAAAAAATCGTAGAACCAGTTTTTGAGTAAATCGCAAAAATGTGAAAAATTACACGAATAAACTACTACTTCCGGTTAAACAATTTTAATGAAAATGTTTGTGTCGGGTCCGGTAGTGATATGTAACTTAAGTTTTATATTTCAAGTTCGTACGATGTTCCGTTCTTGAGATATTCAGTTCACACACACACACATACACAGACCAATCGCTAAAAACATGTTTTTGGGTTCAGGGGGTCTGTTTACGTGTAGATCCGGTGAAAACTCGATTTGTTGTGATCGACATGAAAACAATACTTTCCTTTCTATATATTCATATAGGCAAGAGAAAGTAAAAAACTTAGCAAATCCTCTGGAGGTTCAAACCAGTCTTTCAGATGATCACCTCAAGAAGTTCTTGAGCGTGCTTTTTGAAAACAATGTGAAGTTACAAAATCATTTCCCAGTGACATCTCGCTGATCTCTTAGGAATCGTCTACGGACCACTCTCCACAGGGGTTCCCTCGGACAACCTGTTGTGAGCCGGTGTTCTAGTGGAAAGTTGTCAGATATATTTTTTAGAATTCTTTTTCTTTAACGTCCGACTGTTCTGCAACTACTGCTAATGCAGACGGTGAAGAATGAAATGATTTTTGGTAACGTATGAAAATATGCCGTGCCTGAATGAAATTCGAACCCAAGACCGCATGATGAGAGGCGAGCACGTTACCAACTACGCCAATGTAGCTGGCTATTTTTAAGAAGCAAGTTATTTAATTTGTTAGCCAAGTGTGAGTAATGTGTCGCTCATAAAGTGCGTTTCCCGGTTTGTTTGGACCAACCGGACCTTGTGTCTTGAAGCGAAGGCACTATGAATTTTTAATACCGTCAAATAATTGCACGAAAATTTCTAAGTTTTTCCACAAAAATTTAAAAAATTTTCTTTTAAAACCAGAGTATGATTTTTTAAAACTGTAAAGTACAAATAAAGGACGAAGATCATTATAAAAATTTTTTAAATTCAAATACTTTATTTAAATTTGTCCGATAAAATGAATGTATTTCATTCTTTTCAATACTTTTTTAAAAAAAATTATTTTTCGATTCAATGAAAAAATGTCTTATATCTTTGATCAAAGTGAGCAGTGATTGGATTTTAAAATAAACAAAAGAAAGAGAAAAATATCTAAAAAATTTGGTGTGAAACACTCATACAACTTTCTCTTGCCAATACAAATAATTAACAATAAACCTAACATTCGTAATAAACCATTAGAAATAAACAAATTACTAACTTTAATAACAAAACCTAATTTTAATCATGAGTGAAAGACGCAAAATGAAAATTAACTTCAGTTTGGCTTAAAAATACGGAAAATCACTCTTTCACACTAAACTACTCTCTGTAGAGAAAAATGTTTTAATTAAAAGTTGTAGATCTTTTAATTTCCTATAAATTAGATTATATAGCCTACACTTTTGTCATAAAATGCATACTGAGGCCGAAATCTTAAAAAAAATCGATTTTTCACACGTTTTCGTGAGAAAAACAGAAAATTGCTAATTACCGCTAAACTAAGCGTTATACAAAAAATGTTTGAAATAAAAGTTGTAAAATTTTAAAATCTCTACAACTTTTATTATACTATAAATTTCTGCGCTAAAATGATTCCAAAGTCGCGATCTTGAAAAAAACAATGTTTTTACGTAAAAACAGCCTCACCAAGAATTTCAGCAAACATGGCGCCTACCCTATCTTGTAGAGCATAAAAAATTAAGTGATTGAGGCGATTTAAAAAAAAAATCGTAGGACCAGTTTTTGAGAAAATCTCAAAAAAGTGAAAAATTACACGAATAAACTACTACTTCCGGTTGACCGATTTTGATGAAAATGTTCGTGTCGGGTTTGGTAGTGGTATGTAACTTAAGTTTTATATTTCAAGTTCGTACGATGTTCCGCTCTTGAGATATTCTGTATACACATACACAGACACACACACAGACCAATCGCTTAAATCATGTTTGTGTGGGTTGAGAGGGTCTGTTTACGTGTATATTCGGGTGAAGAGTGTATTTGTTAAAATCGACATGAAAACAATACTTTCCTTCCTATATATTCATATAGGCAAGAGAAGGTAAAAGTTCTTTTGGAACCAGAGTATGATATTTGAAACTGTAAGGTACAAATAAAAACGGACGAAGATCATTATAAAATAATTTTAAATTCAAATACTTTATTTAAATTTAAGTTTGTAAGATAAAATAAATGTATTTCATTCTTTTCAATACATTTTTTTAAAGAAAATTATTTATTTTTCGATTCAATGAAAAAATGTCTTATCTTTGATCAAAGTGAGCAGTGATTGGATTGTAAAATAAATAAATAAAAGAAAAAGAAAAACATCTGAAAAAGCTGATACAAAATTTGTTTCACAGTAAAAGTTTTACTTGTTAAAAAAGTTACTTTCGTCAAAAAAAAAAAACGAAACGATCAGAAAAGATGAAAAGTAAATATACTAAAATTAACGTTTCGTAATCATTTCTTTTGCCTTCATCCAACTGATCCTAATTTTTTGCATTAAAAGTTGTTCTGTTTTCAAGATTTTCTCTAAATTTTTTATTTGTGCAATTTAGCTATAAAATGCACTACGATAAAATATTTGGAAAAAGAAAACAATTTTTTGAAGCCCCAAAAAATTTTCCTGTTGTTTAGTTCAGAAATCGAAAAGCTGGTTTAAACTTCTAGGGGTTTTACTAAAATAAAAACGAGTAGTGAGGTGGTTTACCAATGCGTTACTCACTGAGTATATAAGTATAATTATCAGCATGCCAGGCCTTTTGAAAAGCATTTTTATTTTGTTAATAAGAAGGCTAGTTGTAGTAAGTTTTAAGTACGAGGGTTATCCAGAAAATAACGGCCGTTTTTAAATAAAAAGTAAACGAGTGAAGATACAAAAACTTTATTATATACATATTAAAACTACAGTTTTTCTCTATTTTTCGACATAGTCGGCAAACAGATTCAAGCACTTGTCGTATTTTGGAACAGTCTTTGAAATACCCTCTGCATAAAAATCTGCCGCCTGTGAATGAAGCCGACCATTCACAGCGTTTTGAAGCTCTTCGTCATTGGCGAACCGCTGAGATGCAAGCCACCGCTTCATGTTCGGAAACAGGTGAAAGTCACTAGGAGCCAAGTCCGGGCTGTATGGGGAATGATCGAAAACGTCCCATTTAAACTTGGCTAAAAGTTCATTTGTTCTTCGAGCTGTATGAGGGCGAGCGTTGTCATGCACAAAAAAAGATGGTCATGAATAGTCAAAAGAAAAAAGATGGTCGTGGAACGACCGTCACTTCTGCTTTCTACTGTAAAACTTTAAACAGACTAAGAAGAGCGATCCAAAACAAGCGTCGTGGCCTTCTGACACGTGGTGTTGGGTTTGTGCATGACAACGCTCGCCCTACGTCGCTATTTGCAAAATCATATCACTTTATTTATGACAAATCTTTATTTGAATCACATCAGCTGGTTTAAAAGCACCAGATTATCTAACCTCATAATAGCCTTAATGTAGGACATAAACATTATTTTCAACCTTTTAGGGCTAACTTTTTAAGGGTTTCAATAGTCTAAAACCTGCAAAGGCATCATACTAGTTACAACATAAATAATTTGCATGAAAATTGGTTCAGTAATTTAGGAGATAGGGGAACATACACACACACACACACATCGAATTTTATATATATATATATAGATAACCAGATCCCGGAAAACCCTAAATTAAATGTTACAATACTTTATAGAACCATATTTCTGGCGTCCCAGTCACAGATTGTATAAAAAAAGTGGTGTGAAAGTAAGAGCTTAAAAAAGTCACGTACAATTTGTCAAGGCGTTCTCACCATACAATAGGTAGGTCTCCTTTCTTGTTGCAACAACTAACTACAGCTCTCTGGTGTGGCCATATGTTTACAACAAAATGTTCCCACTCAAACCTGGCTACGGCTTCCAAACTAAAACTTTGGAAGTTTCTTAAGTAACGGACGTGTTCAAAATAACTGTTTGTAGTTTGTTAATTTCTACCGGGTGATCGCAAAATAATTTATACAGCGTGATTCACGAAGATATGAAGAAACTTTGGGAGCCCATTGTACATATTAAAATAATGAAAAAAGTTTATATAAACATGGGTCCGGAAATGCTTCGTTACCGAGTTGCAGCTAGCGAAAGTTTCGCTCGGATTTCAGCTCACCAGGTGAAATGAGGTCCTTCTGAAATTCTGGTAAGGTAGATTAAGGGGCGAATTCAATCGTTTCTTATGGTTTTTGACCTGATTAATTGAATTAAACAGGTTCCAGAACTGTAAGTTAAATAGTTTTTGAGAAAACCAGTGTCAAATGCAAAAAATGGTGTGAAAAAACACAATTTTTCATCTTTGTTTTTCCGGTTAATTTTACTTTGTTCTATTATGAATAAAAATTAATTTAATCAAACATCTTTTCGCTTTCTGTGTACTTTATTTACACCGGTTTGTTCAGAATAAAATTTTCTACATGTTTTATTCAACAATTTTAACTGTTTCTTGGTGAAATAACAAAGTTATTCTTGCCCAAAGATGAAAAAATTTGTTTTCACTCCATTTTTTGCATTTGTCACTGGTTTTCTTAAAAACTATTTAACTTACAGTTCTGGACCTGTTTTATTCAATTTATCACATCAAAAACCATGAGAAATGGTTAAATTCGCCCCTTAATCATCTTACCAGAATTTCAGAAAGACCTCATTTCACCTGGTGAGCTGAAATCCGGGCGACTTTCGCTAGTCGTAATTCGGTAACGAAGCAATTTCCGGACCCATGTATAGGCTATAGGTATATACTTTTTTCATTATTTTTACATGTACAATGAGCTCCAAAAGTTTCTGCATATCTTCGTGAATCACCCTGTATTGAGGTTAGAGCGAATTAATTAGAGTTGTAAGGAATTTTGTTTTTGATCATGCTGTGGGTAATTTTTTACTTTCTCTTGCCTATATGAATATATAGGAAGGAAAGTATTGTTTTCATGTCGATTTTAAGAAATCGAGTTTTCACCGGATCTATACGTTTTCAGACCCCCTGAACCCAAAAAACATGTTTTTAGCGATTGGTCTGTGTGTGTGTCTGTGTGTGTGTGTGTGTCTGTGTGTGTGTGTGTGTGAACAGAATATCTCAAGAACGGAACAACGTACGAACTTGAAACTTAAGTTACATACCACTACCGGACCCGACACGAACATTATCATCAAAATCGGTCAACCAGAAATAGTAGTTTATTCGTAAGATTTTTTCACTTCTTTGCAATTTTCTCAATAACGGCTTCTACGATTTTTTACTTTCTCTTGCCTATATGAATATAGGAAGGAAAGTATTGTTTTCATGCCGATTTTAAGAAATTGAGTTTTCACCGGATCTATACGTTTTCAGACCCCCTGAACCCAAAAAACATGTTTTTAGCGATTGGTCTGTGTGTGAACAGAATATCTCAAGAACGGAACATCGTACGAAATTGAAACTTGAAACTTAAGTTGCATACCACTACCGGACCCGACACGAACATTTTCATCAAAATCGGTCAACCGGAAGTAGTAGTTTATTCGTATAATTTTTCACTTTTTTGCGATTTTCTCAAAAACTGGTCCTACGATTTTTTTTTAAATCGCCTGGTTTACTCAATTTTTTATTCTCTACAAGATAGGGTAGGCGCTATGTTTGCTAAAATTCTGCGTGAGGCTGTTTTTACGTAACAACATTTTCTTTTTAAGATTGCGGCTTTAATATGCATTTTAGCGCAAAAAGATATATAATAAAAGTTGTAGAGAATGTAAAATTCTACAACTTTTATTTCAAACATTTTTTTGTATAACGCTTAGTTTAACAGTAATTAGCAATTTTTTGATTTTTTCTCACGAAAACGTGTGAAAAACCGATTTTTTTAACATTTCGGCCTTGGTATGCATTTTACGATAAAAAAGTATATAATCAAATTTATAGGAAATTAAAAGATGTACAACTTTTATTTAAAGCATTTTTCTCTACAGAGCCTAGTTTAGCGTGAAAGAGTGATTTTCCGTATTTTTAAGCCAAACTGAGTTCGATTTTCATTTTGCGTCTTTCCCTCATGATTAAAATAAGGTTATGTTTATTGAGGTTAGTTTTTTGTTTATTTCTAATGTTTTATTACTAATGTTAGGTTTATTGTTAATTATTTGCATTGGCAAGAGAAAGTTGTGTGAGTGTTTCACACCAGATTTTTCAGATTGAGAAACATAAGAAACAATCGTATTTATATCTTTGTAATTACTGTCACCGGATTGCGAGATTAAGTGGCGAACCTCGTTAATTTGGTGGCCCTGAAAAGGGCCGTTTAAGCGGTAGTCGTCTGTCGTAGTCGTCGTGGCGGTCGAGGAGCTGGGCGACACGGCGTGTCGTCATCCAGCGGAGACGTGATCTTCTTCCTTCGCAGTAGTGCGTCGATGGCTGCTTCTTTGGGTCCGGTGGGCGTAAGGCTCGGTCGAAAAAACTAACCTCAATAAAGGTTAGATTTTTGTTTATTTCTAATGTTTTATTACTAATGTTAGGTTTATTGTTAATTATTTGCATTGGCAAGAGAAAGTTGTGTGAGTGTTTCACACCAGATTTTTATTAATGCGCATGCTCAGTTGTATTGGTGGTTGCCTACGTCGGAGTACTCTTAGTGGCGTAGACAGACTCTACAGGTAAAATAACTCAGCCGCTTTTATAAGAGTAAGTAAGGAAAAATGAAAGTTAAAAAGCCCGGAGGCTGTTGATACAGCCAGTAGACGAAAGCCTATAATAAATTTATAGAAAAAGAAGTGAATTTAGTTTGGGCTTTTTAGTGTTGTTAGCAAATGCGTCAGTATTAAATTGAAAACTCCTTTGATATTGTAAACCCAAAAGTCACCTCAGGCGAAACAAGTTTTTCACCCTCACACACGGATTCATTTTCTATAAAAGGAAACGCCAAACATTCACGTCTTTAATCTTTTTTAAATATTAAAATTTATGTATAACATAGTCTTTCCTCACATTATAAATAAATTATTTAATCCTAAATTTTGTAATTTTAACTTTAACTACTAAGTTTTCAGGCGAACTTAGTTAAGTTAACTGTCCATTAATAAGCAATATACAATCTGCCTAAATTATCAAGTGAAAAAAAAAAAAAAAAATTGTGAAACATTCGCACGACTTTCTCTTGCCAATGCAAATAATGACCAATATAACCAAACATTATTAATAAAACATTAGAAATTAAAAAAAATCTGGTGTGAAACACACTCACAGAACTTTCTCTTGCCAATGCAAGTAATTAACAATACCTAACATTAGTAATAAAACATTAGAAATAAACAATAAACTAACCTCAATAATTATGAGTGAAAAACGCAAAATGAAAATCAATCTCAGTTTGGCTTAAAAACACGGAAAATCATTCTTTCACACTAAATTAGACTCTGTAGAGAAAATGCTAAAATAAAAGTTGTTTGTCTTTTAATTTCCTATGAATTAGATTATATACACTTTTGTCGTAAAATGCATACTAAAGCCGAAATCTAAAAAAAAAATCTATGTTTCACACGTTTTCGTGAGAAACAAACAGAAAATCGCTAATTACTGCTAAACTAAGCGTTATACAAAAAATGTTTGAAATAAAAGTTGTAGGATTTTAAATTCTGTACAACTATTATTATATAAATTTTTGCGCTAAAATGCATATTAAAGCCGTAATCTTAAAAAAACATTTTCTTTACGTAAAAACAGCGACACCAAGAATTTCAACAATAATGGCGCCTACCCTATATTGTAGAGCATAAAAAATTTAGTAAACGAGGCAATTTTTAAAAAAATCTTAAGACCGGTTTTTGAAAAAAACGCAAAAAAGTGAGCAATAACACGAATAAACTACTACTTCCTATTGACCGATTTTGATGATATGTTCGTGCCGGGTCCGGTAGTAATATGTACCTTAAGTTTCAAGTTTCAAGTTCGTATGATGTTCCGTTAACTCAAGATGTTCTGTTAACACACACACACACCCGCACACACTCACACACACAAAAATGTGTTATTTCTTTGCACCAATTCTGGTGTTTTATGTAAGATATCTGAGAAAGTATTGCATTTACAGCTCTGGAACCAATTTTATTCAATTTTTAAGATTAAAAAACATAAGAAACAATAGTATTTGTATGTTTGTAACTACGTTTAACATTTTTATACGGCCTTACTTCACCGAGGGTACAGAGTTCTTGGTGAAACTTTTCGCTAGCCGTAACTCGTTAACTAAGCGTTTTCAGGCAGATGTTTATATGAACTTTTTTTCTTATTTTTAGCTATAGAACGAGATCCCAAGAGATTGCCGTTTAGTTTTGAATCACCCTATATATTCATATAGGCAAGAGAAAGTAAAAAATCTGGTGTGAAACACTCACACAACTTTCTCTTGCCAATGCAAATAATTAACAATATAATGTAACTTTAGAAATAAACAAAAACTAACCTCAATAAACATAACCTAATTTTAATCATGAGTGAAAGACGCAGAATGAAAATCAACCTCAGTTTGGATTAAAAATACGGAAAATCACTATTTCACGCTAAACTAGGCTCTGTAGAGAAAAATGTTATAATTAAAAGTTATAGATCTTTTTATTTCCTATAAAATTTACTATATACACTTTTGTCGTAAAATGCATACTAAGGCCGAAATCTTAAAAAAATCAATTTTTCACACGTTTTCGTGAGAAAAAATCAGAAAATCGCTAATTACTGCTAAACTAAGCGTTATACAAAAAAATGTTCGAAATAAAAGTTGTAGAATTTTAAATTCTCTACAACTTTTGTTATATAAAGTTTTGCGCTACAATGTATATTAAAGCCGTAATCTTAAAAAAACAACGTTTTTACGTGAAAACAGCCTCACCAAGAAATTCAGCAAAAATGGGACCTACCCTATCTTGTAGAGAATAAAAAACTGAATAAACCTGGTGATTTTAAAAAAAATCGTAGGACCAGTTTTTGAGAAAATCACAAAAAAGTGAAAAATTATACGAATAAACTACTACTTCCGGTTGACCGATTTTGATGAAAATGTTCGTGTCGGGTCCGGTAGTGGTATGTAACTTAAGTTTCAAGTTTTAAGTTCGTACGATGTTCCGTTCTTGAGATATTTTGCACACACACACGTGCGCGCGCGCGCACACACACACACACAAACACACACATATACACGCACGCACGCGAGCACACACACACACGCACGCACGCGAGCACACACGCACGCAGACACACACACACACACACACACACACACACACACACACACACACACACACACACACACACACACACACAGACCAATCGCTAAAAACATGGTTTTTTGGATTCAGGGGATCTGTTTACGTGTAGATCCGGTGAAAACTCGATTTCTTAAAATCGACATGAAAACAATACTTTCCTTCCTATTTATATATTCATAAATAGGCAAGAGAGAGTAAAATATATTAGAATGTAATGATGTGATAACAAATTCACTAGAAATTTAACTCAGTTTGTCGTATGAATGTACGATAATATCTTTATGAATGGACTGAGTTTTTCATATTTTCTCGCTACGGATATAAGCTTACTAAGTAGCTAATTTTTTTTTTAGTTGATTAATGCGATAGGCTTTTCTCCGTTAATGTTAGCACCCTTTTTGCGTGGCTTTTTATAAAAGCCTACTTATTCATATTCTGTTATCAACATTAGCCAGGCGCAGAATGACTCAATTATATTTTATTTATTAAAATTCATCTCAGCATAATCATTACAAAAGAAAATCAAATTTCCATTCAAAATGCGTTTAAGTATAGTACGTTTCCTTTAGGAAGAAGCTTGTAAGGGGAGGGCGAGTAGGTAGAGTAGGGATAGTTTCAAGGGGGCAAGTGTTGTCTCCTTCTCACTTAATGATCATTCCCTCTCTTTCTAACTGTATACTACTGTTACAACTAGGAGGTGCTTCCCCCACCACTAAACAGAACAGCTCAGCGGCACACAGCGTTGGAGGGAAAGCTTCTAGCTAGAACAAATGACCTATACTTTGCTTATTTAAAAGCAACGGTAAAATCGTTGGTGAATTTTTATGTAAAACCTGTTATTTTTACTTTCTCTTGCCTATATGAATGTATAGGAAGGAAAGTATTGTTTTCATGTCGATTTTAAGAAATCGAGTTTTCATCGGAACTACACGTAAACAGATCCCCTGAATCCAAAAAACCATGTTTTTAGCGATTGGTCTGTCTTGTGTGTGAAAAGAATATCTCAAGAACGGAACATCGTAAGAACTTTAAACTTGAAACTTAAGTTACATTACCACTACTGGACCCGACACATACATTTTCATTAAAATCGGTTAACCGGAAGTAGTAGTTTATTCGTGTAATTTTTTACTTTTTTGAAAATTTTTCAAAAACTGGTCGTACGATTTTTTTAAAAATCGTCTCATTTACTTAATTTTTTATGCTCTACAAGATAAGGTAGGCGCCATGTTTGTTGAAATTCTTGATGAAGCTGTTTTCACGTAAAAAATTTTGTTTTTTTAATATTGCGGCTTTATTATACATTTTACCGCAAAAAAGTTGTAGACAATTTAATATACTACAACTTTTATTTTAAACATTTTTTTATAACGCTTAGTTTAGCGGTAATTAGCAATTTTCTGTTTTTTTCTCACGAAAACGTGTGAAAATCTATTTTTTTAAGATTTCGGCCTTAGTATGCATTTTACGACAAAAGTGTATATAATCAAATTTATAGGAAATTAAACGGTCTACTACTTTCTTTAGAGAATTTTTCTCTACAGAGCCTAGTTTAGCGTGTAAGAGTGATTTTCCGTATTTTTAAGCCAAACTGAGGTAGATTTTCATTTTGCGTCTTTTACTCATGATTAAAGTAAGGTTATGTTTTTTGTTTATTTCTAATGTTTTATTACTAATGTTAGGTTATATTGGTCATTATTTGCATTGGCAAGAGAAAGTTGTGTGTTTCACACCAGATATTTTCCTTATTTTTCAAAAACGGTTTCTACGACTTTGGCGTTCTTTTGCCCTATATAAATTTATGTATGGAAGGAATTTTTTTTCGAAATCAGTATTCACCGGATATACACGTTTTCAGGCCCTCTCACCCTCAATAAAACATGTATTTAGCGATTGGTGTGCTCGGGTGTGTGTGTTTGTTTGTGAACTAATAATAGCGTACAAAATTTTATTGAAACTTGGTACCTAGGTACCACTAGATGATTTCTTTTCAAATTTTGGAATGTAGGTTCAAATTTTGATCGAGAGTTAGTTAAGAAAAAGAGTAGTTTCTGGCGGCGGTTTAGTTCTGAACGTTTTGTACGCAGATTAAACAATATTCATGTCACCGACACCCCTTCTAATTAATCATTTACTGTGTTGCCGGCCTTCAATAGTCCTCCCGGCCTTTGACGGCATACCGACAAAGCTTTCGGCTGCGCACCGCAAAGGCCTTTGTCATCAAGGCCAAACCAGTAGCCGTTCTCTACCACAGCGCTCTCGGCGACTATTTAAAGAGCGCTGCACTGAGCAGGGATTAAAATGCGATCAAGACACCGAGGATTCACTACCGATCCAGACAACGACAAGACGTCCACCACGGCACACGGCTGCCGGACTCCAGCGAGAACTAATCGACGACCCCGCAAGAGAGAAGATGATGCTTCCGCTCGCCGTCCCGTCACCGTAAGCCGACGACCGGACCGTCATCGCCCGCTGTCACGAGCGATGCCCACAGCGGTCCCTCGACCGAGCCTTACGCCCACCGGACCCAAAGAAGCAGCCATCGACGTACTACTGCGAGGGAAGAAGATGACGTCTCCGCTGGACGACGACACGCCGTGTCGCCCAGCTCCTCGACCGCCACGACGACTACCGCTTAAACGGCCCTTTTCAGGGTGACCAAATTAATAAGGTTCGCTTTTAATGTTGCCATCCGGTGACACTGAAATAAAATTATTAATCAAAAATTTATGAATTTGATTAATAAATATGTAACGAAAATCTTAACATATGTATTACATATAATTAGCCATTAATTATGTTGCTAATAAATTAATGTATTTAAAAAGAAAATAGTTTATTTTAAATATCCGTTAAAAGTAATCGTTGTTCAAATAAAAGAAAACAATCAATTAAATGTAACCATTAGCTCATAAATATATATTAATGGTACCAACATAACAGTGATACATTTTTATGTATTTTTGTGTTGGCAAAATTTTAGTAAATGTTTATGTGGGGTAAAGTTCGTTAGTTGTCTAAATAGCCAATTAAATGTAAAATTAATGCGTCGGTGTTTAAGTAAGCAATCACTACACCATGTATTAACTTGTATTGTGTGTGATAATTGCTTACACGTGTCTTGTAATTTTTAACGGAAAATGAGACCTTCGAAAGTTAAAAGAAGGGTTCTCATTGGCCCGACGTCATACACAAGGGGGGTTGTACCGAGTTTTTATATAGAGGGCAATTTTAATTTTTCAGGGATTTTGTCATTAATTTCAATAGATTATAGTTTGATTTCGATACAGTTTGACGTGATGTAAAGAGAGTTAAGTGTAATTAATAGAATATAACAGTACAGTATAATACCGATTATCCCGAATTGGGGGGATAACTATACCGGATAACCGGAAAACACGGATAATACAACCCAATTCGGTCGATACCACTTACGTCATAAACAAAACCACCAGTTACGCGTATGTTTTATTCTACTGATTAATACATGTTAATACTATCGGATATCGGAAATAAATAAACAAATTTTATTGAAATAAAAATATTTACTACATAAATTTATATAAGTCTTACTTTAAACTACGAAACAAAACAATCACAAAAATCTGTTATTTTACTTTGTTTTATTTTATGCCACAATATTTTTTCTTTTATTTTTCTTATATAACCACGAATATGTAAAATGTCCACGTAATCTGTGTCATCCTGATTTTCCATAAAAGTTAGTAATGTTTCGGCACCGGTTAAAGCTTCTTTGCAACTTATTTTAGGAGCTGGTAACGTGCTCGCCTCTCATCACGCGGTCTTGGGTTCGAATCCCACTCGGGCATGGCATTTTTTCATACGTTACAAAAAATTCATTTCATCCTTCACCGTCTGCATTAGCAGCAATTAGCAAAACAGTCAGACGTTAAACCAAAAAAAAAAAAAAATTTCTAGTGATGGCACGGTTAATCCAAACCCCGGTTAAACGATCCACGGAAAATCGGTACTCTACTGTATTTACATTATTATTTTAGTTATTCAATTTAAAGTTAATTAAAGGCACGGTATTTTGATAATTTATATTTTGAGCTGCGGAGAACTTCAATGTTATGTAGGCCTATCAGGTTTTTATAAAGAAATAATATAAAATTTAATTTGTTAATATTTTGCATCTTGTACTCATCAATTGTTTAAATACTAGGTGAACCTGTGCGGGAAAACCCGCACTAAAGTGTAAACGTACAATTGTCCATGTGAAAATACCGGCTGTGGCAGCTAAAGGCCAACTTTGTTGAATGGTTGGCCTTGGGATTTATTTATTGTAATCGCAAATGCTAAACGGATGGGGAACTGTCTTCTCTTAAATGTAAATAGCAAAGTACCATCCGAAGGGGTTAGATCTAACCTCGGTAGTAATCCTTCTGCCTTTGGCTGCCCCTGTTGTGACTTCTAAATCAAGAAAATTTTCGTACATTCTTAGATTTCCGATGTTACTAATTTTCCAAATTATTTCGGGTTTTATCTAATTGAATTTTGTCTTCGCGCATTGTAATAAGGTATCTGACGAACTGATTCCGTTCGAGCACTTCGAG
This sequence comes from Catonia carolina, assembly GCA_035578175.1. Lineage (NCBI taxonomy): Eukaryota > Metazoa > Arthropoda > Insecta > Hemiptera > Achilidae > Catonia > Catonia carolina. Next base: position 978,050 of record JAQMRL010000006.1, on the reverse strand, counting down.
GCGTGCCTCGTCTCCTTCCTCTTGGTCTTCCCCCTAATGGACGACTATCCATTAAAAAAAGAAAAAGAAAATCAGAGTAAGAGAAAAAATAGGAAATTAATTTCCTGAATATATTATCGAGAAGAAAATGATATCAGTGTGGTTGCCTGAAGAAAATAGTGTTTTGATGATGTAGTTGCTTCTTACATTGTTACTCTACTTAGTTCAAGTAATAACTGAAAAACAACTCTGACCAACCAATACTAAACTTGTCCCCTCTCCAAACTGAAATAGCTGTGCGAGATGTGGGAGGGATAGATAGAGAAAGAGAGAGGCATATACTTCAGTTCGTTGAACTTTCCCTCTCTCCAATCTATTTTAAACCTTTTATTTTACGGTCATAAATCGAAATATTTGATTTTGGATAGTTTTCTGTAAATCTACTCGAACAGACGATTCGTTTGAGCCCACTTTGGGGAAAATCGGTGAAGGTTCAGGTGGTTAAAATCGTGTTGAAAAAAAAACCTGCTCGCTATTAATATACAGGGTGATTCACGAAGATATGCAGAAACTTTGGGAGCCCATTGTACATGTAAAAATAATGAAAAAAATTTATATAAACATGGGTCCGGAAATGCTTCGTTACTGAGTTATGGCTAGCGAAAGATTTCACCTGGATTTCAGCTCACCACGTGAAATGAGGTCTTCCTGAAATTCTGGTAAGGTAGATTAAGGGGGGAATTCAATCGTTTCTTATGGTTTTTGATCTGATAAATTGAATAAAACAGGTCCCAGAACTGTAACTTAAACAGTTTTTGAGAAAACCGGTGTCGAATTCAAAAAATGGAGTGAAAAAAACACGATTTTTCTTCTTTATTTTCCGGTTAATTTTATTTTTTACTGTTATGAATAAAAATTCATTTAATCAAACATCTATTCGCTTTCTGTGTAGGCTACTTTATTTACACCGGTTTGTTCAGAATAAAATTTTCAAAATGTTTTATTCAAAAATTTTAACTGTTTCTTGGTGAAATAACAAAGTTATTTTTGCCAAAGATGAAAAAATGTGTTTTTCACTCCATTTTTTGCATTTGAGACTGGTTTTCTTAAACTTTTTAACTTACAGTTCTGGGACCTATTTTATTGAATTTATCAGATCAAAAACCATAAGAAATGATTGAATTCGCTCCTTAATCTACCTTATTAGAATTTCAGGAAGACCTCATTTCACCTGGTGAGCTGAGATCTGGGTGAAACTTTCGCTAGCCGTAACTTGGAAACGAAGCATTTCCGGACCCATGATTATATAAACTTTTTTCATTATTTTTACATGTACAATGAGCTCCCAAAGTTTCTGCATATCTTCGTGAATTACCCTGTATAGATAATTAAATTATTTCAATACTATCATAAAATTAATATAAGTTATTTTTATTTTTGGTCTGCATTTCATGAATGTTTTCATTCCTCTCAATTATTCGATCGAACATCACATCTTTGGAAAGATATTGTTTTTCTTTAGTTTTAATTTTGTTTTTAATTGTATGTTACCATACAAATTTTTAATGGTACACATACTTATTTTAGTACACAATGTACGTACGTATTTGGATATTAAGGTAGAAATTTATAGAAGAGTAAAAAATGAGTTGGCCAAAGCAATAAGAATATTAACTACTTATTCATGCATGTATTCAAGTAGATATCTCATATTTCTTGTTGTAAAGTTCCACTTGAAAATAAGAAAATTAAATCTACATGAGGTAGAACCCAACTACAGTTATACATCTATCTCCTTACTTAGGTATTATCCAACCATTGCTAGGGTACAACGGGTTAGACCTACATGTTATACATACTCTTACAATATAAACATTTTTATTTCTACTTCGGTCTTGATTAAATTTTATATTACATGTATCATTTGAGCATGCGCAGTACAATACATTTATAAGTACCAGTAATGTTTTCATGATTTTAAAAAATTATTACTTGTCACGTTTTTCATAACAGGCAGGTGGCGTGTTAAATTATTTACACTCCATCTGCTAGTTCCAGGGCTATAAAAAATATACTCACACAACTTTCTCTTGCCAATGCAAATAATTAACAATAAACTTAACATTTTTTTTAAAAATTCCTAATATGTGTACGTTGCAATCTGTTGAATTGAGAACGATAAGCAACCCCATGACCCAATGAGATGAGGATGATGTGTATGACGGGTAAATGAGACTGTGTAGTCTTGTACTAACCCAGGCCGACCATTTCTGAGTGAGTATGGTTAATTGAACCCCAACCATCAAAGTACACCGGTAACCACTGTCTAGCACTGAAATCCGTATAAAAGTAACTAACCTCTACTAGGATTTGAACCAGGAACCTTCGTCTCCAAAAATCAGCTGTTAACAGCTGATTTTGGCGACGACTTTACCTCTAGACCAACCCGGTGGGTTATTAACTTAGCCACTATAAACTTAACATTAACAATAAAACATTAGAAATAAACAAAACACTAACCTCAATAAACATAACCTAATTTTAATCATAAGTGAAAGACGCAAAATGAAAATTAGTTAGTTTGGCCAAAATACGAAAAATCACTCTTTCACGCTAAACTAGGCTCTGTAGAGAAAAATTCTCTAAATAAAAGTTGTACATCTTTTACGTTTTTACGTGAAAACAGCCTCACCAGGAACTTCAGCAAACATGGCGCCTACCCTATCTTGTAGAGCATACAAAAATAAGTGAACCAGGCAATTAAAAAAAAAGTAGGACCAGTTTTTGAGAAAATTGCAAAAAAGTAAAAAATTACACGATTAAACTTCTACTTTCGGTTGAACGATTTTGATGAAAATGTTCGTGTAGGATCCGATAGTGGTATGATACTTAAGTTTCAAGTTTCAAGTTCGTACGATGTTTCGTTGTTGAGATATTCTGTTAACACACACACACACACACACATACACACACACACACACACACACACACACACACACACACACACACACACACACACACACACACACACACACACACAGACAAATCGCTGAAAAACATGTTTTTTGGGTTCAGGGGGTCTGAAAACGTGTAAACCCGATGAAAACTCGATTTCGAAAAATCGACATGAAAACAATACCTTCCTTCCTATATAGGCCTATTCATATAGGCTAGAGAAAGTAAAAAATATTGTAAAAATGGAAAACAAATTTAGTGTAAATATATTCGTGTAACCAACATGAAGGTTGTGTGAATATAGTTCTTTGATAGTATCAGATGTGAAATGTTGCACATAGTTTCAAATTTCAAGTTCGTACAATGTTTCGTTGTTGAGATATTCTGTTAACACACACACACACACAAACACACACACACACACACACACACACACACACACACACGCGCGCGCACACACACACATACACGCACACACACACACACACTCACACACTCACTCACTCACACGCACACGCACGCTCGCTCGCGCGCACGCACACACACACGCACAAACGCGTGCGCGCGCGCGCACACACACACACACACACACACACACACACACACACACACACACACACACACACACACAGACCAATCGCTAAAAACATGTTTTTTAGGTTCAGGGGGTCTGTAAACGTGTATATTCGGGTGAAGAGTGTATTTGTTAAAATCGAAATGAAAACAGTACTTCCCTTCCTATAATAATATATTCATATAGGCAAGAGAAAGTAAAAATGGAAAACAAATTTAGTGTAAATATATTCGTGTAACCAACATGATGTTGTGTGCATGTAGTAGTTGACCTTTGGTATAGTATCAGATGTGAAATGTAGCACTTACGCCGAACGGTGCCTTTATGTTATGTCTAAGTAATGATAACATGTTTAGGGAATGCCCAAAGGGTTAGTACATCTATTTCAGAGGTGAATTCAGAGCCGGCCAGCCAAGGGATGAAGGGAGGGAGAGAGAGAAATGTTATTAATTAGTTAAGTTGTAAACGTACGAGTACGTAGTGGTAACCTCTCTAGTGTGGAGTAGATATTCTTGTATCTAATTTCTTATAAAGCAACAAATGTCCGTCCGTCCTTCCTCAACAATTAAATTACAATTTTCGTCCCTCTCTCTCTCTCTCCTCCTTTCTCTTTTTCAACTTATTCTCTTCTCTTCATGCGTTCTCAACATTAACGTTTTCCTAACATGTTTACTTCATTAAATTTAATATCTTCAAACGGCCAATCACTGTAGTCTAGTGGTTACCGTGCTAGATTATAAAAGGTCATTGGTTCGATTACTAGCTGAGAGCCAGAAATTGTAACAAATTAAAACCACCAATTCCAGACAGGAATTTTAAATATTTTATTATTTATTATTGCTTTCATTGTTGTGGTGTTCTTTTGTTCAAATTCTCTGATCACGCCGTTAATAGGAAATTAAAAGATCTACAACTTTTACTTTAAGCATTTTTTTGTACAGTGCCTAGTTTTTGCGTGAAAGAGCGATTTTCCGTATTTTTAAGCCAAACTGAGGTTGATTTTCATTTTGCGTCTTTCAATATATAATTAAAATTAGGTCACGTTTATTGAGGTTAGTTTTTGTTTATTTCTATTGTTTTATTACTAATGTTAGGTTTATTGTTAATTATTTGCATTGGTAAGTGAAACATGTGTGAGTGTTTCACACCCGATTTTAGGGTTTTTTTTGTAGTAAAACAGGCAACCTTGCATAGAAGTAAATGTGGATACAAATTAGATAACGATTGCGTCGAGGTAGCTGTATTTCCCTCTCTAAACAATAATAGATGGAGTGAGAGAAATAAAAATTTAAATATATAATTAATTTAGTATTGAACGATGAATTTGTCGATGCATTATTTTAGATTAGAAAGTTTGTTTATTTAATTTTTCATTTTATGGTCCTACAGATTAAATTGAAAAAAAAAAAATGGCAGTAGCTAGAAATTTTCGAAGAGGAAGGTTCCTGGTTCAAATCCTAGAAAAGGTAGTTACTTTTATACGGATTTGAATACTAGACAGTGGTTACTCGTGTACTTTGATGGTTGGGGTTCAATTAACCATACCCTCTCAGGAATGGTCAACCTGAGTCTGTACAAGACTACACCTCATTTACACGTCATACAGATCATCCTCATCTCATTGGGTCACGGGATTGCTTCATGTTCTGAATTGAACAGATTGCAACGTACACATATTAGGGATTAAAAAAAAAAGAGCTAGAAAAACCCAACACCGATAAGTTCGTTAAGTAAACATCGATAAGTAAAGGTTCATTTTCTTATCTTTAACCACTCTCTGGAAAATATACCTAAAAATCTGGTGTGAAACACTCACACAACTTTTTCTTGCCTATGCAAATAATAAACAATAATCCTAACATTAGTAATAAAACATTAGAAATAAACAAAAAACTAACCTCAATAAACATAACCTAATTTTAATCATGAGTGAAAGACCCAAAATGAAAATCGACCTCAGTTTGACTTAAAAATACGGAAAATCACTCTTTCTCACTAAACTAGGCTCCGTGGAGAAAAATGCTCTCAATAAAAGTTGTAGATCTTTTAATTTTCTATAAATTTAATTATATATACTTTTGTCGTAAAATGCATACTCAGGCCAAAATCTTAAAAAAATCAATTTTTACATATTTTCGTGAGAAAAAACAGAAAATCGCAAATTACCGCTAAACTAAGCGTTATACAAAAAATTGTTTGAAATAAAAATTGTAGGATTTTAAATTCTCTACAATTTTTATTATATAAATTGTTGCACTAAAATGCATATTAAAGGCGTAATCTTAAAAAAACCACGTTTTTACGAGAAAACACCCTCACCAAGAATTTCAGCAAACATGGCGCCTACCCTATCTTGTAAAGAATAAGAAATTGAGTAAACCAGGCGATTATAAAAAAAATCGTAGGACCAGTTTTTGAGAAAATCGCAAAAAATTAAAAAATGATACGAATAAACTACTACTTCCAGTTGACCGATTTTGATGAAAATGTTCGTGTCGGGTCCGGTAGTGGTATGTATTTTAGGTTTCAAGTTTCAAGTTCGTACAATATTCCGTTCTTGAGATATTCTGTTCACACACACAGACACACAGACCAATCGCTAAAAACATGTTGTTTGGGTTCAGGGGGTCTGAAAACGTGTAAATCCGGTGAAAACTCGATTTCTTAAAATCGACATGAAAACAATACCTTCCTTCCTATATATTCATATAGGCAAGAGAAAGTAAAAATTGTAAATTTAACATTGGCGGAATATAAAGTACAGTGTCACCTTAAGTTGCTGTTGACACGGATCTATCCATTATAGGATATGTTTGTAGTAAAACAGGCAACCTTGCATAGAAGTAAAAATGTGGATATGAGTTAGGTAACAATATTGTGTCGAGGTAGCAGTATTTCTTTCTCTAAACAATAAAAGATGGAGTGAGAGAATTAAAAATTTAAATAAATAATTGATTTAGTATTGAACGACGAATTTATCGATGCATTATTTTAGATTGAAAAGTTTGTAACGTAACAAGCGACACGTGAATTAGTTTAATGATTTGCACTAATTGATGCGCTGTCCCCGACCCATTCATTGACAGTCTCTAACTCTGGTGTGCATTAATTAATGAGAGTATTTGAACGTTATTTTGTCAATCGTACATTCAGGAAACGTCGCTTATCCAGAGTGAGGTATTGCATTTATTTATCTACGCATTTGTAAATTGTGAACTGTTAACACTCTTTCATTGGATTCGTGGTAAACCATTTTTATTATTCCTCATTTATTTAGATAAACACTACAGGGTGCTCATAAAATTTAATTATTAAATACTTTTAATGTTTCGAATATCTGTTTACTTTCTCTTGTCCAATACTTACTGAGTGATTCAAAATGGTTCAGAACTATTAGGCATTCTCTCTGTACCTAAATCTATAGCTAAAAGTCTTGTATAAAACACTCACACGACTTTCTCTTGCTAATGAAAATAATAAACAATATAACCTAACATATTTTTAAAAACTCCTAATGTGTGTATACGTTGTAATCTCTTCAATTGAGAACAATAAGCAATCCCATGACCCAATGGAATGAGGTGTACAGTCTGAGAGAGTATGGTTAATTGAACCCCAACCATCAAAGTAACCGGTAACCACTGTCTAGTATTCAAATCCGTATAAAAGTACAGTATTCAGATGAACTAATGTCCCCTAGCAGTGGGAGTGAGAGAATGCATAACGCTCTCACTCACACAAGCCATATCCGCCATTCCAATAACATTGTCGTATAATTTTACTCATTGTTGTGAGCAAACGTTTATGCATGCAGTCAACTAACAAGCAAGATAACGACTGTAGTATGTTTTCAGATTTGGATTACAACGGTAAAGACCTTTGAGCGCATGCGTAGTTATGCCACATATCTCCCTCTCACTCGCTCGGCTATGGGACATTAGTTCGTCTGATGCCTGTAACTACCTTTTCTAGAATTTGAACCAGGAACCTTTGCCTCCGAAAATCAGCTGTTAAACAGGTGACTCGCGGCAACGAATTTACCTCTAGATCAACTCAGGTCAACCTAACATTAGGAATAAAACATTAAAAATAAACAAACAAAACTAACCTCAAAAACATAACCTTATTTTAATCAAGAGTGAATGATGCAAAATAAAAACCTACCTTAGTCTTGCTTAATAATATGGAAAATACCGCAAAACTAAGCGTTACACCAAAGAAATGTTTGGAATATAGTTATAGATTTTTAAATTGTTTACTTCTTTTATTATATAAATTTTTGTGCTAAAGTGCACATTAAGGTAATAAAACAATTTTTCTACGGGAGCACAACCTGCCCAAGAATTTCAGCAGACATAACACCTATCCTGTCTCGTAAAGCATAAAAAATGTAGTAATTGAGGCGATTTTTTTAAAAAAAAATCGCAAAAATGTTAAAAATTACACGAATTAACAACACTTCTACTTGACCGATTTTGATGAAAATGTTCGTGTCGTGTCTTCTAGTAGTACCTAACTTGAGTTAGAAGTTTCAACTTCGTACATTGTTCCGTTCTTGAGATATTTTGTTCACACACACACACACACACACACACACACACACACACACACACACACACACACACACACACACACACATACACACACACACACGCACATGCATATACACACACAGATCAATCGCTAAAAACATGTTTGTGTTGGTTTCAGAAGGTCTGAACACGTGTATATCCAATGAAAATTCGAATTGTGAAAATCAACATGAAAAGAATACATTCCTTCCTTTATATTCATATAGGCAAGAGAAAGTAAATATTTGAAAATAATTAAAGAACATAATTTAAAGAAAGCTACAACAATGTAGTTTGGATAAAATAATATTTATTAAAATTAAATTACTAAACCTTCAATAAGTAGTACAATACATGTGCTACCATACGCTGTAGTTTAATGGTTTTTTTTTGTAACGAATACATAAATAAACTTAATCTTGCTGTGTTACTTTTAGTAATATAGATAAGAAATGCGGTTAAAGACAAACAAATAAAAAATGCAGAGATACTTATGTATTCAACAAGCCGAGAAAACAATTTTATAAATCTGGAATAAATTAGATTAAATAAAAATTTATGTAATTCATGTCTAGACTGGGCAATCGATTTTCTATAAAACTTTAGTGAGAGGGTAGAACCTCATTGTAAATATGTCATGAAAACAGGCAAAAGTATTTAAACGTAACTACCAGTAAACATAACGGTACGACAAAAGTACTGAATGTGCACCCAGTTTTATGATCTATTAAAAAAAGGGTAACTTAATTATTGTAATAAACTCCGCTATATTTTGCATTTTTAGTAAAAACTGAAAATAAATTTCAACATAAAAATTTTCTAAAATTGTAAAACGTATGCAATAAATCATACTGTTATTTTGCAAGTAAAATTTTTTATTTCAATGGTTCCCGGTTGTAACGCCGTCTGTTATACCGCGGGTTCAATTATGTCCCCCATGCTTTTTTTTTTTAGCTTTTATTTATTATCGGTAACTGTACATGTTGACAACTACCCAAATTGATCGCAGCTTTTTGCTGTATTTTTTTTTGACGTGGATTAGACATGAGTTTGAACAGGGACCCCCAGTAGAGTTTGTTCATGGATAGCTGTCAACTGGTCACCATACAAAGTCGCTTGCCCAACCGGTGTTACTTAACAAATAATAGCGACTTTGTACCAGCTGACTGATTGGGCTGGCCCAAAGGCCCTGCTATAGAATTAAAAAAAAAAAAAAAACAGTAGCCTACTGTATATAATATTATTTTCTCTTGCCTACATGAATACATAGGAAGGAAAGTATTGCTTTCATGTCGATTTTTCGAAATCGAAATTTCATAAGATATACACGTTTTCAGACCCCCTCAATCCAAAAAACGTGTTTCTAACAATTGGTCAGTTTGAACAAAATATCTCAAGAACGGAACATCGTACAGAGTTGAAACTTGAAATTTAAGTTAAATATTTACAAGAGGACGGGGCACAAATATTTTTTATTAAAATCGGTCAACTGGAAGTAATAGTTTATTCGTGTAATTTTTTACTTTTTTGCAATTTAATCAAAAGAGGCTCCTACAATTATTTTTTTAAAAATCGCCTCACTAAATGTTTAATGCTCTATAAGATTGGGTGGGAGGCTGTGGTTTCGTTAAAAAACTGTTTTTTTAAGATTGCGGCCTTAATATGCATTTTAGAGCAAAAATATTGTGACAATATCGAAAAGATGGTTCGCGAAGGTTCTAGTACTCATTCATAAAAATATTAAGAGTAGATAATAGAGTGAAAAAGGAATAATAGGACAAAAATAACAATAACACAATAGTAACAATAAAAGTACGCCTATTATAAAAGGGTATTTCTGTACACCGGAGGTAAAGGGCACTATGTCCATTTTTTTCAAAATTGACTTTTTTACATAGTTTTATATAACTTTTTGTGCTCTTCTTAGAGGTATTTTTTTTTTTTTTTTTTGTTTAACGTCCGACTGTTCTGCAATTACTGCTAATGCAGACGGTGAATGATGAAATGATTTTAATGAAATGAAATCTTAGAGGTATACAGCACTATGTCCTCCACCTAATAATACTGGATTTAGTTAGTAGGAAAGGGCACCAAGTCACATGACTTGGTGCCCTTTCCTCCTAACAAAAATCCTAAAAGATAAAGATGCTTGGAACATTATAATACCAACGTAGAGAGCACTCACTGTATGGACATGTAGCTTTTTACTTTGCATTATTATTAATTTCTCAGGCACCTTGTCCATATAGTGCTTTATACCTCTAATATTGTAAAATTATACCTAATGTTGTTACACCATCACAAGCACCATGTCCGTCCACCTAGTGCTTTTCGCCTCCTACACGAAACATCTTTCACACATTTTTCGACATAGTGCTTTGCCTTAAAGGCATGAATAATTAAAAAAAAATTATTGCAAAAATAAAAGGCTCCAAGTCAAGTAATTCTAAAACTATGAAGAAATTTAAAAAAATTGAGAAATGGGTGTTAAAGAGCCTTAAATTATTAATAAAATGCCATAAATTAAGTTTGAAAAAAATTCATTAAAAAAGTGCTAGATAAACAAACTTAGAAAAAGCATTCATTGAACTCTGCTGTAAAATTAGCATATTGTGACATGGTGCCATTTACCTCTGGTGTACAGATTTGTGTACAGCTGTTTATGAAAGGGTCGACCTGTAACACTTCCCATTAGCAAAAGATCTTTTGTTGACTTGTTTACAATGGATTTTTCTAGCACTCATTTATAATTTAAGGTATTTGTTAAATTAATACGCCGGATGATAAGAATATTTTTTTAGTCTAGTTAGTAGACGCTACCACTACAAATGTATCAGCTGTGAAATACTACTAACTCATGCATTCTCCCACTACTATAGCAACGCACCGCATTCCTTACAACTACACGGACCTGTGACTCAAGCAGTATATGTGCCTTGATTGTATTACTTTCTCTTGCCTATACGAATATATAGGAAGGAAAGTATTGTTTTCATGTCGATTTTTAGAAATCGAGTTTTCACCGGATCTACACGTTTTCAGACCCACTAAATCCAAAAAACATGTTTTTAGCGATTAGTCTGTGTGTGTGTGTATGTGCGTGTGTGTGTATGTGTGTGTGTGTGTGTGTGTGTGTGTGTGTGTGTATGTGTGTATACAAAATGTCTCAAAGCGAACATTGTACGAACTTGAAACTTAAGTTACATACCACTACCGAACTCGACACGAACATTTTTATCAAAATCGGTCAACCAGAAGTAGTAGTTTATTCGTGTAATTTTTCACTTTTTAGCCATTTTCTCAATAACTGGTCCTACGATTTTTTTAAAAATCGCCTGATTTACTACATTTTTTATGTTTTACAAGATATGGTAAGCGCCACGTCTGCTGAAATTCTTGGTGAGGCTGTTTTCTCGTAGAAAAAAATTATTTTTTACGATTGCGGCTTTAAAATGAATTTTAGGGCAAAATTTTGTATAATAATTTAAGTTGGAGATAATTTAAAACCTACAACTTTTAATCCAAACATTTTTTTATATAACGCTTAGTTTAGCGGTAATTAGCGATTTTCTGTTTTTTTCTCACCAAAACGTGTGAAAAAACAATTTTTTCAAGAATTCAGCATTAGTATGCATTTTACGACATAAATGTACATGTATAATGTATTTATGTATATCATAAAATTTATAGGAAATTAAAAGATCTACGACTTTTATTTAGAGCATTTTTCTATATAGAGCCTAGTTTAGCGTGAAAGAGTGATTTTCCGTATTTTAAAGCCAAACTGAGGTTGATTTTCATTTTGCGTGTTTCACTCATGATTAAAATAAGGTTATGTTTATTGAGGTTAGTTTTTTGTTTATTTCTAATGTTGTATTACTAATGTTACGTTATATTGGTCATTATTTGCATTGGCAAGAAAAAGTTGTGTGAGTGTTTCACACCAGATTATTCCCTATATATTCATATAGGGCAAGAAAAAGTAATAATTTATAATATTCCGTTTTTAATTTTACCAGCGGCCCTAAATTTAGTAGGCCATTACAACATTTACAAATTTAAGAACGAAGAAATTAAATGAAATTTGTGAAAAGATAAAAAGTAATTCGAGATAAAATTTAAATTTAGTTTAAGTTAAAATTTAGAATGGGGTAATTAATAACTGCTTTGTTCACAACTTAAAATAAGTCGTTCACTTTTGTTATTCATCCAAGCTACACTATCTGGGAATACATTCTTATCTTTCTTTGCTCACTCTTTCTCACACGTATTATTTGTCTCTCTCTCTCTCTCGCGCACACTCACACTCACACAAACTTAAGCTTTGCTTTACTTGTGACAATTGGTCTTTAATATTTTTTTTCAGTAATTTTAAATACAATTTCCATTTTATTTAACATATTGTTACTGTTCGTAAAATGCTACAGTCTGTCTGTATCTTGATGGCCTCCCGTCAGAGGGGACCAATTTACGGATTGTAAAACCATTTTAAAAACATACAAATAATTTTTTTTATGTAACTGAAATTTGTCGAAAATGACGCATTTTTACTTTGCCTTGCCTATATGAATATATAGGAAGGAAAGTATTGTTTTCATGTCGATTTTTCGGTATCGAGTTTTTACCGGATCTATACGTTTTCAGACCACCTGCAACCAAAAAACATGTTTTTAGCGATTGGGCTGTGTGTGCGCGCGCGTGTGTGCGTGTGTGTGTGTATGTGTGTGTGTGAACAGAACATCTTAAGAACGGAACATCGTACGAACTTCAAACTTGAAACTTAAGTTACATACCACTACCGGACCCGACACGAACATTTTCATCAAAATCGGTCAACCAGATTTAGTAGTTTATTCGTATAATTTTTCACTTTTTTGCGATTTTCTCAAAAACTGGTACTACGATTTTTTTAAAAATCGCCTGGTTAACTAAATTTTTTATGTTTTACAAGATAGGGTACGCGCCATGTTTTCTGAAATTCTTGGTGAGGCTGTTTTTACGTAAAAAAATTGTTTTTTTAAAGATTGCGGCTGTAATATGCATTTTAGCGCAAACATTTATATTAAAAAAGTAGTAGAGAATTTAAAATCCTACAACTTTTATTTTAAACATTTTTTTTGTATAACGCTTAGTTTAGCGATTTTTTATTTTTTTTCTACCGAAAACGTGTGAAAAAATCGATTTTTTAAAAAACATTGGGCCTTAGTATGCATTTTACGACAAAAGTGTATGCAAACAAATTTAAAGATAGATCTACAACTTTTATTCAAAGCATTTTTCGCTACAGAGCCTAGTTTAGCGTGAAAGAGTGATTTTCCGTATTTTTAAGCCAAACTGAGGTCGATTTTCATTTTGCGTCTTTCACTCATTTCCACTGCGTATGTCCCTCACCAACACATCAAATGCCTTCATCTACTTCAATAACAATACGTATTCACATGTACACACACACACACATAAATATTAAAATCTTCATTAGACTTCCTTTAGGGTTATCATTTTTGAAAATTTAAAAAAATAAATGTAGCTGTGAATATAAATACAAAATATAGTATCAAAATTTTAAGAAAATCCGTTCAGTAGTTTTGGAAATTAGTCTACACAACAAAACACGCTTTGTCTTCATAAATTTACTATAGATTATCCACATTGGTAAGATAAAGTCGTTGTAGTGTTTCACACCACTGTTTTTTTTTTAATCGGTCGCGTAGTTTCGTACAAATAAACAAACGAAGATTATTTCTTTACAATTTTAGTTTTAGATATACTTATTAGATTTTTGTGAAGGAATCGGAAGTGTTTATCATTACTTAAGTAAGAAGTATTACGTAATTTAAATACTATCCGATTTCATTTAGTGAACAAACTTAATTAAAAAGATAACGGAGGTTATGAAAGCATTTTCTTCTTTTGTTTTAAAAGTCTTTTATTATTTAAATAAGTATTCTTAATCTTCTTCTAGATTTGTTGGTTCTTCTTTTCTCATTGGTCTATTGAAATTTGAAGATAAATCATTGTTACTCCAGTGGTTTGTGTAGAAAATATCATTGTTTTCCACATTAAACAATATAAAATAAATTATATTTTATTTATTCTGTTCACTAAAATATAATTTATCTCTTTATATATTTTATTGTTAACCCTTAACGGACTATTTTTTTTTTTTAATTCCTAATATGTGTTCGTTGCAATCTGTTCAATTGAGAACAATAAGCAACCCCATCACCCAATCAGATGAGGATGATGTGTATGACGTGTGAATCAGGTGTAGTCTTGTACAGAATCAGGTCGACCATTCCTGAGAGAGTATGGTTAATTGAACCCCAACCATCAAAGTACACCGGTAACCACTGTCTAGTATTCAAATCCGTATAAAAGTAACTACCTTTACTAGGATTTGAATCAGGAACCTTCGTCTCCGAAAATCAGCTGTAAAACAGCTGATTTTGGCGACGACTTTACCTCTAGACCAACCCGGAGGGTTTAAAAAGAAAATTAATTTTTTTTTAATATTTATTTTTAGCTCTTCTACTGTGATCTGCAGGGCCATTTCTTTAAAAATCGATTTAAGGGTCACTAAACGAATATTATTATTCCTGTAATCGTTTTCGCGTGGATTCCAAAGACATGGATGTTTTCGTAACATTGCAAAAAGTGTAAGATATTACTTTTATTCACGATTTACTTACAGAGTTAAGTTACTTGGTGCAACCAAATGATTTGTCGAAATGATTTGATGAGTAGCTGAAAACAAACGAACTACACACCTTCGTTCGATGTGCGATCGACTGCGACAATTATTCACAATCGATTCTAGTCACCCGCCATGACAAAAATCGAAACCTACTCTACTTTGAAACTTGCGAGTTTAATCGACTACGGCCTAGCCGAATTGTCATTGAGACAATCGATTTTTTACTTGCGGTGAAAATCGTGCTGTTACAATCCGTCACGTCACTCAGGATTAAAGACGGATGTATCCGCACCCATTATTTTTGAACCCACCGGGTTGGTCTAGAGGTAAAGTCGTCGCCAAAATCAGCTGTTTTACCGCTGATTGTCGGAGACGAAGGTTCCTGGTTCAAATCCTAGTAAAGATAGTTACTTTTGTACGGATTTGAATGCTAGACAGTGGTTGCCGGTGTACTTTGATGGTTGGGATTCAATTAACCATACTCTCTCAGGAATGGTCGACCTGAGTCTGTACAAGACTACACAGTCTCATTTACACGTCATACACATCATCCTCATCTCATTGGGTCACGGGGTTGCTTATTGTTCTCAATCCAACAGATTGCAACTTACATACATTAGGGATCAGAAAAAAAATTTTAATGAGCAAAAGTTTGTTTTAATTCGTAATATGTGTACGTTACAATCTGTTCAATTGAGAACAATAAGCAACCCCATGACCCAATGAGATGAGGATGATGTATATGACGTGGAAATGAGACTGTGTAGTCTTGTACAGACTGAGAGAGTATGGTTAATTGAACCCCAACTATCAAAGTACACCGGTAACCACTGTCTAGCATTCAAATCCGTACAAAAGTAACTATCTTTACTAGGATTTGAACCAGGAACCTTCGTCTCCGAAAATCAACAGTTAAACAGCTGACTCGCGGCGACGACTTTAACAACTAGACAAACCCGGTGGGTAAAACAGAAGAGAAAACATACGCGATGAGTTTGGGTGGATTCTGAGCATTTAAAAACAGTTTTCATCCAGGAAAACTTATTTTCTTAAAAAAATAATATTTTTTTACCCCAACCCATAAGTAAATACGTCGGTGACATGAAAATAATTCCGTCAATGAAAGATTAATATAGTTTTCATGGCTATCTGTTTACTACCAGATTTTATTTATTACTTATGGGGCTTCATTCGTCAACCCACAGGCCTTTGTGGTAGCTGGTGAAATACTGCACGTCCTGTTGTCTCTCACTCCTACAACACTAACAATTACTTCTGGCCAACCTCAGAGGAGTGCGTTATACTAACTAAAGTCCAGCCTCTCTTAGTTTGCTCCTAACGTAAACAAATAATGACGTCACTGAGCATGCGCATTATATCAAAATGTGTACACGCTGATTAAAAAGTAACAAAACAAAATACTTTAAAAGTATTTAAATACAAAATACTTTTAAAAGTATTTTTCTAAATGAAATAGTTACGCCTAGATCATATCATGACTGATGTTTTAAATACTTTAAGCACTTATAATTTAAAACATAGTTAACTTAATAAGGATGCGACATCCATAAAGTCACGGACTCAAGCGTGCACCCTGTAGTAGGTGGCTTTTGTTTGTTGACAGACACTAGGAGAAAACTAACAACGGCTCAACTGTAGTTTTCATGGCTATCTGTTTACTACCAGATTTTATTTATTACTTATGGGGCTTCATTCGTCAACCCACAGGCCTTTGTGGTAGCTGGTGAAATACTGCACGTCGCGTTGTCTCTCTTTCCTACACCAACAATTAGGCCTGCTTATGACCAACCTTAGAGGAGTGCGTTATACTAACTAGTTTAATGATTTCCCTAATTTCCCGGTTTCAAGGTGCACGTTAATTTTTTTCCGAAACACTCTAAAAATACTGATGTTCTTTTTCAGATTTCCAGTTCTTTGGAAACTGTCAAAAGTAATAATTATTGGATTAGGGCAGTTTTATAACAAACATGTTGTTCAGGTCATCAGCTAAAAGGCTGTATTGAACCAGAAGAGAATTTAGTAAAGCGGGCGATTTAAAAATAAAATCGTATGACCATTTTTTGAGAAAATCGCAAAAAAGTGAAAAATGACACGAATAAACTATTACTTCCAATTGACGGATTTTGATGAAAGTGTTCGTGTTAGGTCCGGTAGTGGTATGTAACTTAAGTTTCAAGTTCGTACGATGTTTCGTTCTTGAGATAGTCTGTTCAGACACGCGCGCGCACTAACACACAAAGCATGTTGCGCGCGCGCACACACACACACAAACATCTATACAGTTGAGCCGTTCTTAGTTTGCTCCTACTGTCAACAAACAAAAGCCACCTACTACAGGGTGCACGCTAGAGTCCGTGACTTTATGGATGTCGTATTCCTATTAAG
The DNA here is from genome assembly GCA_035578175.1 of Catonia carolina. Classification (NCBI taxonomy): domain Eukaryota; kingdom Metazoa; phylum Arthropoda; class Insecta; order Hemiptera; family Achilidae; genus Catonia; species Catonia carolina. Next base: position 960,871 of record JAQMRL010000006.1, on the reverse strand, counting down.
TTATCTATTTTTTAAATTATAAGTACTTAAAGTACTAAAAACATCAGTCATGATATGATGTAGGCCTAACAATTTCATTTAGAAAAATACTTTTAAAAGTATTTTGTATTTAAATACTTTTGAAGGTATTTTGTTGTTACTTTTTAATCAGCGTGTACACATTTTGATATAATGCGCATGCTCAGTGACATCATTATTTGTTTACATTAGGAGCAAACTAAGAGAGGCTGGACTATATATATGAATATATAGGAAGGAAGGTATTGTTTTCATGTCGATTTTAAGAAATCGAGGTTTCACGGGATCTACACGTTTTCAGACTTCCTGAACCAAAAAAACATGGTTTTAGCGATTAGTCAGTGTGCGTGTGTGTGCGCGCACACACACACACACACACACACACACTTACACACAATTACCTATATATTCATACAGGCAAGAGAAAGTAAAAATAGCAACCTCTTCGTGGGACACCCGGTATTTTAACAACCACCGATTTACTACTTAGATAATATACATTGCAATTTTAAATATGTTTAGAGAAATGGGAAATGTTTTTATTACTTTTAAGTACAGTCACAGATGTTAAAATAATAAAAATAGTATATAGAATAATAAAAATTAATTAAAGTAAAGGGTTAAGAGTAGGCTAGTATAATTAATCAGATAAGGGTTATCATTAAATTAGGGTTTAGTAAAATAAATAAAACAAGAAGTAGTCTAGTCTAGTAATGTTAGTCGTAAAGTACAGTTTTGATTTATTAAACACCTTTTTAATTACTGGTGTCCTTTTGTTTATTGCAACGACTGTACTCAGTTATCTGCTAAATACAGTACTACATCATACTGAGTCATTATTTCGGATAAATTACACCAGATTATCCTTTAATATTACTATACCCTTTTTTACATTTTAAGGTCTTTAAAGTCTTACTGTAGGCTACATCGGACTTTAAAATTACATTAAATGTAAATTTATATTTTAGTGTTTATGTAATTTAGCCGGCGCTGGCATGGAGGCTTACTCCTGGCCTCACCGGGGTATTTAAAATAATCTAGGTTATTTCTTTTCACTCCAAACTTTAATATTTCTCCTTTTTCTCCTCCACCTCCTCCTCCTCTTACTCATACTTATCCTCCTTCTTCACCTCATAATTCTCCTCCTCAATCTCTTTCTTCTCCTCTTCTCCTTTTGCTCCTCCTACTCATACCTCTCCTCCTTCTTCATCTCATAATTATCCTCCTCCTCCTCCTCCTCCTACTTATAACTCACCTCCTTCTTCACCTCATAATTCTCCTCCTTCTTCACCTCATAATTCTCCTCCTTCTTCACCTCATAATTCTCCTCCTCATTCTCCTTCGTCTCCTCTTCTCCTCTTCTCCTCCTCCTACTCATACCTCTCCTCTTTCTTCACCTTATATTTCTCCTCCTCAATCTTCTTCTTTTCCTCTTTTTCTCCTCCTCCTCCTACTTATACTTCTCCTTCTTCTTCACCTCATCATTCTCCTCCTCAATCTCTTTTTTCTCCTTTTCTCCTCTTGCTCTTCCTACTCATACCTCTCCTCCTTCTTCACCTCATAATTCTCCTCCTCAATCTCCTTCTTTTCATCTTTTTCTCCTCTTCCTCCTCCTACTCATACATCTTCTCTTTCTTTACCTCATAATTGTCCTCCTCAATCTCCTTCTATTCATCTTTTTCTCCTCTTCCTCCTACTACTCATACCTCTCCTCCTTCTTCACCTCATAATTCTCCTCCTCAATCTCTTTCTTCTCTTCTTCTCCTCCTCCTCCTCCTACTCATACCTCTCCTCTTTCTTCACTTCATATTTCTCCTCCTCAATCTTCTTCTTCTCCTCCTCCTTCTACTCATACCTCTCCTCCTTCTTCACCTCATAATTCTCCTCAATCTCTTTCTTCTCTTCTTCTCCTCCTCCTCCTCCTCCTCCTCCTACTCATACCTCTCCTCTTTCTTCACTTCATAATTGTCCTCCTCAATCTCCTTCTTTTCATCTTTTTCTCCTCTTCCTCCTCCTACTCATACCTCTCCTCCTTCTTCACCTCATAATTATCCTCCTCAATCTCTTTCTTCTCTTCTTCTCCTCCTCCTCCTCCTCCTCCTACTCATACCTCTCCTCTTTCTTCACTTCATAATTGTCCTCCTCAATCTCCTTCTTTTTATCTTTTTCTCCTCTTCCTCCTCCTACTCATACCTCCTCCTTCTTCACGTCATAATTCTCCTCCTCAATCTCCTTCGTCTCCTCTTCTCCTCCTCCTGCTCAGACCTCTCCTCTTTCTTCACCTCATATATCTCCTCCTCAATCTTCTTCTTTTCCTCTTTTTCTTCTCCTCCTTCTACTCATACCTCTCCTCCTTCTTCACCTCATAATTCTCCTCCTCAATCTCTTTTTTCTCCTTTTCTCCTCTTGCTCTTCCTACTCATACCTCTCCTCCTTCTTCACCTCATAATTCTCCTCCTCAATCTCCTTATTTTCATCTTTTTCTCCTCTTCCTCCTTCTACTCATACCTCTTCTCCTTCTTCACCTCAGAATTCTCCTCCTCAATCTCTTTCTTCTCTTCTTCTTCTCCCCCTCCTCCTCTTCCTCCTCCTACTCATACCTCCTCCTTCTTCACCTCATAATTCTCCTCCTCAATCTCCTTCGTCTCCTCTTCTCCTCCTCCTGCTCAGACCTCTCCTCTTTCTTCACCTCATATATCTCCTCCTCAATCTTCTTCTTTTCCTCTTTTTCTTCTCCTCCTTCTACTCATACCTCTCCTCCTTCTTTACCTCATAATTCTCCTCCTCAATCTCTTTTTTCTCCTTTTCTCCTCTTGCTCTTCCTACTCATACCTCTCCTCCTTCTTCACCTCATAATTCTCCTCCTCAATCTCCTTCTTTTCATCTTTTTCTCCTCTTCCTCCTTCTACTCATACCTCTCCTCCTTCTTCACCTCAGAATTCTCCTCCTCAATCTCCTTCTTTTCATCTTTTTCTCCTCTTCCTCCTTGTACTCATACCTCTCCTCCTTCTTCACCTCAGAATTCTCCTCCTCAATCTCTTTCTTCTCTTCTTCTTCTCCCCCTCCTCCTCCTCCTCCTCCTACTCATACCTCTCCTGTTTCTTCACTTCATAATTGTCCTCCTCAATCTCCTTCTTTTCATCTTTTTCTTCTCTTCCTCCTTCTACTCATACCTCTCCTCCTTCTTCACCTCATAATTCTCCTCCTCAATCTCTTTTTTCTCCTTTTCTCCTCTTGCTCTTCCTACTCATACCTCTCCTCCTTCTTCACCTCATAATTCTCCTCCTCAATCTCCTTATTTTCATCTTTTTCTCCTCTTCCTCCTTCTACTCATACCTCTCCTCCTTCTTCACCTCAGAATTCTCCTCCTCAATCTCTTTCTTCTCTTCTTCTCCTCCTCCTCATACCTCTGCTCTTTCTTTACCTCACCAGTGAAAAAGAGAGACCGTGTCGGGGGTCTCTTTATATAGTGAATCAAAAAAGAATCTTCCCGAAAGACACCGAAATTCGATATAAAAGTCCTTTCTAGAGAAGTCTTATTCAATGTAAACAGGTCAGGTAATCAACCGACCCTTCATGAATAGAGTTGTACAACAAACGCACAATAGCGCACTCCTTTCAAACAAATTTCATGAATAGGCATCCCTTTATAGCCACCCTTATTGTTACTTTTTCATTCTATTATCCTCTCTTTAATATTTTATGAACATTTTACCATTTTACTAGAAATTTCGCAAAACATGCCCTTCTCCGATATTGTCACAATATAATTGGGTGACAATGTTACAAAAAACTCAACAATTTTTGTAGTTCTGGAACTAACAGATCAAGTGCAAATAATTTAACGCGGTTTTCAGTCGCTACGTCTAGATTATTTATCTATGTAATTGAAAAACCATTCTTTTATATATGTTGTATATATATTATATAAATACTATTTCTTAAGAAGTAGGCTAAAAGGAATAATAATTCTAAACTGTTGATGTTTATGACATGAGAATAAAGCTTAACCGAACGTATTTCTCTGTTGCTACAAGAGAGCTTACATAAGGTGAGGAGGGGGTTATAAATTTAGCTAGGACGGTCCAATCAAACTGCTGCTGCTCTTAACCTAGTTTCACTTACTTGTCCTTTACAAGCCAATTTTAACTGAACACAACGGATACGAAACATTTATAAAAATATCTTGTTACATGTAGTATAATATTCAAGTTGTTCTACTATTGTCAAGTGGTTATAAAATTTGATAAAGTACTTTTCAGTTGAGAAGAGCGATTTTAAGAGATATCGGTTCATGTTTTTCCAGTATCCCAGAATATTTATATTTGTTGTTGTTTAGGTCATCAGCCAAAAGGCTGGTTTGAACCCGTAGAGGTTTTACTAAGTAAAAAGAGGAGTGAGGTGGTTTACCATTGCCACAACTCACTGAGTGGAAAAGTATGCTTGTCAGCATGCCGGGCCCTCTGAAAGCACATATTCTCCACTCTGCAAATGACACCTTCACTTCATTCACCACAGGGTCCAACTGTATAATGAAATTCATTACTTTCAGAGGAGATAACTCTGATTAGTGTCACAGTACACCTCTACCTCTTCTCTTCTTAAATGATTCAGTCATTTAATTGGCTGACCATGTGATAAGAAACACAACTATTTATTTTAGCCCTACAACGAACAGATTGAGTGCAAATAATCTGACACTCCACCTGTTTATTATCGGCAGATATTTATATTAGATTTAGAATATTGTACAACAATAATATAATTTACTGAGAAATCTGGTGTAAAACACTCACACAACTTTCTCTTGCGAATACAAATAATGACCAATATAACCTAACATTACCTAGTAATAAAACATTAGAAATAAATAAAAAACTAACCTAAAAAAACATAACCTTATTTTAATCATGAGTGGAAGACGCAAAATGAAAATCGACCCCAGCTTGGCTTAAGAATACAGAAAATCACTTTTTCACGCTAAACTAGGCTCTGCACAGAAAAATGCTACATTTAAAAGTTGTAGATCATTTAATTTACTATAAATTTTATTATATACACTTTTGTTGTAAAATGCATTCTAAGTCCGAAATCTTAAAAACATCGATTTTTCACACGTTTTCGTGAGAAAAAAAAACAAAATCGCTAATTACCGCTAAGCTAAGCGTTTAAAAAAAAATGTTTGAAATAAAATTGTAGGGTTTTAAATTGTCTACAACTTTGATTATATAAATTTTTGCGCTAAAATGCATATTAAAGCCGTAATCTTAAAAAAACAATTTTTTACGTGAAAACTGCCTCACCAAGAATTTCAGCAAACATGGCGCCTACCCTATCTTGTGGAGCATGAAAAATTTAGTAAATGAGGCGATTTTTAAAAAAATCGTAGGACCAGTTTTTGAGAAAATCGATAAAAAGTGAAAAATTACACGAATAAACTACTACTTCCGGTTGACTGTTTTTGATGAAAATGTTCGTGTCGGGTCCGGTAGTGGTGAGTAACTTAAGTTTCAAGTTTCAAGTTCGTACGATGTTCCGTTCTTGAGATATTTTGTATACACACACACAGACCAATAGGTAAAAACATGTAGTTGTGTGCGTTGAGGGGTCTGTTTAGGTGTATATTCGGGTGAAGAATGTATTTGTTAAAATCGACATGAAAACAATACTTTCCTTCCTATATATTCATATAGGCATGAGAAAGTAAAAAAATCTTGTTACATGTAGACTAGTATATTATTCAGGTTGTTCTACTATTATCAAGTGGTGATAAAATTTGATAAAGTACTTTTCAGTTGAGAAGAGCGATTTCAAGTGGTATCGGTTCATGTTTTTCCAGTATACCAGGATATTTATATTAAGAAAAAAAAGCTAATGTTTGTTTAGGTGTTTTGGTAACGTGCTCGCCTCTCATCATGCGGTCTTGTGTTCGAATCCCACTCAGGCACAGCATTTTAATACGTTACAAGAAATCATTTCATCCTCTCACAGTCGCAACCCAACGTCGTCGCAAATGACCACAGTAGTTGATGCGACGTTAAAAATTAACAAACTAAGGTTTGTTTTCATTTTACATCATTAACTCACGATTAAAATAAGGGTATGTTTTTTAGTTTATTTCTAATGTTTTATTAATAATGTTAGGTTAATTATTAGCATTGGCAAGAGAAATTCAAGTGAGTGTTTTACACGAAATTTTTACTTTCTCTTGCCTATATGAATATATAGCAAGGAAGTATTGTTTTCATGTCCATTTTAACAAATTCACTCTTCACCGGATCTACACGTTTTCAGACCCCCTGAACCCAAAAAACATGTTTTTAGCGATTGGTCTGTGTGTGTCTGTGTGTGAGTGTGTCTGTGTGTATGTGTGTCAACAAAATATCTCAAGAACGGAACATCGTACGAATTTGAAACTTGAAACTTAAGTTGCATACCACTACCGGACCCGACATGAACATTTTCATCAAAGTCGGTCAACCGGAAGTAGTAGTTTTTCCGTGTAATTTTTCACTTTTTTGCGATTTTCTCAAAAACTGGTCGTACGATTTAAATTAAAATCGCCTGGTTTACTCAATTATTTATTCTATACAAGATAGGGTAGACGTCATGTTTGTTGAAATTCTTGGTGAGGCTGTTTTCACGTAAAAAAAGTGGTTTTTAAAGATTACGGCTTTAATATGCATAATAGCGCAAAAATTTATATAACAAAAGTTGTGGACTTTTAAATTCTACAACTTTTATTTCAAACATTATTTTGTATAGCGCTTAGTTTAGCATTAATTAGCAGTTTCTGTTTTTTTCTCACGAAAACGTGTAAAAATCGATATTTTTAAGATTTCGGCCTTATAATGCATTTTACGACAAAGGTGTATTAATTAATTTTATAAAAAATAAAAAGATCCACAAACTTTATTTAAAGCATTTTTGTCTACAGAGCCTACTTAAGTGTGAAAGAGTGATTTTCTGTATTTTTAAGCCAAACTGAGGTCGATTTTCATTTTGCGTCTTTCATATATAATTAAAATAAGGTTATGTTTTTTGAGGTTAGGTTTTTATTTATTTCTAATGTTTTATTAATAATGATAGGTTAATTATTAGCATTGGCAAGAGAAATTCAAGTGAGTGTTTTACACGAAATTTTTAATTTAATAATCCCCTCTGAAACTGGAAATTAGCTCACGGATAGGGCAGGCGCAATTGATAAATTATTAATAACAAATTTAATTGGACGAATTTTAGGAACAATATTAGTGTATGGTTAAGTAATCCGGTTTCCACAACCGATATTAATTAAAGCAAAGGAAACGTTGATCGTTCATTGGACTAAAACCACTAATTTCGGTAGATGTAGAAGACGAAGGGGTTTGGAAGCGAAGCGATGCGAAAGTGCAAAGTTTACAATTTAATCTATAATCTCAAGTAAGTAAGTATGTAGGTAGAACTTGAAGAGATTTTAGTAAATAAGGGTTGAATTTAAGGGTTGAATTTGTGTTAGGACTAAGGAAAGTGTGCTAAGGGTGATGACGACCATCCAGTGGGTCCTAACTAAGGGTAAATTATTAATATGATGTTAGACGTCTTAAGTCTAAACTTTATCATTTGCATCCCTTATTGCTTTTACCTTATAATACAATTAATGAGTCAAGTAAATAGACCTTGTTTCATTACAAAATGTCACAACTTACCCACATGGATTAGCCTAAATTTAATTCCATTGATTTTACCCAATAAATATTAATTTAAAAAAAAATCTGGTGTGAAACGCTCACACAACTTTCTCTTGCCAATTAAAATAATGACCAATATAACCTAACATTAGTAATAAACAAAAAACTAAACTCAAAAAACATAACCTTATGTTAATCTTAAGTGAAAGATGCAAAATGAAAATCGACCTACGTTTGGCTTAAAAATATGGAAAATCACTCTTCCACGCTAAACTAGGCTCTGTAGAGAAACATGCTCAAAATAAAAGTTGTAGATCGTTTAATTTCCAATAAATTTTATTATATAGCCTACATTTTTGCCGTAGAATGCATACTAATGCTGAATTCTTCAAAAAATCGATTTGTCACACGTTTTTGTAAGAAAAAACAGAAAATCGCTAATTAACGCTTAACCAAGCATTATACAGAAAAATGTATCAAATAAAAGTTGTAGAATTTTAAATTTTCTACATTTTTTATTATATAAAGTTTTGCGCTAAAATGCATATTAAAGCCGCAATCTTAAAACAACAATTGTTTTACGTGAAAACAGCCTCACCCAGAATTTCAGCAAACATGGCGCCTACCCTATCTTGTTGAGCATAAAAAATTTAGTAAATACGGCGACTTAAAAAAAAATTGTAGGACCAGTTTTGGAGAAAATCGCAAAAAAGTGAAAAATTATACGAATAAACTACTACTTTCGGTTGACCGATTTTGATAAAAATGTTCGTGTCGGGTCCGATAGTGGTATGTAACTTAAGTTTCAAGTTCAAAGTTCGTACGATGTTCCGTTCTTGTGATATTCTGTTTACACACACAAACACACGCACGCGCGCGCGCGCACACACGCGAGTGCGCGCACACACACACACACCAATCGCTACATTTTTTTTGGCTACATGTTTTTTGGGTTCAGGGGTCTGAAAACGTGTAGATCCGGTGAAAACTCGATTTCTTAAAATCGACATGAAAACAATACTTTCCTTCCTATATATTCATACAGGCAAGAGAAAGTACAAATACATTAAAATTTAGGCTGTTCCATATTGTATTGTTCAAAATTGAAAATTCTGAGTATAAAAAATTATAACTGTTACGAATACAGCATCAAAATCGGTAAATATTAGAGAAAATTGAAAATTGCTTGAAGATTAGCGAACAAGTTAGTGCGGTTTACCATCTAATCTATTTTGGATTAAACCTCTCTCTCTTTCTATAATATAGAAATAATATTTTAGAACAATAAACGGTATTTTATAGGACAAGTAATCTCCCAGTTAAAGTAATACATCATCCTCAGGAAAAAGAGAAAATGGAAAAACGATGGTTTGTAAACTAGTAGAAAGGGAAACTGCATTTTCCAGGGAAAACAACGGGAGGAAAAGTAACGATGATAAATAGGCTATGATATTTACAGAACAATTTCTCACAAAGACTGTAAGAGAATTTGTCTTTTTTTTCTGGACTTTCTTCCAATTCACAAACAATATTTTAGAACTCAGATAAACGAAATTCTTTAGACCTATATATTGCTCCGATCTATAAAATATTTTCTTCAAAAATTTCCAATCGTCTTTTCCCCTTCGTATATATACTACGGAAAAATGCAATAATAGAGTCCGAAAATAATTTCCTATAGACCTATCTCCCACATTTATATGAATTTTGGAAAACTCTTTGGTACGCATGAACAAAGTCAAGCAAGTAGGCCTACTATATAGATATTTTCTTCAGGGGGAAAACAGTCTTTTTGGAACTTTATCGAGTTAATAAATTTTCAGTAAATTGACATTTTTCAACATAAATTCAACTGATATACAGGGTGTTTCTAAATAGCCTTTCTGTTACATGTAACACAAAGAAACATATACCGTATGTCTAAAGTCCAGCCTTTCTTAGTTTGCTCCTAATGTTAACAAAAAAAAAATGAAGTCACTGAGCATGCGCATTATATAAAAATGAGTACACGCTGATTAAAAAGTAACAACAAAATACTTTCAAAAGTATTTAAATATGAAATAATTTTAAAAGTATTTTTTTTAAATGAAATTGTTAGGCCTACATCATATCATGTCTGATGTTTTAAGTTCTTTAAGTACTTATAATTTAAAATATAGTTAACTTAATAGAAATACGTCATCCATAAAGTCGCGGACTCTATCATGCACCCTGTAGTAGCTGGCTTTGGTTTGTTGACAGTAGGAGCAAACTTAGAGCGGCTGAACTGTAATTATGATTGAAGTAGCTAAATAAAGAAAATTAAGGATGATATACATAATATTTTTACTTTCTCTTGCCTATATGAATATGTATAGAAAGGAAAGTATTGTTTTTATGTCGATTTTTCCAGATCAGGTTTTCACCGAATCTACAAGTTTTCAGACCCCCTGAATCCAAAAAACATTTTTTTTAGCGATTCGCCTCTCTCTCTGTGTGTGTGTGTGTGTGTGTGTGTGTGTGTGTGCGCGTGTGTGTGTGTGTGTGAATGTGTGTGTGAACAGAATATCTCAAGAACGGAACATCGTACGAACTTGAAACTTGAAACTTAAGTTACATACCACTAGAGAATCCGACATGAACATTTTCATCAAATCGGTCAACCGGAAGTAGTAGTTTAATCGTGTAATTTTTTCACTTTTTTGCGATTTTCTCAAAAATGGGTCCTACGATTTTTTTTAAAACCGCCTGGTTTTCTAAACTTTTTAATGTTCTAGAAGACAGAGTAGACGCCATGTTTGCTGAATTTCTTGGAAGGCTGTTTTCACGTAAAATATTTTTTTTAAGATTACAGCTTTTACGCATTTAAGCGCAAAAATTTATATAATAAAAGTTGTAGAAAATTTAAAATCCTCCAACTTTTATTTATAAACATTTCTTTTGTATAACGCTTAGTTTAGCGGTAATTAGCGATAGTTTTTTCTCACGAAAACGTGTGAAAAATCGATCTTTTATAGATTTCAGCCTTATTATGCATTTTCCGTGAAGAAAGTATAATCGACTTTATAGGAAATTAAAAAATGTACAACTATTACTCATATCATTTTTCTCTACAGAGCCTAGTTCAGTGTGAAGAGTGATTTTCCGTATTTTTAAGCAAAACTGAGGTCGATTTTCATTCTGCGTCTTTTACTCATAATTATAATAAGGTTATGTTTTTTGAGGTTAGTTTTTGTTTATTTCTAATGTTAGGTTATATTGTTCATTGTATGCATTGGTAAAAGAAAGTTGTGTGAGTGTTTCACACCTGATTGTTTTCATTTAAATAATTTTTTTGTCGTAATTAAATGTTTTTGTGGTAGATCTAAACTAGGTCTAAACTATTGAAAAACATAAAAAACCGAAAATAAAAATTTTCTGTCAGAACCATCATAAAGTATCCCCTTAAAGTATCTCTGTGTATGTGTGAGAGTTTAGTCGGATGTAAATATTGAGCGAATGTGTGAAGAGGGAAAAGATGTCGGAAACGAAAATGGAATAATAGTAGAGATAGTTTGAAAAGTCTTGAAGAACCCGTAGCCGTCACAGTGGGTATGAAACACAGTGGGCAACGATTGCATTGAAACGTGACGTGACTTTTAACCCGACTTTTCTAACAGTAATAGAAGTAGTAAAGTTTGGACTGGGAGAACAATCTCTAGCAGAGACTTCTCTCCACTCTGTTCTCTCTTAATCACATTTTCCACACGTCTCGGCGTCTGCCAGTTTGTTCAACTTCGAATCCCCTTCAACTAACCTACGATAAATGCTGGACACTGTTCTCTCTCTTTTTTATGACCATTTTTTTGACATTTACTCAGCTTTGTTCTTGATTTATTGATCAAAGTTTCCGTTCATATTTTCTTATCGTATTTAAAAGAAAAATCGTCATTATGAAGACAATATCTTACAAAATTTCTTTAATTAGCTAATATCCACCGGGTTGGTCTAGAGGTAAAGTCGTCGTCAAAATCAGCTGTTTAACAGCTGATTTTCGGAGACGAAGGTTCCTGGTTGAAATCCTAGTAAAGGTGGTTACTTTTATACGGATTCGAATGCTAGACGGTGGTTACCGGTGTACTTTGATGGTTGGGGTTCAATTAACCATACTCTCTCAGGAATGATCGACCTGGGTCTGTACAAGATTACACCTGGTTTACACGTCATACATATCATCCTCATCTCATTGGGTCATGGGATTGCTTATTGTTCTAAATTGAACAGATTGCAACGTAGACACATTAGAGATTAAAAAATTAATAAATAAATTAGCGAATAAATTTTCTTTTTACGTTTATTAGTTTTCTTTTTCTTTTCTCTCCATTGGTTTCATTTCATTCATCAGATCATTTAATCATTTAATCAGCCGAAAGGTTGATCATTTAGGTTTGAACCCATGATGCAGTATACCTATCTATATAAATAAAATTGTGATTTTGTCTGTACAAATGTTTGAAATGCCCCAAATTTTTTTCTACGCTAAATCTACTAAGTAATCACCGAAAATAAGTTCAGCTGAATTTTTTCTGTTTATATGTTACGGCATCACGCAAAACAGAATCAGAAAAACCGTTCGAAGAACGAGCATTTTAGCTAGTACTATACGAGGTGTGGCTATTAAATAACGAGACTGACGTTGTAAAAAATTTAATTTTAATTTTATACATAATCACTTATTGTCACCTTCAATATACACTCCTTCTCTATCCCTACAACGCTCAATGCGAATTTTTTATTTTTGGAAACAGTACTGGAAGTCATCTTCTGTCAGCTCCTTCAGAACACGTGCCGCTTTCTCTTTTACGGATTCCACAGACTCAAATTTTGTCCCTTTTAATGCAGATTTCACCTTAGGAAAGAGGTAGAAAAGTAAGGAAAAAGGTAAGGAAGAAAGTACCTTCAGTGGGTTTCTGAAGGTTAAACAATTAATCAATATTTACTACCTTGAGGTACTTTCTAAACTACGTCAAAGAGTAAGGAAGAAACGCCCCGAAATGTAGAAGGACAAATGGTTCTCCACCAAGACAATGCGCCAGCTCATTCCGCATTACCTGTCAAGAGGTTCCTAGCCAAGTACAGCATCTCAGTGTTAGAACATCCACTTTATTCACCAGATCTTCCACCATGTGACTTCTACCTGTTCCCTAAGGTGAAATCTGCATTAAAAGGGACAAGATTAGAGTCTGTGGAAGCTGTAAAAGAGAAAGCGGCACGTGTCCTGAAGGAGCTGACAGACGATGACTTCCAGCACTGTTTCCAACAATGGAAAATTTGCATGGAGCGTTGTAGGAAAGAGAAGGAGTGTATATTGAAGGTGACAATAAGTGATTACGTATAAAATAAAAATAACATTTTAAACTATTGTTATAAATAGAAAAAGCATTAATGGTAAATAAATAATAATTACACCATGATGTGAAATGTAACCATAATATTAGATATAGACTACGTGGTATTGTACATTTTGCTCTTATTCTTTCTCTTTTGAACAGATGTGCAACATGTTAAATTATCTGTTAAGTGAAGAGTGATGTTAAAACGGTGTACACTAACAGGAAAATGTAGGCTGAGAGGAAAACTGTATGCCAAAATATTTTGGATGCTTGCCAGACAGATTTCTACCCCGACAGAACACACACAGTGGTTGAGTAACCAAACACACCAGTAAGGTAAATATCGTTACCATGAACACCTTCAAACGTAAATACGTTTTATAATTATCTTAATACGGTTCACATAACGTACACATATTTTTTAATTCTAATTTTTAACATTTTTATTAATTAATCCCGGATTTTACGCATGAATATTTTTTGTGGTGTAAATGTGAAATGATAAACGATCTTAGAGATGATTATTTTATTTTGTGATTATTATTTATTCTTATTTTTCTTTTATTTTCTCTTGCCCTATATGGATATATATGGAAGGAAAGTATTGTTTTCATGTTGATTTTTGTAAATCGAGTTTTTACCGGATATACATGTTTTCAACCCCCTTGAACCTAAAGAAGGTGTTTTTAACGATAGCCTGAGTGTCTATGTGAACAAAACATCTCAAAAAGGAACTTCGAACAAAATTGAAACTTAACTTGGAAATTAAGTTATTGACCATTACAGGACTTGACACGAACATTTTCATCAACATCGGTCAACCTAAAGTAATATTGTTACTTTCTCTTGCCTATATGAATATATAGAAGGAAAGTAAGTTATTGTTTTCATGTCGATTTCAAGAAATCGAGTTTTCACCGGATCTACTCGTTTTCAGACCCCTTGAACCCAAAAAACATGTTTTTAGCGATTGGTCTGTGTGTATGTCAGTGTGTCAGTCTATGTCTGTGTGTGTGTGTATGTGAACAGAATATCTCATCAACGGAACATCATAAGAACTTGAAACTTAAGTTACATACCACAACCAAACCTGACACGAACATTTTCATCAAAATCGGTCGGCCGGAAGTAGTAGTTTTTTCGTGTAATTTTTCACTTTTTTGCGTCTTTCTCAAAAACTAGTCCGATGTTTTTTTAAAAATCGCCACGTTTACAAAGTTTTTTATGCTCTACAAGATAGGGTAGGCGCTATGTTTGCTTAAATTCTTAGTGAGGCTGTTTTCAGGTAAAGAAGTTGTTTTTTTAAGATTACAGCTTTAATATGCATTTTAGCGCAAAAATTTATATAACAAAAATATAGAAAATTAAAAATTCTACAACTTTTATTTGAAACATCTTTTTGTACAACGCTTAGTTTAGCGGTAATTGGCGATTTTCTGTTTTTTTTATCACGAAAGCGTGTGATAAATCGATTTTTTTAATATTTCAGCCTTAGAATGGATTTTACGACAAAATTGCATATTATCAAATTTTTAGAAAATTGAAAGATCTACAACATTTTTGATGAGCATTTTCTCTAGAGTCTAGTTTAGCGTGAAAAAGTTATTTATGTAATTTTAAGCCATACTGAGGTTGATTTTCATTTTGCGTCTTTCACTCAAAAAAAAAAATTAGGTTATGGTTATTGAGGTTAGTTTGTTGTTAATTTTTAATGTTTTATTACTAATGTTAGATTATATTGTTAACTATTTGCATTGGCAAGAGAATGTTGTGTGAGTGTTTCACACCAGATTTTTACTCTTATTTTCTCTTGCCCTAAATAATATAAGCGTTATACAAAAAGTGATTGAAATAAAACTAGTAGGATTTTAAATTCTTTACAACTTTTATTATACAGGGTTACTATAAAAGAATCATCAGATTTTAAAAGGCTGTATTTAAAAAAGTAAAACACATTCAGTAATGAATGATACACGAAAATAATTATAAAATGTCAGAGTTTTAGACATACCTTCACAAATGTTCAATATGAGCCCCTTTCGTCACACGACACACATCCAAGCGGTAATCTAGTTCAGCCCACACATGTGTTAACATTTCCCTATCGATGGTCATAAATGCAGCTGTAATGCGTTCCCGTAGCTCAACTAAAGTTGTTGGGTGTGGTGGCACGTAAACACAATCTTTAACGTACCCCCAAAGGAAGAAATCACAGACCGTGAGATCCGGAGATCTGGGAGGCCATGCAAAGAGCGCTAAGTCTTCATCTGCACATCGCCCAATCCAGCGTCGCGGGAGTTCGTTGTTTAGGTAACTTCGTACTTCAGCATGCCAGTGAGGCGGAGCTCCATCTTGTTGGTATACAAAGTTATTGGAGTCTTCTTTCAGTTGTGGGAACAACCATAACTGCATCATATCGAGATATGAAATACCCGTTACTGTCTTATCCATAAAGAAAAACGGCCCATACACCTTTGTTTTTGAAATTGCGCCAAAAACGTTAAGTTTGGGCGAATCGCGTTCATGTTCCACTACAGCAAGAGGTTGGTCTGCGCCCCATATCCTAACATTATGGCGATTCACCTTACCATTCAAGTGAAATGTCGCCTCATCACTAAACACAAGACGGCCAATAAAATCTTCATCCTCCGTAGCATTATGCGAGGCATTACAACAAAATTCGAATCGTTTCGCGAGATCATCGGGAGTAATTCTTGTAATAACTTTATACGGTACGGTTTCATGCGTAATCGTTTTCGCAAAACCTTCCAGACAGTTTGCTGTGGAATATCGAGTTCCTTACTAGCGCGGGTAGTTGGCTTCTTTGGGCTACTCACGTAACATTCCCTAACTCTGTCTACTGTTTCATCAGATACGCTTTGGACGCCCGGTGCTTTTACCTTTGCACAAACAACCTGTGTCTCTGAACTGTGGATACCGTCGTAGAATGCTTTGGTGGGCTGGTGGTTCGGTCGGTTTCAAACTGTCTCCGGAACGAACGCTGCACGGTAACAACCGATAAAAATTTCGCATACTCTAAAACACAGAATGATTTCTGTTGCATAGACGCCATTTTCGAAACTGAGCTGGTGCTGCTACCTGTCGGCAACCACTTTCAACTACAGCGGCTAACCTAAAACTCTGACATTTTATAATTATTTTCGTGTATCATTCATTACTGTATTACTTTTTTAAATGCAGCCTTTTAAAATCCGAGATTCTTTTATAGTAACCCTGTATACATTTTTGCGCTAAAATATTAAGGTCGTAATCTTAAAGCAAAGGTTTTTTTACGCAAAAACAGCCTCACCAAGAATTTCAGGAAACATGGCGCCTACCCTATCGAGTAGAGCATAAAAAATTAAGTAAATGAGGCGATTTTAAAAAAAATCGTAGGACCAGTTTTTGAGAAAATCGAAAAAAGTGAAAAATTACACGAACAAACTACTACTTCCGGTTGACCGATTTTAATAAAAATGTTCGTGTCGGGTCCGGCAGTGGTATGTAACTTAAGTTTCAAGTTTCAAGTTCGTACGATATTCCGTTCTTGTGATATTCTGTTAACACACACGCACACACACACACACACACACACACCAATCGCTAAAAACATGTTTTTTTTGGGTTCAGGGAGTCTGAAAACGTGTAGATCCGGTAAAAAACTCGATTTCTAAAAATCGACATGAAAACAATACTTTCCTTCCTATATATTCATATAGGCAAGAGAAAGTAATAATGCGGTCTGCCGTTCAAATATTTTTTCTACAAAACTATTTAATTTTTTTTCAGTGAACCAAACTCGGTCGAGAAAAGTTTGCACAATATTTCTTTCATTACTACCACATTACTTCAAAGCATGGAAAATAAAAATAAATCTAAGAAAGAATCATTAATAAAATGTCTTATTTATAAATAATAGAATGTTTTTCTCATTAATTTCCAAGTTGACCCAAAAAGAAAATATTAAGAATGAACTCTGTACTCGTGTCATAATACAAGATAAAAAAGAAATTTAAATAGTAAGGTATATACGACCACAAATTTACTCAGTAGAAATTTTATTTGAAAAACAAAATAATTAAAAAATAATTGCACTTTTTTTAAATGCATATGAATTTAAAATTTATGGTTTCATAAAAATGTGCATTTATTTTACAACAGCAAAATAAGGAGGTCATGTATAATTACTCAAGTTTTATGTTATACGGACAGAAAGATTTATTTAGTTAAATTAATTTTAGTTTATAAACTAAACAAAGATATATAAAATTATCTCAAATTTTTCATTTTTCTTAATGATTGTTTTTAAAATTCATTTAAGAAAGATATTTACCAAAGCGATCATTAATAAAATGTTTTTTTTACTTTTTCTTGCCTATATGAATATATAGCCTAGGAAAGAATGTATTGTTTTCATGTCGATTTTTCTAAATCGAGTTTTCACTGGATCTACATGTTTTCAGACCCCCTGAATCCAGAAGAAAACATGTTTTTAGCGATTGGTCTGTGTGTGTGTGTGTGTGTGTGTGTGTGTGTGTGTGTGTGTGTGTGTGTCTGTGTGTGAACAGAATATCTCAAGAACGGAACATCGTACGAACTTGAAACGTGAAACCTAAGTTACATACCACTACCGGACCCGACACGAACATTTTCATCAAATTGGTCAACCGGAAGTAGTAGTTATTTCGTGCAATTTTTCACTTTTTTGCGATTTTTTAAAAACTGGTCCTACGATTTTTTAAAAATCGCCTTGTTTACTCAATTTTTTATTCTCTACAAGATAGGGTAGGCGGTCATGTGTGCTGAAATTCTTGGTGAGGGTGTTTTCTCGTAAAAACGTTGTTTTTTTAAGATTACGGCTTTAATATGCATTTTATCGCAAAACTTTATATAATAAAAGTTGTAGAGAATTTAAAATTCTACAACTTTTATTTCAAACATTTTTTTGTATAATGCTTAGTTTAGCGGTCATTTGCGATTTTCTGTTTTTTTTCTCACGAAAACGTGTGAAAAATCGATTTTTTTAAGATTTCGGCCTTAAAATTCATTTTACGACAAAAGTGTATATAATATAATTTATAGAAATTTAAAAGATCTACAAATTTTATTTATAGCATTTTTCACTACAGAGCCTAGTTTAGTGAGAAAGTGATTTTCCGTATTTTTAAGTCAAACTGAGGTCGATTTTCATTTTCCGTCTTTTACTCATGATTAAAATAAGGTTATGTTTATTGAGGTTGGTTTTTTGTTTATTTCTAATGTTAGGCTTATTGTTAATTATTTGCACTGGCAAGAGAAAGTTGTGTGAGTGTTTCACACCAGATTTTTTGTATAACGCTTAGTTTAGCGGTGATTAGCGATTTTCTCTTTTTTTCTCACGAAAATGTGTGAAAAATCGATGTTTTTAAGATTTCGGCCTTAGTATGAATTTTATGATAAACGTGTATATAATTAAATTTATAGAAAATAAAAAGATCTACAATTTTTATTTAGAGCATTTTTCTCTACAGAGCCTAGTTTAGCGTGAGAGTGATTTTCCGTATTTTTTAAGGCGAACTGAGGTTGATTTTCATTTTGCGTCTTTCATATATGATTAAAATTAGGTTATGTTTATTGAGGTTAGTTTTTGTTTATTTCTAATGTTTTATTACTAATGTTAGGGTATATTGTTAATTATTTGCATTGGCAGAAGAAAGTTGTGTGAGTGTTTCACACCAGATTTTTAACATTTAGGAGTCTACACGTTGATTGAAAGATACAAATATATTTGTGGAACAACCAGTATTTCTCATGGTGGGTTGGATAAATTGTAGGGTATAGAGAGACGAGGGTGCAGGTTATGTTTAGGAATGACTGGTTATTTTGGGGGGTTGAATAGAGGCTACATGAAATTAACATTACCAACACTGCTACGCTTCATAAATAAACAATAACAATACAAATTCACAGTTCAATTTAAAGAGCTCCAATATAACTGAAAATTATTAAAAAATTGGTGTGAAACACTCACACAACTTTCTCTTGCCAATGCAAATAATTAACAATAAACCTAACATTAGTAATAAAACATTAGAAATAAACAAAAAAACTAACCTCAATAAACATAACCTTATTTTAATCATGAGTGAATAACGGAAATTGAAAATCAACCCCAGTTTTGCTTAAAAATACGGAAAAACACTCTTTCACGCTAAACTAGACTATGTACAGAAAAATTATGAAAAAAAGTTGTAGATCTTTAATTTCCTATAAATTTTATTATATGCATTTTTCTCGTTAAATGCATACTAAGGCCGAAATCTTTAAAAAATCATTTTTTCACACGTTTTTGTGAGGAAAAAAACCAGAAAATTGCTAATTACGGCTAAACTAAGCGCTATACAAAAAAATGTTTGAAATAAAAGTTGTAGCAATTTAAATTTTCTACAATTTTTATTATATAAATTCTTACGCGCGCTCACCCCCCCCACACACACACACACAGAATAATCGCTAAAAACATGTTTTTGGGGTTCAGGGGTCTAAAACGTGTAGATCCGGTAAAAAACTTGATTTCAAAAAATTGACATGAAAACAATACTTTCCTTCCTATATATTCATATAGGCAAGAGAAAGTAAAAACCTGCATGAAATTCGTTAAGTAATTTAGGAGATAAGGGGGAATATACACACACACACACATCGAATTTTATATATATAGATCAACGAAAGTCTAACATGACTACAAAGAAATTTGATAAAATAAAAAAATTTACAATATAAATTTTGCATTTTTACGATCGGGATACAAGACTGAAAGAGATACGTGGTTACTTTTCACAACATACATTACGCACTCTGATATGTG
>JAQMRL010000006.1:888302-940885 GCA_035578175.1 Catonia carolina | reverse complement strand
TGAAAATTACTCGAGCGGCGGGCTACTTTTAAATGAATCACCCCGTATAATAATATTATACTGGCTGATTATTATATAATACGTACTTTTTACTTTCTCTTGCCTATATGAATATATAGGAAGGAAAGTATTGTTTTCATGTCGATTTTCCAAATCGAGTTTTCACCGGATCTATACGTTTTCAGACCCCCTGAACCCAAAAAACATGTTCTTAGCGATTGGTCTGTGTGTGTGTCTGTGTGTGTCTGTGTGTGTGTCTGTGTGTGTGTGTGTGTGTGTGTGTGTGTGAACAGAATATCTCAAGAACGGAACATCGTACGAACTTGAAACTTGAAACTTAAGTTACATACCACTACCGGACCCGACCCGAACATTTTCATCAAAATCGGTCAACCGGAAGTAGTAGTTTATTCGTGTAATTTTTCACTTTTTTGTGATTTTCTCAAAAACTGGTCCTACGATTTTTTTAAAAATCGCCTCATTTACTCAATTTTTTATTCTCTACAAGATAGGGTAGACGCCATGTTTGCTGAAATTCTGGGTGAGGCCGTTTTCACGTAAAAACATTTTCTTTTTAAGATAGCGGCTTTAATATGCATTTTAGCGCAAAACATTATATAATAAAAGTTGTAGAGAATGTAAAATTCTAAAACGTTTATTTCAAACATTTTTTTGTATAACGCTTAGTTTAGCGGTAATTAGCGATTTTCTGTTTTTTTCTTACGAAATTTGTGAAAAATCGATTTTTTTTAAGATTGCGGCCTTAGAATGCATTTTACGACATTAGTGTGTATAATAAAATTTGTAGAAAATTAAAAGATCTACAACTTTATTTGGAGCTTTTTTTTTGTACAATGCCTAGTTTAGCGTGTAGGAGCGATTTTCCGTATTTTTAAGCCAAACTGAGGTCGATCTTAATTTTGCGTATTTCGCTAATGTTTTTTGAGGTTAGTTTTTTGTTTATTTCTAATGTTTTATTACTAATATTAGGTTTATTGTTAATTATTTGCATTGGCAAGAGAAAGTTGTGTGAGTGTTTCACACCAGATTATTATTATTAAATAATATAATATATGTCAGGTAAATAACAATATTCTATCTGACACTTGCTGGTAGGGTGAGTGGCGGAGCGTTTAGCAAGCTTACTGTCGATAAATAAAAGTTTTATTTTCACTCACGTTGGAAGTCCTGCGTCTTACCAGCTGGTACCAGTGGCTTTCCGATGAGTGTTGAGCTGCCGAAGATCTTGAATAAGTGGACTGTATTTAGCGTGGTCCGTTTCCTGGAGTGTCTCCAGCGCGTAAATACGTAGCGATGCGTGAATTTAATAGAGAAATAAATTTATGTAATATAAAGCAGTTCTAAGATCACAAGCAATGTACGGCAGTGAAACCCTTTTCAGTATTAGTAAAAGAAACAATCAGAAAAATCTGGTGTGAAACACTCACTCAACTTTCTCTTGCCAATGCAAATAATTAACAATAAACCTAACATTAGTAATAAAACATTAGAAATAAACATAACCTTATTTTAATCATGAGTGAATGACGCAAAATGACAATCGAACTCAGTTTGGCTTAGAAATACGGAAAATCACTCTTTCTCTCTAAACTAGGCTCTGTAGAGAAAAATGCTGTAAAGAAAAGTTGTAGATCTTTTAATTTTCTATAAATTTAATTATATACACTTTTGTCGTAAAATGCATACTAAGGCCGAAATGTTAAAAAAATTGTTTTTTCTCACGTTTTCGTGAGAAAAAACTGAAAATCGCAAATTACCGCTAAACTAAGCGTTATACAAAACAATATTTGAAATAAACGTTGTAGGTTTTTAAATTTTCTACAACTTTTATTATACGTATAACGTTTTGCGATAAAATGCATATTAAAGCCGCAATCTTAAAAAGAAAATGTTTTTACGTAAAAACAGCCTCACGCAGAATTTCAGCAAACATGGCGCCTACCCTATCTTGTAGAGAATAAAAAATTGAGTAAACCAAGCGATTTTTAAAAAAATCGTAGGACTAGTCTTTGAGAAAATCGCAAAAAAGTGAAAAATTATACGAATAAACTACTACTTCCGGTTGACCGATTTTGATGAAAATGTTCGTGTCGGGTCCGGTAGTGGTATGTAACTTAAGTTTCAAGTTTCAAGTTCGTACAATGTTCCGTTCTTGAGATATTCTGTTCACACACATACACACACACACACACACAAACAAACACACACACACACACACACACACACACACACACACACAGACACACACACAGACCAATCGCTAAAAACATGTTTTTTGGGTTCAGGGGGTCTTTAAACGTATAGATCCGGTGAAAACTCGATTTCTTAAAATCGACATGAAAACAATACTTTCCTTCCTATATATTCATATAGGCAAGAGAAAGTAACAATAGAAAGAAGGATTCTAAGAACCTGCATAAAAAAAAAAGAAACACATAGACTAGTTGACAACCAGCACAGACTTTTACCAAGAGAACAAATTCATAAAGAAATAGAACCAATCACTGATGCAATGAGCAAAAAGAGACTTTCTTTCTTTTCGCATATCCTCAGAACTCCAGAAAACCGATTATTAAGAAAAATTGTAGAAATATTCATGTGTGCAAAAACAGGAGCTACAATTCCTTGGCTTGAAGAAATCACAAAAGACACAACAGAATTAAATCTAACAATTGCTGATGTCAAAGATCGCACACCGGTTTACAAAGAAACAATTAATGACAAAAACAAAATTTTATCAGTAAGAACAATAATTAAACGAAAAGAACAGGTTTGTTCAGACGAATTGAGAAAAACAAGATCCGACAGAATGAAAAAGTATTGGCAAGAAAGAAATGAAAAGGAAATAAACTGCCAAAGAAAAAGAACTAACCAAAGAGACTAAAGTGATCCTTTGTGGTCATAACAAAAAAAAATCTGGTGTGAAACACTCACACAACTTTCTCTTGCCAATGCAAATGATTAATAATAAACCTAACATTATTAATAAAATATTAGAAATAAACAAAAACTAACCTCAAAAACATAACCTTATTTTAATCATGAGTGAATGACGCAAAATGACAATCGAACTCAGTTTGGCTTAAAAATACGGAAAATCACGCTTTCACGCTAAACTAGGCTCTGTAGAGAAAAATGCTCTAAACAAAAGTTGTAGATCTTTTAATTTTCTATAAATTTTATTATATACACTTTTGTCGTAAAATGCATACTAAGACCGAAATGTTAAAAAATCGATTTTTCTCACGTTTTCGTGAGAAAAAAAACAGAAAATCGCAAATTACCGCTAAACTAAGCATTATACAAAAAAATGTTTGAAACAGAAGTTGTAGGTTTTTAAATTCTCTACAACTTTTATTATATAAGTTTTTGCGCTAAAATTTATATTAAAGCCGTAATCTTAAAAAAACAACGTTTTTACGTGAAAGCAGCCTCACCGAGAATTTCAGCAAACATGGCGCCTACCCTATCTTGTAGAGAATAAAAAATTGAGTAAAATAGGCGATTTTAAAAAAAATCGTAGGACCAGTTTTTGAGAAAATCGCAAAAAAGTGAAAAAATACACGAATAAACTACCACTTCCGGTTGACCGATTTTGATGAAAATGTTCGTGTCGCGTCCGGTAGTAGTATGTAACTTAAGTTTCAAGTTTCAAGTTCGTACGATGTTCCGTTCTTGAGATATTCTGTTCACACACAGACACACACACACACAGACACACACACACACAGACACACACACAGACCAATCGCTAAAAACATGTTTTTTGGGTTCAGGGGGTCTGAAAACGTATAGATCCGGTGAAAACTCGATTTCTTAAAATCGACATGAAAACAATACTTTCCTTCCTATATATTCATATAGGCAAGAGAAATTAAAAAACAAATTAGCGGTCGCGGATAAATCCGCAATACTAGGGCGAAAGCGTAAGACTGCACAGAGAGCGTTGTTTTGCGTTGTGAGTTAGCGGACGACTGTGTCCAGTTCAGTATAAAATTGTTTGTATGTGCTGGTAGAAATCAACCCTCATTGGTTGAGACCGATAAATGATATCTTAGAATAGAACACAAAAATAAATTGATCAATTGAACCAAACATAAAATTTATATAGTCCCAAACACTTGCTTTTATCTTATGGGTGGTCAATTTTACTTTCTCTTGCCTATAGAAATATATGGGAAGGAAAGTATTGTTTTCATGTCGATTTTAAGAAATCGAGTTTTCACAAGATCTACACGTTTTTAGACCCCCTGAACCCAAAAAAACATGTAAATTAGCAGTTGGTCTCTCTGTGTGTGTACGCGCGCGCGCGCGCGCGTGTGTGTGTGTGTGTGTGTGTGTGTGTGTGTGAACAAAATATCTCAAGAACGTAATATCGTATGAAATGAAATTTGAAACTTAAATTAGATATTACTAAAACCCAACACGAATATTTTCATCAAAATCGGTCAACGAGAAGTAGTAGTTTATTCGTATCATTTTTCACTTTTTTGCGATTTTCTCAAAAACTGGTCCAACGATGTTTTTTAAAAATCGCCTGGTTTACTAAATTTTTTATGCTCTACAAGATATGGTAGGTACCATGTTTGCTGAAATTCTCGTGGAGACTGATTTCACGTAAAAAATTTGTTTTTTTTTAAATTACGGCTTTAATATGCATTTAAGTGCAAAAATGTAATCTATATAATAAAAGTTGTTGAGAATTTAAAATCTTACAACGTTTATTTCAAATATTTTTTGTATACCACTTAGTTTAACGGTAATTAGCGATTTTCGGTTTTTTCTCACAAAAACTTGTAAAAATTTGTTTTTTTAAGATTTCGGCCTTAGTTTGCATTTTACGACAATAGTTGTAAAATTGAAAGTCGTAAAATGATGAGGGGTGATGGTGAGGGGTGGGTATGAGGAGGAGGAGGAGGAGAAAGAGAAGGAGGAGAAGGAGAAGAAGAAGAATTTGCGCATGAATTTATACTTTTGATTAATTTTATAAAATGTAGATAAATGAAAATTTATTTTTCCTGACTTTTTCTTTACTAAGAAGTAGGGTAATGCATTTTATTACATTATACTGTATACTTAAAATAAAATAAATTTTTTATTGCGGTTTGTTCATTTTTTATTGCTTACTGTCATGGTCGTTTCGTGACGTACTTTGGGTTGGTTTATTTTAATTTTAATTTTCTGGAAGTGAGGAGTTAACGACGACTTGAAATTCCCATATGAAAACTGAATTCGCTGCTCACTTGATCACATGTTTGTTCATCCCTTGACTCTATTTTATTATTTACTAACGTGTTTCGTGTATAAATCAACACGAATAATAAAAAAAAGAAATAAACATAAATTTTGACGCAAGTACGTTTTATTATTCTTTAAATTTTTATTCGCTAAGTCTTTTTTGTTTGTAAACAAAATGACTTTGATCAAATATTCAAAATCTCATTATATTCTAATGGAAAAAATATCATTTTTCATCTCGTTTATTTTATGCATTTTAAAAAATGTATTACACTTGACTACAATATTTCGTTCAGGATATTACTGTAGGTAAAAATGGAGAAATATATCTCCATTTTTTATATTTACAATATTTTGTGAATAAAATTAAGTAGATACCATATTGTCATCTATTATTAAAATAACATAAATAATGTCTTCTTAGCATCTTATGTTGCGTCTAAAAATTTCTACACTGCTCTTCATAATTTTTTTTTTATTCTTAATTTGCGTACGTTGCAATCTGTTAAATTGAGAACAATAAGCAACCCTATGACCCAATGAGATGAGGATGATGTGTATGACGTATAAATGAGACTGTGTAGTCTTGTACAGACCCAGGTCGACCATTTCTGAGAGAGTATGGTTAATTGAACCCCAGCCATCAAAGTACACCGGAAACCACTGTCTAGTATTCAAATCCGTATAAAAGTAACTACCTTTACTAGGATTTGAACCAGGAACCTTCGTCTCCGAAAATCAGCTGTTAAACAGCTGATTTTGGCGACGACTTTACCTCTAGACCAACCCGGTGGGTTAAAATATAAAAAATAATTCATAATTTAAAAATATAAAAAAAAATAAAAAAAAATTTTTAAGAAACGCTATTATTTAACAATTAATCAAAAAAAATGAACTAAAAAGAAAAAAATAAAAAAATTTACAAAAAAAAAATCACAGACATTACAGTTAAAAATAAAAGCGTGGCGCATTAATATATATAATATTTATTGTAAAATATTCGTTGTAAAATATTATATATATTAATGCGCCACGCTTTTATTTTTAACACGCTTTTATTTTTAACTGTAATGTCTGTGATTTTTTTTTGTAAATTTTTTTCTTTTTTTCTTTTTAGTTCATTTTTTTTTGATTAATTGTTAAATAATAGCGTTTCTTAAAAATTTTTTTTTAATTTTTTTTTTTGATTTTTTGTAATTTTTTTTCTGTGATTTTTTTGTGAATTTTTTTTATTTTTTTATTTTTAGTTAATTTTTTTAAGTAATTGTTAAATAAAAGCGTTTTTAAAATTTTTTTTTTTAAATTTTAAATTTTTTTTTTACAAACACCTCCACAGCGTATTGTCATCGAAGATAAACAAGTGTGCAAAGTTTGATTCATATTGATACGGTAGAAGTATTAAAATTTTAAGTTGCAAGATTTGATGGATCCAAGAGTAAGTTAAATAAAAGCGTTTAATAATATGCAAAATTTCTCTATATACAATGTTTGTGGGAAAATAAATTTTTTTTCTGCATTTCCAGGTCTAGAAAGTCTGATGTAAAGTTGTCCATGAGTGAAGGAAGCACTCTTTCCTTAATCGATGCCCACCGTTTTAAATGTTTTTCCCTTCAATTTAACAGAATTGAATAGAATACATAGAAGAATACCGATGGAAAAGAAAGAGATAGTAATTGATATATGGCTGAGATAAGAGACAGTAATACGTGGGTGCGGTACGCAGAGTAATTGCAAATATATGACTCATTCACTACCTGTCCAATGAAAACAAATTATATGAAATACAGTACAAAAATAAAAATTTTGAATATATCCGAATTTTTAATGTTTTTGGAATCGAATGTTATTCTTCACGTTTTTCTATGAAATATAAAAGTTGAATCGTGCTTCTAGCCCAAAAAATACAGCATCCAGAAGAAAAAATAAAAGTGCTATGCACCCGATAAACTAAAACATACGACATCGTCACAGTTTAAGTTGCTTAACTCAATTAGTTAAAGTTACTTAAAGTTGCAAAATAGGCTATATTGATCAGGAAGCTTAAAGCTATGCAACAGTGAAAGATTTTTACTTTCTCTTGCCTATAGAATATATAGGAAGGAAAGTATTGTTTTCATGTCGATTTTTCGAAATCGAGTTTTCACCGGATCTATACGTTTTCAGACCCCCTGAACCCAAAAAACATGTTTTTAGCGATTGGTCTGTGTGTGTGTCTGTGTGTCTGTGTGTCTGTGTGTCTGTGTGTCTGTGTGTGTGTGTGTGAACAGAATATCTCAAGAACGGAACATCGTACGAACTTGAAACTTGAAACTTAAGTTACATACCACTACCGGACGCGACACGAACATTTTCATCAAAATCGGTCAACCGGAAGTAGTAGTTTATTCGTATAATTTTTCAGTTTTTTGCGATTTTCTCAAAAACTGGTCCTACGATTTTTTTAAAAATCGCCTCATTTACTCAATTTTTTATTCTCTACAAGATAGGGTAGGCGCCATGTTTGCTGAAATTCTCGGTGAGGCTGTTTTCACGTAAAAACGTTGTTTTTTTAAGATTACGGCTTTAATATAAATTTCAGCGCAAAAACTTATATAATAAAAGTTGTAGAGAATTTAAAAACCTACAACTTTTGTTTCAAACATTTTTTTGTATAACGCTTAGTTTAGCGGTAATTTGCGATTTTCTGTTTTTTTTCTCACGAAAACGTGAGAAAAATCGATTTTTTTAACATTTCGGTCTTAGTATGCATTTTACGACAAAAGTGTATATAATAAAAGTTATAGAAAATTAAAAGATCTACAACTTTTGTTTAGAGCATTTTTCTCTACAGAGCCTAGTTTAGCGTGAAAGCGTGATTTTCCGTATTTTTAAGCCAAACTGAGTTCGATTGTCATTTTGCGTCATTCACTCGTGATTAAAATAAAGTTATATTTTTGAGGTTAGTTTTTGTTTATTTCTAATATTTTATTAATAATGTTAGGTTTATTATTAATTATTTGCATTGGCAAGAGAAAGTTGTGTGAGTGTTTCACACCAGATTTTTTTAAATCAGTTGAGTAGTTTCTGAGATTACCTCATACAAACAAACAAACAAACAGACAGACGTTTCTTCTTTATTATATTAGTTTAGATACTAGGTGAACCTCTGCGGCAAAACCCGCACAAGAGTGTAAATTTGTTTTTATAGAACTTCTCTGTAAACAATATTTTTACTTTCTCTTGCCTATATGAATATATAGGAAGGAAAGTATTGTTTTCATGTCGAATTTAAGAAATCGAGTTTTCACCGGATCTACACGTTTTCAGACCCCCTGAACCCACACAAACATGTTTTTAGCGATTGGTCTGTGTGTGTGTCTGTGTGTGTGTGTGTGTGTGTGTGTGCGTGTGTGTGTGTGTGAACAGAATATCTCAAGAACGGAACAACGTACGAACTTCAAACTTGAAATTTAAGTTACATACCACTACCAGACACGACACGAACATTTTAATCAAAATCGGTCAACCGGAAGTAGTAGTTTATTCGTGTAATTTTTCACTTTTTTGCGATTTTCTCAAAAACTGGTCCTACGATTTTTTTAAAAATCGCCTTGTTTACTCAATTTTTTATTCTCTACAAGATAGGGTAGGCGGCATGTTTGCTGAAATTTTTGGTGAGGCTGTTTTCACGTAAAAACATAGTTTTTTTAAGATTACGGCTTTAATATGCAATTTAACGAAAAAATTTATATAATAAAAGTTGTAGAGAATTTAAAAACCTACACTTTTTATTTCAAATATTTTTTTGTGTAACGCTTAGTTTAGCAGTAATTAGCAATTTTCTGTTTTTTTCTCACGAAAACGTGAGAAAAATCGATTATTTTTAAGATTTCGGCCTTAGTATGCATTTTATAATAAAAGTGTATATAATCGAATTTATAGAAAATTAAAAGATCTGCAACTTTTATTTAGAACATTTTTCTCTACAGAGCCTAGTTTAGCGTGAAAGCGTGATTTTCCGTATTTTTAAGCCAAACTGAGTTCGATTTTCATTTTGCGTCTTTCACTCATGACTAAAATAAGGTTATGTTTATTGAGGTTAGTTTTTTGTTTATTTCTAATGTTTTATTACTAATGTTAGGTTTATTGTTAATTATTTGCATTGGCAAGGGAAAGTTGTGTGAGTGTTTCACACCAGATTTTTTGTTTTATTGTTGTGTGGCATTATTTGAACTTTTAGGCTATCAAATGATCTGACACGTGACATAGCAACGTACAATAATTGTCCATATGAAAATACCGGCTGTGGCAGATAAAGGCCAACTTTGTTGAATGTTTGGCCTTGGGATTTTTTTGTTGTAATCGTAAATGCTAAACGGATGGGGAACTGTCTTCTCCTTAATGTAAATGGCAAAGTATTATCCGAAGGGGTTGGATCTAACCGCGGTAGTAAAACCCTTCTGCCTTTGGCTGCCCCTCTTATCACTTCTAAATCAAGAAAATTTTCGTACATTCTTTACACCACCAGTCTTGTGCCATTCATTAACCCACTGATTACGTTGATATTACGTAACAGAATTACTATGGCACCAACCTTTAATTTTAAAAGTGTGAGGAGGCAGGCCAATTAAAATGAAGAAAATGATATCAGTGTGGTTGCTTGAAGAAAATAGTGTTAGTAGCCTCCTTTAAAAAACTGAAATAGCTGAGCGAGATGTGGCAGGGATAGATAGAGAAAGAGAGAGGCCTATACTTCAGTTCATTGAACTTGCCCCCTCTCCAATCTATTTTAGACCTCCTATTTTAGGGTCATAAATGGAAATATTTGATTTTGGATAGTTTCTACAAATCTACTTGAAAAGATGATTCATTTGAGCCCACTTCGGGGAAAATCGGTAAAGGTTCAGGTGGTTAAAATCGTGTTGGAAAAAAAACCTGCTTGCTATTAATATATAGATAGTGTAAAAATCTAGTGTGAAACACTCACACGACTTTCTCTTGCCAATGCAAATAATTAACAATAAACCTTACAATAGTAATAAAACATTAGAAATAAATAAAAACTAACCTCAATAAACATAACCTAATTTTAATTGTACGAGTATATGAAAGACGCAAATTGAAAGTCTACCTCAGTTTGGCCTAAAAATACGGATAATCAATCTTTCACGCTCAACTAGGCTCTGTAGAGAAAAATGCTTGAAATAAAAGTTGTAGATCATTTAATTTCCTATAAATTTTATTATATACACTTTTGTCGTAAAATGCATTCTAAGGCCGAAATCTTAAAATCAGAAAATCAGAAAATAGCTAATTACCGCTAAACTAAGCGTTATACAAAAACATGTTTGAAATAAAAATTGTAGAATTTTTAATTCTCTACAACTTTTATTATAAAAATTTTTGCGCTAAATTGCATATTAAAGCCGTAATCTTAAAACAACTATGTTTTTACGTGAAAACAGCCTCACCCAGAATTTCAGCAATCATGATGCCTACCCTATCTTGTAGAGAATAAAAAATTGAGTAAACCAGGCGATTTTTAAAAAAATCGTAGAACCAGTTTTTGAGACAATCACAAAAAAGTGAAAAAATACACGAATAAACTACTACTTCCGGTTGACCGATTTTGATGGAAATGTTCGTGTCAGATCCGGTAGTGGTATGTAACTTAAGTTTCAAGTTTCAAGTTTGTACAATGTTCCGTTCTTGAGATATTCTGTTCACACACACACACACACGTATACACACACAGACACACACACAGACCAATCGCTAAAAACATGTTTTTTGGGTTCAGGGGGTCTGAAAACGAGTAGATTCGGTGAAGAGTGGATTTCTAAAAATCGACATGAAAACAATACTTTCCTTCCTATATATTCATATAGGCAAGAGAAAATAAAAATGCGGTGTCATATTATATAGTTTTATTATATTTTTGGTTTTTTCGTCAGTATTATTAAATAAAGTGGTAGTATTCCATTGAAATTTTCTTCAATGAAAGAAAACTTAATTATATATTGCTTCTTTAATATAATACAGTATTATTGTGTTATATTGTTAACCTAGATATTTTAAAACCCATTACAAGTTGAAAGCAAAGACAGCTAAAGTGTTACAAAAGCTTTCTTCTCGTTCCTTTTCCCTCCCCCCCGGCCCCTCTCCAACTTAAGCTTTCCACCACTCCCCCCTCACACCAACACTGATATCTTCAAATTAGTTCATTTTCTTTCAACTTTCAAATCCTCTCTCTCTCTCTCTCTCTCTCTCTCTCTCTATCTCTCTCTGATTTTCTTTCAATTTTTTCTAATAATTGTTCGTTCAATAATTTTCACACTGCGTCGTTATAATTTTCTAATACTTTATTAGTTTTTATTTTCTCTTTCCCTATATACGTAAAAATATAGTGAAGGAAAGTATTGTTTTCATATCGGTTTTTCAAAATCGAGTTTTCATCGATTATGCACGGTTTTAGGTCTCGTGAACCCAAAGAACATGGTTTTATCGATTGGTCTGTGTGTGCGCGCGCACGTGTGTGTGTGTGTTAAAGAGAAAATAAAATAACTCAAAACAGAATAGGATACGAAGTTAAAATTAAGAACTTAAGTTAAGGGAACCGACACGTAACGTAAAAAATTGAAACCAACTTTAACTTTTTTACTTTCTCTTGCCTATATGAATAGCCTATATAGGAAGGAAAGTATTGTTTTCATATCAATTTTTGGAAATCGAGTTTTCACCGGATCTACACGTAACGTTTTGAGTTGACGTGTTTCATTGTGTATTATCTTTTACAGTTTTTTTGTTGTGAAAGTGAGTGCCACAGTTATAAAAAATATGAAAAGAGAAGCGGTTAGGTCCAAACTTGGTAGAAAACTACATAGTCAGCGCGAGAAATAATTTCAAATGTAAATGGCTTTATGAAAAATGTAACGTCGTCTCGTTACTTGGAAGTTCGTTTCGTAATTTGAATTTGTCGCGGCGTTGTGACGTCACCTGGTGTAGTGCGCTCTT
This sequence comes from Catonia carolina, assembly GCA_035578175.1. NCBI lineage: Eukaryota > Metazoa > Arthropoda > Insecta > Hemiptera > Achilidae > Catonia > Catonia carolina. Next base: position 928,633 of record JAQMRL010000006.1, on the reverse strand, counting down.
TTGGGGAGTTTCGCTACCTGCCTGTTTCTGATTATTCATTCTGTTGTAAGATGTTGTTCGGAAAGTTTTGCTTGTATAGGTTATGTACTGTACTTTGTTGGTGATATTTTCTTGATTTTGTTAAATCAAATTAATTAATTTGTTAAATCATTTTTATTTATTATGAGTACTCTTTTTACCCTATCCGTAGGGTTCTACTTACGGTTTCTACCTTTGGTTTCTAACTTTGGTTTCTATTAATGGTTTCTAATAATGATTTCAACTTCTGTTTTCAACATTTGATTTCAACTTATGATTTCAAATTATAATTAAGAAATGTAAAAGAGCATGCGTTTGTATTGATGGCTTATTATTATTCAAAGAAACTGGATCTGGTAATGTACTCTTTTAATATTTTTATATCATTATTGGATATCTTCATCGAGTAGTTTTTGGATATGACTGGGTAAATCTACCTCACCGATATAAGAAGGGGTATCGCCTAATCAACTACTTCTACTATTTTTGGAGACATACCTGTTTTTTAAATTAACTAGTTTTGTAAAAAATATAAAGTGTTGAATTTTTATTAAATATTTTTAATAACAATTTATTAAAATATTAATAAAATTATTAATTATTAAATTTATTTAATAAAATTTATTAAATTTTTTAATAAAAATAAAAGGAAAATAATAATTATGTGATATGATAATCTGGTTATTTGATATTGTATGCCGTTCTATAAGATGTATTAATTTTTTTTTGGGGTTGTCGACAACACAATTTTGTTAGTTTTCGCAGGGTGCACCCACCTTTTGTGATTAGTATTTTTTGTAATTTTGTTAACATGGAACGACTCCATATCTTGTAACAAATCTATAAACTTAAAAAAATATTTTTATTGATGCAATTAATAATTTTCACATATAAGAAATCTTTGTATTGTGTCTATTTAAATTAACTATTATAAATTTTTGATATTTTTGAATATAAATTTTTGGTAATATTTATATTGAGCCATCCATAACTTTTGCATGCATTTTTTTTATTTTTATTATTTTTTTGCTCTTTTCTTGTTGATTTAATTTAATATTAAAATTTCTTTTGATGCAACTATTACTTTGGTTAATTTATGTTTTCCCTTAGCAACCACAATTCTACGCTTCCTGTTTTTTTTACTTATTGTTGTGTTTTTTTATTTATGTTCACCTTAATTAGTAGCGTTTTCACGAGGTGTTACAAAAAAGAATCGGAACATTACGAACAATCAGGTGAATTTGTTATGTCTGTTCATTATCCAAAAGTGTGATAACAGAACAGCGGCAGTTTGTGGCTACTGTTAAATACATCCGCAAAGAAATCAAGAAATTATTTCCGGTAAAGGAGAGGCGTCATTTCAAACTGCAGTTAAAAAAAAAGAGAAAGCGCCCAGTGACTGAGATAGACGAATTTAATAAGTGTTTTGTTAGACGGGTGGTGCGTAAATTTTACCGGAGTGAAAAAATGTTGCCTACTTTGGCTACAATTAAAGCAACATTAAAAAAAGAAATTGATTTTGAAATTTAAAATTAATTGTAGTATTTTATTCATTTACATTTGAATGCAATTGAATGCCGAAGGCCGCTGTTAAATGCAGCGGGCATTTTTAAATGAATCACCTTGCATATAATACAATATACAATATATTATATTGTAACGAAATATAATTGTATTACATACAATTATATAAGGGCTACAAAAAAAGTTCTGTTTCTTATCATATAGTCAGCCAATTGTATGACTGAACTAATTAAGAACAGAAGAGGTAGAGGTGTACTGTGACACTAATCAGAGTTATCTCCTCTGAGAGTAATGAATTTCATTATACAGCCAGACCCTGTGGTGAATGAAGGGTGGAACACCCAGGGGATTTACAGGGTGGAAAGTAAGTGCTTTTCAGAGGGCCTGGCATGCTGATAAGCATACTCTTTAACTCAGTGAGGAAGGCAATAGTAAACCACCTCACTCCTCGTTTTTACTTAGTAAACCTCTAGAGGTTCAAACCAGCCTTCTGGCTGTTGACCTAAACAACAACACAATTATATAAGCTTTCTGTGTACTTTATTTACACCGTTTTGTTCAGAATAAAATTTTCTACAAGTTTTATTCAAAATTTTTATTTGTTTCTTGGTGAAATAACAAAGTTATTGTTGCCCAAAGATGAAAAAATGTGTTTTTTCACTCCATTTTTTTGCATTTGACACTGGTTTTCTCAAAAACTACTAAACTTACATGTCTGGGACCTGTTTTATTTAATTTATCAGGTCAAAAACCATAAGAAATGATTGAATTCGCCCCTTAATCTACCTTACAAGAATTTCAGGAAGACCTCATTTCACCTGGTGAGCTGAAATCCGGGCGAAATCTTTCGCTAGCCGTAACTGAGTAACGAAGCATTTCCGGACCCTTGTTTATATAAACTTTCTTTCATTATTTTTACATGTACAATGAGCTCCCAAAGTTTCTGTATATCTTCGTGAATCACCCTGTATATAATATATATAAAACAATATACAATGTATTATATTGTAACGAAAAAAAATCTGGTGTGAAACACTCACACAACTTTCTCTTGCCAATGCAAATAATTAATAATAAACCTAACATTATTAATAAAATATTAGAAATAAACAAAAACTAACCTCAAAAACATAACCTTATTTTAATAATGAGTGGAAGACGCAAAATGAAAATCGAACTCAATTTGGCTTAAAAAAAAACGGAATATCACACTTTCACGCTAAACTAGGCTCTATAGAGAAGAGTTCTTTAAATAAAAGTTGTAGATCTCTTAATTTTCTGTAAATTTTATTATATACACTTTTGTCGTAAAATGCATACTAAAGCCGAAATGTTAAAAGAATCGATTTTTCTCACGTTTTCGTGAGAAAAAAACAGAAAATTGCAAATTACCGCTAAACTAAGCGTTATACAAAAAAATGTTTGAAATAAAAGTTGTAGGATTTTTAATTCTCTACAACTTTTATTATATACATTTTTGCTCTAAATTGCATATTAAACCCGTAATCTTAAAAAAACTTTGTTTTTACGTGAAAACAGCCTCGCCCAGAATTTCAGCAAATATGACGCCTACCCTATCTTGTAGAAAATAAAAAATTGAGTAAATGAGGCGATTTTTAAAAAAATCGTAGAACCAGTTTTTGAGAAAATCGCAAAAAAGTGAAAAATTATACGAATAAACTACTACTTCCGTTTGACCGATTTTGATGAAAATGTTCGTGTTGCGTCCGGTAGTGGTATGTAACTTAAGTTTCAAGTTTCAAGTTCGTACGATGTTCCGTTCTTGAGATATTCTGTTCACACACACACACACACACACACACACACACACACACACACACACACAGACCAATCGCTAAAAACATGTTTTTTGGGTTCAGGGGGTCTGAAAACGTATAGATCCGGTGAAAACTCGATTTCGAAAAATCGACATGAAAACAATACTTTCCTTCCTATATATTCATATAGGCAAGAGAAAGTAATAATGTATTATATTATTTATCGTTATATCATTATTGTGAAGGATGTCTTTGATAGAGTACCATGATCGGGTGTGTATAGAGTTAATAAAACAGTTCTCATCTCTTTTACACCATTTTTATCTCTCTCTTGTTCACCATGCTTGTCATACTAAACCGAATATATTTCCACCAACGACCGACCCAATGTATCTCTTTCAATGTATTCCGTATCACGTTTCATCCTATAGGGTACATCCTCTAAGGAGAACATTTCTTCCAATAAAAATTCGCTTTTCTTAATCTTATAAAGGGAAAAAGCAATCGCTTCACTTAAGTTTTTAGTTTACAAACGGCAACCACAAAAAGAAAATATGTATCGGAAAATATGTTTGTTATTTCATACTAGGTATATAAAAATGTATTTTTACTTTCTCTTGCCTATATGAATATATAGGAAGGAAAGTATTGTTTTCATTGCGATTTTTAGAAATCGAGTTTTCACCGGATCTATACGTTTTCAGACCCCCTGAACCCAAAAAAACATGTTTTTAGCGATTGGTCTGTGTGTGTCTGTGTGTGTGTGTGTGTGTGTGTGTGTGTGTGTGTGTGTGTGTGTGTGTGTGTGTGCGCGCGTGTGTGTGTGTGTGTGTGTGTGTGTGTGTGTGTGTGTGTGTGTGTGTGTGTGTGAACAGAATATCTCAAGAACGGAACATTGTACGAACTTGAAACTTGTAACTTAAGTTACATTACACTACCGGACCCGACACGAACATTTTCATTAAAATCGGTCAACCGGAAGTAGTAGTTTATTCGTATAATTTTTCACTTTTTTGCAATTTTCTCAAAAACTAGTCCTACGATTTTTTTTAAAATCAACTGGTTTACTACATTTTTTATGCTCTACAATATAGGGTAGGCGCCATGTTTGCTGAAATTCTGCTTGAGGCTGTTTTTACGTAAAAACATTTTCTTTTTAAGATTGCGGCTTTAATATGCATTTTAGCGCAAAACGTTATATAATAAAAGTTGTAGAGAATGTAAAATTCTACAACTTCTATTTCAAACATTTTTTTGTATAACGCTTAGTTTAGCGGTAATTTGCGATTTTCTGTTTTTTTTTCTCACGAAAACGTGAGAAAAATCGATTTTTTTAACATTTCGGTCTTAGTATGCATTTTACGACAAACGTGTATATAATTAAATTTATAGAAAATTAAAAGATCTACAACTTTTGTTTAGAGCATTTTTCTCCACAGAGCCTAGTTTAGCGTGAAAGCGTGATTTTCCGTATTTTTAAGCCAAACTGAGTTCGATTGTCATTTTGCGTCATTCACTCATGATTAAAATAAGGTTATGTTTTTGAGGTTAGTTTTTGTTTGTTTCTAATATTTTATTAATAATGTTAGGTTTATTATTAATTATTTGCATTGGCAAGAGAAAGTTGTGTAAGTGTTTCACACCAGATTTTTTATTTTATTTTATTATAGGTTTAAATAAAATAAAAAAATCTGGTGTGAAATACTCACACACTTTCTCTTGCCTTTACAAATAATTAACAATAAACCTAACATTAGTAATAAAACATTAGAAATACACGAAAAACAAACCTCAATAAACATAACCTAATTTTAATCATTAGTGAAAGACGGAAAATTAAAATCAACCTCACTTTGGCTTAAAAATACGGAAAATCACTCTTTCCAGCTAAACTAGGCTCTGTAGAGAAAAATGCTCTCAATAAAAGGTGTAGATCTTTTAAGTTCTTATTAATTTGATTATATACACGTTTGTCGTAAAATGAATACTAGGGGGAAATTTAAAAAAAATCGATTTTTCACGCGTTTTCGTGATAAAAAACAGAAAATTGCTAATTACCGCTACATTAAGCGTTATACAAATAAATGTTGCAAATAAAAGTTGTAGAATTTTAAATTCTCTACAACTTACACATTGCCATTTTTGCGGTAAAATGCATAATAAAGCCGCAATCTTAAAAAACATTTTTTTACGCAAAAACAGCCTCACCAAGAATTTCAGCAAATATGGCGCCTACCCTATTTTGTAGAGCATAAAAAGTTTAATAAACTAGGCGTTTTTAAAAAAACACTTTAAACCAGTTTTTGAGGAAATGGCAAAAACGTGAAAAATTTCATGAATAAACTATTACTTCCGGTTAACCGATTTTGATGAAAATGTTTGCGTCGGGACCGGTAAATAAAAATACCCGTATTTTTTATATACCGGTATTTTGCGTCGGGACCAGTACTTAACTTAAGTTTCAAGTTCGTACGGTGTTCTGTTCTTGAGATATTTTGTTACACACACACACACACACACGCACACACACACACACACACACACACACACTCACACAAACACGCACGCACGCACGCGCGCGCACACACACACACACACACACACACACGCAAACACACACGCGCGTGCACACACACACACACACACACACATACAATCGCTAAAAACATGTTTGTGTGGGTTCAGGGGGTCTGATAACGTATAAATTCGGTGAAAACTCGATTTCTTAAAATCGACATGAAAACATTTCGTTCCTTCCTATCTATTCATATAGGCAGGAGAAAGTAAAAATAATTATAACCTTATTTTCCACACTTCTAATTGAAAATTTAGTACTTTGTTATTATAATTTCTAAATTAGAGTTAAAGGTTCTAAAACTTGAATTACTTGCTGGAGCTTTCAGTCATCACTACAGTTATACAATTTTGGTCAAGAATATTTCTCAGCCTGAGGCGGTTGAAACGTGTGAGCTGAGTACCCGGCATCGCCCTAGTGTACACGTTCCGCGTGTAAGGGTTGACATGTACCGGTATGAATCTAAGCTTTTTGCAGCTGCAGGATGAAGGGGACAGACGAAGTACCATACTGTTGTTACGTCATAACACTGGTACTAATCATCTCATTGCTATTCGGTAGGCAGTGGACTGTTTAGTGGGGGTGACATACGTGGGTGTTGTTTTCACTATTCGCTGTAGACGGCCACACACAATACATTATGTAGTATGGATGGTACCCTTGACTACTACAAACATAATAAAATTTTTTTTTTTTTTTTTTTTTTTTTGGTTTAACGTCCGACTGTTCTGCAGTTACTGCTAATGCAGACGGTGAAGGATGAAATGATAGTTTGTAACGTATGAAAAAATGCCATGCCTGAATGGGATTCGAACCCAAGACCGCATGATGAGAGGCGAGCACGTTACCAACTGCGCCAATGCGGCCGGCCATAATACAAGTAAAACATTACTACTACTAACGCAATCTGTGACAGTAGTAGTGACGTAATGCATACCTCTCAGCTGTGACAGTAGTAGTGACGTAATGCATACCTCTCAGCTGTGACAGTAGTAGTGACGTAATGCATACCTCTCAGCTGTGACAGTAGTAGTGACGTAATGCATACCTCTCAGCTGTGACAGTAGTAGTGACGTAATGCATACCTCTCAGCTGCACAAAGCTTGGCAACGGGCAGTCATTCAAATTTGTCTTACATCGTCTTGTATAGTTGTTTTGCTACGTCATTAGCGTATGGGATTTTTAACACTTTGTGCAACATTAAGTTTGTAATCAAATTTATAGAAAATTAAAATATCTACAACTTTTATTTGTAGAATTTTCTCTGTTGTTGTTTACGTCAACAGCCGAAAGGCTGTTGTTTGAATATCTAGAGGTTTTACTAAGAAAATTGAGGAGTGAGGTGGTTTACTATTGCCACAACTCACTGAGTTGAAAGAATATTCTTATCAGCATGCCAAGCTCTCCAAAAAGCACCCACTTTCCACCCTGCAAATGACACCTTCACTTCATTCACCACAGGGTCTGGCTGTATAGTGAAATTCATTACTCTCAGAGAAGATAACTCTGATTAGTGTCTTTTACACTTCTACCTCTTCTGTTCTTAAATAGTTCAGTCATATAATTGGCTGACTATGTAATAAGAAACAGAACTATTTTTTTAGCCCTGAAACCAACAGATCGAGTGCAATTAATTTAACACTCCACCTGTCCATTATGGGCAAGATTTTTCTCTACAGAGCCTAAATTAGCGTAAAAGAGTGATTTTTCGTATTATTAAGCCAAACTAAGGTTGGTTTTCATTTTGCATCATTCACTCACGATTAAAATAAAGTTATGTTTTTGAGGTCAGTTATTGTTTATTTCTAATGTTTCATTACCAATGTTAGGTTATATTGTTAGTTATTTGCATTGGCTGAAGAAAGCCGTGTGAGTGTTTGACCCAGATTTTTAACTGACACAGGACAACTTGATTATAACTGACAAAGTATAATTAAGTAATCGGATTTCTCTATTCATATCCAATTAAAACTTGTCAACTTTTAAAATCCAGCTCTGTATTTTACAATCGGCCAATAACCCGATATAATAGCAGTTCATCTCTTTTTAAAATTCATTGCCATTGGTGACCAGTTGTTCATCAACTTTGAATTTGAAACGTTTAAATTGATTATACTTCATAAATACAGAGATTTATTTACACAAATACTTCACTTCACTCAATTTTGTCATAATGCTCTATTTTAAAATAATTATCACTACGGGAATGTACAATTTTTATTTCATTTATTTATTTCCATTATATTAATTTCCCAATATGTACAATTTCTTATCTATCTGAACAGAAATAGCTTTCCTGAATGAAGCGAAGCCTGTACTCAGGATAAGACAGTGATGAAATAATATTGTGACAATATCGAAGAAGGTTCGCGAAATTTCTAGCATTTCATGGTAAAGAGTAGATAATAGAGTGGAAAAGCAACAATGGGGTGGCTATAAAGGGATATCTATTCATGAAAGTTGTTTGAAAAGACTGCGCTATTGTGTCTATTGTTGTATAACTATTTGTGAAAGGGTCGACCGGTAACACTTTCTACACTAGATCTTGAACGAACCCTGAGAATGTAGGCTGCAACAAAAGCTTCCAAAAAAGTCTAAAGTCAACTCACGTGGTCTGAAATTGTCCACGTACGAGAAAAAAATATTACCCAGTAGGATATTATTGGTCAGTATTTTGAATTTTCTTTAACTCGAATTAGCAGACTATTTTCTTCCTTCTGTGGTTTAAGTTATTCAACTATATATTTAACCCTAGAATGGAAAGCCGTCGTAAAATTTACTACGTCAACTTCGTTTTTCGTTGGTACTACTACGTTTCAACGTTGACTGTACCGACCTTAAGGGTGTGTATCGTTTCGTCAGTGTGTTATTGACATCGGTTACAACTTTTGTATTTTGTCGAGTGAGAGTATAAATCGTAAATATTAACGGGTTTCCACTACCGTAACTATTTTTTATAGGGCATCGATTTATATTTTAATTATTGTAGCTTTCGTAGTGACGTGTTTAGTGTTAAAATAAACTGTAAATAGTTAGTTGTATTATAAATTATGATCGGGCTACATAAACAGCTCATAACACCATGGTTAGAAGAAAGGATCAAATGTGTCTCAATTCAACGATCTTTGAAGACGATTATACTTCAAGTTCTGGGAAGAGAAAATGATCCAGTTCCTGTCCCTAAACAGGTGAAGAAACGAACAGTTTGTAAACATTGCCCAGCAATAAAGAGGCGTATGACAACAAGCTGGTGTATCATTGCAACGAGGCATTCTGCGGGGAGCACAGAGGAGAAATATGCAAGAGGTGCACCGACGTCTTATCACGATTGAACAGTGAAATCTTTGCAAATACCTAGACTCTGACTACCTTGTTTTTTTCTTAGCAATATCAAACAGTTTACCTAACAATTTATACGACTTTATGGTATTTTACTAATTTTCCGACTTAATAAAAATTTACTACTTAACCAATAAATTTGAAAAAAAAAAATATATTCAAGGTGCATAATACCGTTATTTTTACTTTATTGTATAATAAATTTGTATGAAATAAACTAAAAAATTATAAACATAGCACATTTTTATTTAAAATACATGCATCTATAAGATTTGGACTTATAAAGATCAGTAGTAAATATTACGACGGGTTTCCAACAACGTAACTATTACTAGGCTTTCCATTCTAGGGTTAACGGGGTTATCTTTTAAATAATTCTTCGACTAATTGCATTATTTACAGGCTATAGGGTTTAGAGGTTACAGCATCATTATGAGTGAAGGCTTACCCCATTAGACATATTTCAATTAAGAACAGTTGAATTATTGAATAAGAAAGGCTTTGTTAAAACTAGTGTCAGTTTAAAACGTTCACCAAGGTGACAGCCCTCCAGCTATACCAGCTGTCGTCGTTTCTAGAGCCTTTCCTCTACGTCTTATTTGAATAACTGAATGTTTTGCTAACTTCTACCTAATCCTAGCTTTTACTTACAATTGTTGTCTATTATTGTTCCACTTGGAGTGTACTTCACCTTATTCTCTTCTTCAATAACACTAATAAATTTCTTATTCCTTTTTTGAATAAATTTTCTTTTTCTTTTCACTTCATACAAAGTGTGAAGTGATGATTTTAATTAAACCGTATATTGCATTTTCATTCAGTATAATTATGATGAACCAAACTTTATTTAAATAATTTAAAAGGGTCTTTTTTGTTATTCCCCCTCCCCCTCGCCGCCAGCATAATTTTTCACTTTTTGTGAAAAAAATTCTAGAATGTTACTGCTAATAGGTAATACTTTAGTTTATACTTTCTCTTGCCTATATGAATATATAGGAAAGAAAGTATTGTTTTCATGTCGATTTTAACAAATACACTATTCACCGGATCTACACGTAAACAGAACCCCTCAACCCACACAAACATGGTTTTAGCGATTGGTGTGTGTCTGTGTGTGTGTGTGTGTGTGTGTGTGTGTGTGTGTGTGTGTGTGTGTGTGTGTGAACAGAATATCTGAAGAACGGAACATCGTACTAACTTGAAACTTGAAACTTAAGTTACATATCACTACCGGACCCGACACGAACATTTTCATCAAAATCGGTCAACCGGAAGTAGTAGTTTATTCGTATAATTTTTCACTTTTTTGCGATTTTCTCAAAAACCGGTCCTACGATTATTTTTAAAATCAACTGGTTTACTACATTTTTTATGCTCTACAATATAGGGAAGGCGCCATGTTTGCTGAAATTCTGCTTGAAGCTGTTTTTACGTAAAAGCATTTTCTTTTTAAGATTGCGGCTTTAATATGCATTTTACCGCAAAACGTTATATAATAAAAGTTGTAGAGAACGTAAAATTCTACAACTTTTATTTCAAACATTTTTTTGTATAACGCTTAGTTTAGCGGTAATTTGCAATTTTCTGTTTATTTTTCTCACGAAAACGTGAGAAAAATCGATTTTTTTAACATTTCGGTCTTAGTATGCATTTTACGACAAAAGTGTATATAATTAAATTTATAGAAAATTAAAAGATCTACAACTTTTGTTTAGAGCATTTTTCTCTACAGAGCCTAGTTTAGCGTGAAAGCGTGATTTTCCGTATTTTTAAGCCAAACTGAGTTTGATTGTCATTTTGCGTCATTCACTCATGATTAAAATAAGGTTATGTTTTTGAGGTTAGTTTTTGTTTATTTCTAATATTTTATTAATAATGTTAGGTTTATTATTAATTATTTGCATTGGCAAGAGAAAGTTGTGTGAGTGTTTCACACCAGATTTTTTGAATAAATTTTCTTTTTCTTTTCACTTCATACAAAGTGTGAAGGGATGATTTTAATTAAACCGTATATTGCATTTTCATTCAGTATAATTATGATAAACCAAACTTTATTTAAATAATTTAAAAGCGTCTTTTTTGTTATTCCCCCTCCCCCTCGCCGCCACCATAATTTTTCACTTTTTGTGAAAAAATTTCTAGAATGTTATTGCTAATAGGTAATACTTTAGTTTTTACTTTCTCTTACCTATATGAATATATAGGAAAGAAAGTATTGTTTTCATGTCGATTTTAACAAATACACTATTCACCGGATCTACACGTAAACAGAACCCCTCAACCCACACAAACATGGTTTTAGCGATTGGTCTGTGTGTGTGTGTGTGTGTGTGTGCGCGCGCGCGCGTGCGTGTGTGTGTACAAAATATCTCAAGAACGGAACATCGTACGAGCTTGAAACTTGAAACTTAAGTAACATACCAATACCAGACCCGCCACGAACATTTTCATTAAAATCGGTCAACCGGAAGTAGTATTTCATTCGTGTAATATTTCACTTTTTTGCGATTTTCTAAAAAACTAGTCCTACGATTTTTTTTTATAATTGCCTGATTTACTAAATTTTTTATTCTCTACAAGATAGGGTAAGCGCCATGTTTGCTGAAATTCTTAGTGAGGCTGTTTTTACGTAAAGAAATTGTTTTTTTAAGATTGCGGCTTAATTATGCATTTTAGCGCAAAAATGTATAGTATAATAAAATTTGTAGAAAATTTCAAGTCCTACAACTTTTATTTTAAACATTTTTGTTTTGTATAACGCTTAGTTTAGCGGTAATAAGCGATGAGGCAATTTTTAAAAAAAATATTAGGACCAGTTTCTGAGAAAATTGCAAAAAAGTGAAAAATTACACGAATAAACTACTACTTCCGGTTGACCGATTTTGACGAAAATGTTCGTGTCGGGTCCGGTAGTTGTATGCAACTTAAGTTTAAAGTTTCAAGTTCGTACGATGTTCCGTTCTTGAGATATTCTGTTCACACAGTCACACAGACACACGGACACACACACAGACCAACCGCTTAAAACATGTTTGTGTTGTGAGGGTAGAGGGGGTCTGTTTACGTGTAGATCCGGTGAAGAGTGTATTTGTTGAAATCGACATGAAAACAATACTTTCCTTCATATAGGCAAGAGATAGTAAAAAGACTGTAAGATTGGATAAAATTCTGCTGGGGGGAGGGATTAACAGAAAAGACCCATTTCGAAATTCCAAAAAGACTTTCATAAGGAGAAAGGCTACGATTTTATAAAAATGTTTACTTATTCTTGTGTACACTATTATCCCAACTTTCATTTTTTTCAATGTTGTAGCCAAAAATGTTAATGATATAAAGATTTAATTAATATTGTTTAAAACTGCATTTATCTTGTTGTTGTTTAGGTCATCAGCCTGTAGGCTGGTTTGAACCTGTAGAGGTTTTACTAAGTAAAACGAGGAGTGAGGTAGTTTACCATTGCCTTCCTCACTGAGTGGAAAATTACGCTTATCAGCATGCCGGGCCCTCTGAAAAGCACATATTTTCCACTCTGCAAATGACACCTTCACTTCATTCACCACAGGGTCTGGCTGTATAATGAAATTCATTACTTTCAGAGGAGATAACTCAGATTGGTGTCTTTTACACCTCTACCTCTTCTGTTCTTAAATTATTCAGTCATTTAATTGGCTGACCATGTGACAAGAAACAGAACTATTTATTTTAGCCCTGCAACTAACAGATTGAGTGTAAATAATTTGACACTCCACCTGTCTGTTATGGGCAGGCATTTATCTTATCCCATGAAAACTTTAGCTTAATTATCAGGTACAGTAGTTAGAAAGAGCTAAAATAGAGAGAAATTGTTAAAATGAACCTATTGTGAGTTTAAGGCTAACAAGAGATATTCTAAAGTTGTAAATGAAAGTGAAGCATTTTAGGAAAAGAGAATAATTATCAGTTTAAACGTGTGGGTGTTTAATTACTGACAACAGAGTTTGCAACATTCACTGGTTGCCTCCTACACCTACTCTACGCATCGCGTCCATTGTTCACTTCTAATAGCGATCACTGTTAACGAATTCCAAAACATTAATTTCGTTATTTCGGATTTACGGTTAACCTAAACACTTTTATTTTGTCATTCACGATCAATCTATCGTATAAAGGGAAAAATATTGTCCATAACAGACAGGTGGAGTGTCAGATTATTTATACTCAATCTGTAAGTTGCAAGATTAAAATAAATAGTTCTAAAACATGTTATTTTGGGTTCAGTTGGTCTGAAAACGTGTTATGGGTATATAAAATTAACTATTCAAAATGTATATAACAATAATGAGTTCTATTTTTTATAAACTGATAACAAAATGAAATTATTGTAGTCGATCAATTAAATTGTTTATAAATTAATTTACTTGACGAATGGGTTGTAAAATAAAAATAAAACATTTTCGCCCGAAATGGAAACTGTATATATATATATATATAACATACAGTGTAAGTTGGCAGTTTCAAACAGAACCGAATTCCTACTGACACTAAATGAAAAATAATTTATTTGTTTAGTAATTCATAATTATTTTTGCCCTAGTATATCTAAAAAATCTCGTTAAATTATAAACATTCTAGATTTCATATTCATGTACATAGCTTTAGGGCTAGTCCAGTCGATCTGATGGTAGAATCGGAGACTGTACTTTGTATCCCGCCGATGTTAAATTTTCTATTTTTAGGTACATTTTTCATAGGATTGGTAAAAGATAGGGAAATTAAATTTTACACACCATGTCGGGTGTCGGGTTTCTTCTCGAGCTACTCACATTTTTTCAATTTAATCTTTAGACCATACCATTTTTTTTTAAATTACGAATAACATAAAATTTTTACAAATTGCTTTCTACGTTTTTTGTAACGTCTGAGGAAGTCATAAAAATGTCGGTATATGCGGATATACAAGTTAATTAACTGGTAAAAATTTTAGCCTGGTAGGTTTATTGGTTTATGAGAAAAATAAGGGACATTTTTCTCAGAAAAAAACGTTTTTCGTATATTACTAATGTTTGGAGCACCTGAGGAAGTCATAAAAATGTCGGTATATGTGAATGTACAAGATAATTAACTGGTAAAAGTTGCAGCCTGGTAGATTTATTGGTTTCTAAAATAATGTACCTTAATATTAAAAATCTAAATTTGCGGGAAAAAGGTAAGAACCAAGAAGGCACAAATCAAAAACAATATTTAGCTACAAAAACAAGTAAATTTCCTATCAACAGTTAAGAAAGGTGAACTGTGAGCTGAGAATACAAAAAATAGTGATACAGATATTTTAAATTCTCTTTGCACTAAAACGAGCTGTATAAAATTGTGCAATGATTCGTTCTCGGTGTTATAACTTTTCTGTGTAAATCTGATAAAAACTTCAATTTTTTTTACGTAATTTTATGTTTATTTTAGTCGATTTAGGCCTAATTATTGAAAAACATAAAAAACCAAAAATCAAATTTTGAGTTAAAACCATCGTGCAATCTCCCCTTAAGTAAATTTATGGGTATACAAAATTATCTATTTTCATACGTTACAAAAAATAATTTCATCCTCCATTGTACACAGTTACACCCCAACGTCGTCGCTAATGACCACAGCAGTTGATGCCACGTTAAATAAAAAAAAAAAAAAAATTATCTATTCAAAAGATATAACAATAAAGAGTTATATTTGTTATAAAGTGATAACAAAATGAAATTATTGTTGTCGATGAATTAAATAGTTTATAAATTAATGTACCCGACGGTTGTAAAATAAAAATAAAACACTTTTGTACGAACTGGAAACGGTATAAAATACAGTGTAAGGAGGCCGTTTCAAACAGAAACGAATTCCTACTTACACTAAAAGAAAAATAATTTATTTGTTTAGCACTACATTATAATTTTTAGTACTAGTATGTCTAATGAATCTCGTTAAATTATAAACATTCTAGACTCCATATTCATGTTCATAGCCTTCGGGCTAGTCCAGTCGATCTGTTGGTAGAATCGTTATAAACCTTTTCAATCCCAAATTTGTAAACTGTACACAAAAGAATAATATGTTTACATTTTTACTTTCTCTTGCCTATATGAATATATAGGAAGGAAAGTATTGTTTTCATGTCGATTTTTCGAAATCGAGTTTTCACCGGATCTATACGTTTTCAGACCCCCTGAACCCAAAAAACATGTTTTTAGCGATTGTGTCTGTGTGTGTGTGTGTGTGTGTGTGTGTGTGTGTGTGTGTCTGTGTGTGTGTCTGTGTGTGAACAGAATATCTCAAGAACGGAACATCGTACGAACTTGAAACTTGAAACTTAAGTTACATACCACTACCGGACGCGACACGAACATTTTCATCAAAATCGGTCAACCGGAAGTAGTAGTTTATTCGTATAATTTTTCAGTTTTTTGCGATTTTCTCAAAAACTGGTCCTACGATTTTTTTTAAAATCGCCTATTTTACTCAATTTTTTATTCTCTACAAGATAGGGTAGGCGCCATGTTTGCTGAAATTCTCGGTGAGGCTGTTTTCACGTAAAAACGTTGTTTTTTTAAGATTACGGCTTTAATATAAATTTTAACGCAAAAACTTATATAATAAAAGTTGTAGAGAATTTAAAAACCTACAACTTCTGTTTCAAATATTTTGTTGTATGACGCTTAGTTTAGCAGTAATTAGCGATTTTCTGATTTTTTCTCACGAAAACGTGTGAAAAATCGATTTTTTAAAGATTTTGGCCTTAGTATGCATTTTACGACAAAAGTGTATATAACCAAATTTATAAAAAATTAAAAGATCTACAACTTTTATTAAGAGCATTTTTCTCTAAAGAGCCTAGTTTAGAGAGAAAGAGTGATTTTCCGTATTTTTAAACCAAACTGAGTTCGAATTTTATTTTGCGTGTTTCACTCATGATTGAAATATGGTTATATTTTTGAGATTAGTTGTTTGTTTATTTCTAATGTTTTATTACTAATGTTAGGTTTATTGTTAATTATTTATATTGGCAAGAGAAAGTTGTGTGAGTGTTTCACACCAGATTTTTTCATACATTTTACTGATATTTAAGTGTAATAAAATCACTTTTAGAACTTTACCCCTTTTGATGGGCTGACAAAAAAAGGTGTGCCATGTACGTCACATTAGGACTTGATGGTATCAAAGTTCCCACCAATAAGAATAAGTCAAATCATGTTCAGGCTACCTAAACAAAACAATATTCTCTTACTTAGATTTGTAGTAAAAAAAACTAAGTATGATTTTAATATTATTTAAGACTTCAAAAATTTTACAATTAAAAAATATTGGTAAAATGGATAAAATCACTATTTAGTAACAGTTTAAAAAATATACTTGTACATAAGTAACATACAATATTTTCGAAGAAATGTTACTTTATTTTAGTAAATGAAACAAACTTCTGAAACCAAAATTAAAAAGAAATTAATGGTTGCCTCCGTGACGCATGGTCAGTATACTACACTGCAAAGCGGAGGTCTCAGGTTCAAATCCTGGCTAGGGTACAGAAAATTATTACACTTCACACCCAGCATTCCTTAATTCAAAGTTATCTCTATCATATAACATTTTGAGGTCTGTTATTTCACTCCAATATGCCTTCTATGGGTGATTCAAAAAGAGCGCCGGTTTTGATATATCAAATTAAGAGATTTATTTTATTGAAAAACTGAAAATAAATACATCAACAAGTTCATCTTACCTTCCGATTTCATGTATGAAAAATGATGTCATGCATGTGTCCTCCTCTACTGCGCTGGCACGCATCAACTCTGTCCATGAAATTGGATATTACTGCACGACAAGTTTCGACTTACATTTGCCCGATAACCCGTCGAATTTCCTCCTTCAAGTCATTGATGTTTCGGGGTTTATTGGCATACACCAATGACTTCAGATGACCCCAAAGATGAAAGTCACAAGGCGTCAAGTCACACGACCTTGGTGGCCATTGATGGTCGGAATTACGAGAAATGATGCGATCCTGGAACCGTTCACGGAGCAACAACATTGTTTCTCGTGCAGCAACTGAATTTTATACGGGTGATATTGGAGATCGTACCGAAGAATTCTCCGTACAGAAGAACATCGTAAACCCAATTGTTGAGAACGGCGACGTATTGATTTTGCTGGGCTAACAGCCACACTGTCACGAACCAACGCAACGTTCTGCTCAGTTCGGCCAGAACGACGACGTCCAGAACTTTTAAGGTCGACTGTTGAACCCGTCTCAAAAAACTTTTTCATGAGCCTGCAAACTGTTGATTCATTCGGTGCTTCATTACGTCCTAGAGTACCGCGAAGTCGCCTGACAGTAGCCGCATAACTCTCTCCACTCTGGTAAAATGTTTTGACGATTAACACTCGTTGTGCAATAGTAAACTTCTCCATGGTTAGACACAGACTGCGAGAGTACTACACTGCGAACAAGAGAAACTACAACTGAATCGTCAATCGGAATGTTCTCCGAAATAGAAATGAGGTCAAACAATGTTGCCAATCGATAAACAAAAATTTACCAGCCGTTTAAAAACCGGCGCTCTTTTTGAATCACCCGTTATGTCACACTGGGTTAGAAAGGGTTAAGCAATAGTCAAGTAACATCGGTAGGGCGGACGACATTGTGTATTGATATTTGATATCCATAAATAAGGAATCCGTAACGGGGGGGGGGTTCCTGTTCAAATTCCTGCATAAATAAATGTCAAAATACAACAAAAATCTGGTGTGAAACACTCACACAACTTTCTCTTGCCAATGCAAATAATTAATAATAAACCTAACATTAGTATTAAAACATTAGAAATGAACAAAAACTAACCTCAAAAACATAACCTTATTTTAATCATGAGTGAATGACGCAAAATGACAATCGAACTCAGTTTGGCTTAAAAATACGGAAAATCACGCTTTCACGCTAAACTAGGCTCTGTAGAGAAAAATGCTTTAAACAAAAGTTGTAGATCTTTTAATTTTCTATAAATTTAATTATATACACTTTTGTCGTAAAATGCATACTGAGACCGAAATGTTAAAAAAATCGATTTTTCTCACGTTTTCGTGAGAAAAAAACAGAAAATCGCAAATTACCGCTAAACTAAGCGTTATACAAAAAATGTTTGAAACATAAGTTGTAGGTTTTTAAATTCTCTACAACTTTTATTATATAAGTTTTTGCGCTAAAATTTATATTAAAGCCGTAATCTTAAAAAAACAACGTTTTTACGTACAAAGAGCCTCACCGAGAATTTCAGCAAACATGGCGCCTACCCTATCTTGTAGAGAATAAAAAATAGAGTAAAATAGGCGATTTAAAAAAAAATCGTAGGACCAGTTTTTGAGAAAATCGCAAAAAACTGAAAAATTATACGAATAAACTACTACTTCCGGTTGACCGATTTTGATGAAAATGTTCGTGTCGCGTCCGGTAGTGGTATGTAACTTAAGTTTCAAGTTTCAAGTTCGTACGACGTTCCGTTCTTGAGATATTCTGTTCACACACAGACACACACACACACAGACACACACACAGACCAATCGCTAAAAACATGTTTTTTGGGTTCAGGGGGTCTGAAAACGTATAGATGCGGTGAATAGTGTATTTGTAAAAATCGACATGAAAACAATACTTTCCTTCCTATATATTCATATAGGCAAGAGAAAGTAAAAAGCAGCGATAAAACTGAATATTTTTCAATAATGTACGGTTCCCGCTAAAAACAATCATTTAGGCCTACCTCGAATTCCGATTAGTTTAATATTTATAGTTTTCTGACGTATACATTTAGTATTTTAAATTATAATCAATGAATTAATTAGAACTATGAATGAATAATATCACAACTATAGTACAGTAACACCTCACTAATTCGGAATTCGCGATATTTTGGACTACTCCAAGAAGAGCAGCTTTTTTAATTTTTTTATAAGTTTTTACTTTCTCTTGCCTATATGAATATATAGGAAGGACAGTATTGTTTTCATGTCGATTTTAAGAAATCGAGTTTTCACCGGATCTATACGTTTTCAGACCCCCTGAACCCAAAAAACATGTTTTTAGCGATAGGTCTGTGTGTGTGTCTGTGTGTGTGTCTGTGTGTGTGTGTGAACAGAATATCTCAAGAACGGAACATCGTACGAACTTGAAACTTGAAACTTAAGTTACATATCACTACCGAACCCGACACGAACATTTTCATCAAAATCGGTCAACCGGAAGTAGTAGTTTATTCGTATAATTTTTCACTTTTTTGCGATTTTCTCAAAAACAAGTCCTACGATTTTTTTTAAAATCGCCTGGTTTACTACATTTTTTATGCTCTACAATATAGGGTAGGCGCCATGTTTGCTGAAATTCTGCTTGAGGCTGTTTTTACGTAAAAACATTTTCTTTTTAAGATTGCGGCTTTAATATGCATTTTAGCGCAAAACGTTTAAAATAAAAGTTGTAGAGAATGTAAAATTCTACAACTTTTATTTCAAACATTTTTTGTATAACGCTTAGTTTAGCGGTAATTTGCGATTTTCTGTTTTTTTTCTCACGAAAACGTGAGAAAAATCGATTTTTTTAACATTTCGGTCTTAGTATGCATTTTACGACAAACGTGTATATAATTAAATTTATAGAAAATTAAAAGATCTACAGCTTTTGTTTAGAGCATTTTTCTCTACAGAGCCTAGTTTAGCGTGAAAGCGTGATTTTCCGTATTTTTAAGCCAAACTGAGTTCGATTGTCATTTTGCGTCATTCACTCATGATTAAAATAAGGTTATGTTTTTGAGGTTAGTTTTTGTTTATTTCTAATATTTTATTAATAATGTTAGGTTTATTATTAATTATTTGCATTGGCAAGAGAAAGTTGTGTGAGTGTTTTACACCAGATTTTTTAGTTAAAAATTAATAAAGTGTTATTTCAAAAAAATAATAACTTTTAACTGTCTAATAAAAATTGTTTCATTCTGTAATACGAGGGTAGGCTGATAAGTAATGCACACATGCTTGTAGAAGACAACTAAATAAACTTCAGTAGCGCGCCTGGTGGCATGTGGAAGTACTATTTCTCCTCTACAAGTCTGCGCAGTTTGAAGGCGTTGCTTTCATTCAGTTTGTTTTGAGTAGTGGAAGTATGGCGTCGTGTTCTGGTGCTATGTCAACGAGAATTAAACAACGCGAATTGAACAACTTTTGAAGCGCTACCGTGACGAAGGAGACGACTTTCTTTTGAATATTGTGACGGGGGACGAGTCATGGGTTCATCATTACGATCCCGAAGAAAAAAGGCAGAGCGCTGAATATCGTCATCCACATTCTCCTGTTGTGAAAAAGTTCAAAACACAACCGTCCGCAAAAAAAATTCTTTTGACTGTGTTTTGGGATGCTCGCCGAGTTTATGTGACTGATTATCTGGAACGAGGGGCAACGGTAAATTCTGCTCAGTATATACAGACTCTGAAACACCTCCGACGTCGAGTTTGTCGTGTTAGAGGCAACCTGGCGCCAATAATTTTGCAACACGACAATGCTCGTCCACACACTTCGCGTGCAACTGGAGAGGCTCTGAGAAACCTGAAGTTTCAACCAATTTTACACCCTCCGTATTCTCCCGACCTTGCGCCTTGCGATTTTTATTTTTTTCCTCTACTGAAGAGAGACCTTAAGGGTAATCATTACAGCTCGGACAATGAGGTGAAGGCAGCTATTGCGTCCTGGGTTCGAGGAAAGTCGGAAGAATTTTTCAGTGACGGAATGAAAAAACTTGTTAAACGTTGGGAGAAATGTGTAATGCTTAACGGTGACTATATTGAAAAATAAATAGATAATTTGGTAGGTTAAGATTTGTACTTTAATTTGTTATTTACCCCATCTTGCTATTTCTTTTTGTTCGTCTTCTACAAGCATGTGTGCATTACTTATCAGCCTACCCTCGTACATTATTGGTTACTCAGTGAAGAAAACGTTCCACAATTTAAGCTAGTGAAGTGAGAAACTACATAGACGAACTTATTGAATTTGCAGACTTCAATCCGGAATTCAATGACTATTACCTTGTCCTAAGAGAGATGAGCCAACAAGTTATAAGAAAACTGTGTAGCAAAGAAACACAGAAAAAAATAACAAGTTTTTTTTTTCTAAGCAACCTCAAATGATTTCTGAAGATATTTGTCAACCCTCTACTTCAACAAGTGCCAAATAATCGGTACGTAAGTACAGTGTTTTAATTAAATATAATTTTACACTGGACATTTATTATTTAACAATATTTTTACTGCCGTAATTATTTTTATTTCTATACTTTTAACTTTCTTGATTTTCAATACACTGTACTGTAAGATCATTAAACAACGATATTTCAGACAAGTAACGTTTATTTTTTAATTTTAATTGCCTAAATTATTCAATTTTTAGATGTAAACAAATATTCTCGATAATTCGGACTTCACTTCCCCCCAATTAGTCCGAATTAGTGAGGTTTTACTGTACTACATAATTATTTTTAGTACTAGTATGTCAAATAAATCTCGTTAAATTATAAACATTCTAGACTCCATATTCATGTACATAGCCTTCGGGCTAGTCCAGTCTATCAACTGGTAGAATGGTTATTAAGTAATTGTCAAGTAACATCGGTTGGGCGGACGACATTGTGTATTGATATTTGATATCCATAAATAAGCAATCCATAACGGGGGGGGGGTTCCTGTTCAAATTCCTGCATAAATAAATGTCAAAAATACAACAAAAAACACTGATCAAACTGAATGTTTTTCAATAATGTACGTTTGCCGCAAAAAACAATCATTTAGGCCTACCTGGAATCCTGGATTAGTTTAATATTTATAGTTTTCTGACGTATACATTTAGTATTTTAAATTATTATCAATGATTTAATCAGAACTAAGAATGAATAATATCAGAACTATAGTAATTATTAGAGGAAGTTAAGTAAAATAATCCGGTTCAATCTTACCTTGTATCCAATATTAATGTCGACGATGAAAAACACAATGCAAGAATCAAAATCACAAATAACGAACTTATGTTTAATTAAAACACAAAAAACACCACTTTGATAACACCAGATTCAAAATTTAACACTGTATATTTCTATATTTTAAACAAATTATAAAAATACAAAGATTAAATATTACAAACACGAAGTCAAAAACTCACGATATTTGTTCAACCGACGCCATTAAAAGAAAGAAACAAACTGTAACGAACAGAACTTTAAAAAGTAATGCCAACACAATATTTTAATGTTCGGAAAAGAGTAGGGGAGTAAATGATTTATAGTAATAAAATAATAAAAATATTTAATACAATAAATAAATAAACAATAAATAAATAAACTGTATTTCAATAAGTTAATTAAGAAAGATATATAATTTGGTAACGGAAAATTATTAAAACAACATAAAATTATAAGGGTTGATGAAAAAATCTTTCAAAAAACGATTAAAAATAAACTCGAGTTTAAAAACTAAATGATACTTATAATTATTTGTTACAAAATTATTATAATTTGGAAATAATTAATTTTGAAAAACCGAATATTTATGATTTAAATTAATTGACATCGTAATTAATGGTAAAATAATTAATTTAATTATAATAGAATCGTTTATACATACTATACGTTAGACAACTACTAACGAGGCTAATTGGTTTAACTATGATAAAACGATTGAAGAAAGTCTCAAAAAATATTCATAAAGGTTTGTCTAAGAGTCGAGTTACTGCATCATTTTTTCCGTACACACAAAAAAAGAACTTGTTTGTAAATAACTTTGATACATCCCATGTTGCAGGTGTCAAACTGAAATCGTCATAACATTACGCCTTCATAAACATCTTTTTTTTTCTCTAACATCTTTCTTTTAAAGAATAAAAAGATTCTAATTTTTTTGTTAACTGACACTTCATAAAGTCAATGAATTTTACAATTCTTTTTATACCCTACTTTTAATTTTTAAACAAAAAACAACTTTTAAAAATGTTTTAATTTTTACTTTTTAATTTTATCTCAATTGTAGAGTGAAATTTTTGATACTTGTAGCAAGAAAAAAAAACTATTCTGAAAGGTTGAAGCTTAAAAATCTGGTGTGAAACACTAACACGACTTTCTCTTGCCGATGCAAATAATGAACAATACAATCTAACACCAGTAATAAAACATTTTTGAAAGAAACAAAAAAACTAACCTCAAAAAACCTTACCTTATTTTAATCATGATTGAATGATGCAAAATGAAAAATCTTCAGTTTGACTTAAAAATACGGAAAAATGCTTAAATAAATATTGTAGATATTTTAATTTTATATAAATTTGATTATATACACTTTTGTCGTGAAATGCATACTAAAAAAATCTTTTAAAAGAAATCGATTTTTTTAAAAACATTTTCGTTAGTTTTTAGTTTAGTATCTATGTTTTATTACTTATGTTAGATTTATTGTTAATTATTTACATTGGCAACAGAAAGTTGTGTGAGTGTTTCACACCAGATTTTTATACTAATTTAGTAGTATTATTTTTGAAACATGAATATTTTAGACGAATTTACATACATTTGGTACATACATTGGTATGAAAAAGTCTAAAAAGTATAAAAAGTACATATTATGAAAGGGCGTAACAGTTAACAATGTTGAAATTTAAATAGAGAATAAATTTTAGAGTGACAGCTCTGTACGGATCCTGTTGAATTGGTATCAACTCAATCTGAATTTTAAATAGCAATTATTTACTGTTACATTTAACTGTACAACGGCTCGGCTTCACCCACCCCTCCAATCCGACCAAAATTCACCCCCATAACAAAACCCCTTAACGTCAATTTTAATATTTTACCCAAAACGGTTTGCCTCCAATATTGTAATTGTTCTAACCGATACCCTCTTTCCTAAATATTCTTTTTACCTACTTTTTTACGAGCTGAAATTAATACTGAAAGTTTACATCCGTAATTTTTAGATTTGTCAATAATTTTAAAATATTCGTTAACCATTGAAATATTTTGTACTTTATTACTTACTTTTGCCTATATGAATATATAAGAAGGAAAGTATCGTTTTCATGTCAATTTTTTAAAATCGAGTTTTCACCGGATCTACACGTTTTCAGACCCCCTGAACCCAAAAAACATGTTTTTAGCGATTAGTCCGTCCGTGTGTGTGTGTGTGTGTGTGTGTGTACAGAATAACTCAAGAACGGAACATCGTAAAAAACTTGAAACTTGAAACCCTAGTTACATGATGACTACCGGGCCCGACATGAACAGTTTCATAAAAAACGGTCAACCCAAAGTAGTAAATTATTCGTGTAATTTTTTTACTTTTTTGCAATTTTCTCAAAAAATGGTCCTACTTTTTTTTTTAAAATTACCTGGTTTACTAATTTTTTTATACTCTACAAGATAGGGTAGGCGCCATGTTTGCTGAAATCCTTGGTGAAGCAGTTTTCACGTTTATTATACAAAAATATAAAATAAAATAAAAATTAAAAAAAATATGTAAATATAAAAAAATAAAAATAAAATAGCGGAGTCGTGGCTACACCCACCCCTCCATTCCGTCCAAAATTCACCCTCTTAACAAAACCCCTTAGCGTCAATTTTAATATTTTCTCCAAAACGGTTTGCCTCCAACATTGTAATTGGTCTAACCGATACTCTCTTTCCTAAATATTCTTTTTCCTACTTTTTTACGAGCTGAAATTAATACTGAAAAGTTTACATCGCTAATTTTTAGATCTGTCAATAATTTTAAAATATCCGTTACCCATTGAAATATTTTGCATTTTATTACTTTCTCCTATATGAATATAATATAAGCAGGAAAGTATAGTTTTCATGTCAATATTTAAAAATGGAGTTTTCACCGGATCTACACGTTTTCAGACCCCCTGAATCCAAAAACATGTTTTTAGCGATTAGTCTGTGTGTGTGTGTGTGTGTGTGTGTGTGTGTGTGCGCGCGCGTGTGTGTGTGTGTGTGTGAACAGAACATCTCAAGAACGAAACATCGGACAAACTTGAAAGTAGAAATTTGAGTTACATACCACTACCGGACCCGACACGAACATTATCATCAAAATCGGTCAACCGAAAGTAGTAGTTTATTGGTGTAATTTTTTACGATTTTCTCAAAAACTGGTCCAACGATTTTTTTTAAAAATCGCCTGGTTTACTAAATTGTTTTTGCTCTAGGAGACAGGGTAGGCGCCATGTTTGCTAAAATTCTTGGTGAAGCTGTTTTCAGATAAATAAATTGTTTATTTTTTATATTGCGGCTTTAATACCTATGCAATTTAGCGCAAATATGTATATAATAAAAGTTGTAGATAATTTAAAATCGTACAACTTTTATTTTAAACATTTTTGTATAACGCTTAGTTTCGCGGTAATTATCGATTTTCTAATTTTTTCTCACGAAACGTGTGAAAACCGATTTTTTTAAGATTTCGGCCTTAATATGCATTTTAGGACAAAAGTGTTTAATTAAATTTATAGGAAATTAAAAGATCTACACCTTTTATTTATAGCATTTTTCTATACAGAGCTTAGTTTAGCGTGAAAGAGTTATTTTCCGTAATATTAAACCAAACTAAGATAGATTTTAATTTTGCGTCTTTCTCTCATGATTAAAATTTGGTTATGTTTTTTGTTTATTTCTAATGTTTTATTACTAATTTTAGGTTATAGGCTATTGGGCATTATTTGCATTGGCAAAAGAAAGTTGTGTGAGGGTTTCACACCAGACATTTTTTTTTGAGTTTTACTAATTTACAGTAAAAATTTGTTTAATCTATTTACAAGGTAGGACCTACGTCTGATGTATAGAATTTGAGTAGGCTAAATATGGAGTCGGTGTACATGTCAAAGATAATGCACATTCCTACACATAACAACTGTGAGGCAGAAAGACAAACATTTATGTTTGACGTTGACAGAATGTAGTATTAGGCCTACACTATCGTGTTCACTCTGATATTATATTGGTTAGTAAAAGTAGGCCTACCAGTAGGCTGATACAAATAGTAGGCGATCATTAGCCTACTATTCCTGGAATGTAGCCAACATGCCCCGAGTTTAAGAATTTTATTGTATTTCTTTCGGAAACTATAAGAAATTATTTTTTATTATTA
This sequence comes from Catonia carolina, assembly GCA_035578175.1. Lineage (NCBI taxonomy): Eukaryota > Metazoa > Arthropoda > Insecta > Hemiptera > Achilidae > Catonia > Catonia carolina. The sequence continues at coordinate 902,222 of JAQMRL010000006.1, read as the reverse complement.
TCATTTTTACTTTCTCTTGCCTATATGAATATATAGGAAGGAAAGTATTGCTTTCATGTCGATTTTTCGAAATCGAGTTTTCACCGGAACTACACATTTTCAGACCCCCTGAACCCAAAAAACATGTTTTTAGCGATTGGTCTGTGTGTGTGCGTGTGTGTGTGTGTGTGTGAACAGAATATCTCAAGAACGGAACATCGTACGAACTTGAACCTTGAAACTTAAGTTACATACCACTACCGGACCCAACACGAACATTTTCATCAAAATCGGTCAACCGGAAGTAGTAGTTTATTCGTGTAATTTGTAACTGTTTTGCGATTTTCTCAAAAACGGGTTCTACGATTTTTTTCAAAAATCGCCCAGTTAAGTAAATATTTTATGCTCTACAATTAGGGTAGGCACCATGTTTGTTGAAATTCTTGATTAGGCTGTTTTTACGTAAAAAAATTATTTATTAAGATTTCGGCTTTTATATGCATTTTACAGTAAAAATTTATATAATAAAAAATGTAGAATAATTAAAACCATACAACTTTTATTTCAAACAATATTTTGTATAACGCTTAGTTTAGCGGTAATTAGCGGTTTTTTTTCTCCCGAGCTTACCGCTAAACTAAGCGTTATACAAAAAATTGTTGGAAATAAAAGTTTTATGATTTTAAATATTCTACATTTTTTGTTTTAAGTATAAATTTTTGCCCTAAAATGCATAATATTAAAGCCGCAAACTTGAAAACAAATTTCTTACGTGAAAACTGCTCTACCAAAAATTTCAGCAAAAATGGCGCCTATTCTATCATATCCTATTCTAGCATAGAAAATTTAGTAAACCAGGCGATTTTATTAAAAATCGTAGGACCAGTTTTTGAGAAAATCGCAAGAAAGTGAAAAACTACGCGAATAAACTACTACTTCCGGTTGACCGATTTTGATAAAAATGTTCGTGTCGGGTCCGGTAGTGGTATGTAACTTAAGTTTCAAGTTTCAAGTTCGTACGATGTTCCGTTCATGAGATATTCTGTTTACACACACCCAGACACAAACACACACACATACCAATCTCTAAAAACATGTTTTTAGGGTTCACGGGGTCTGAAAACGTGTAGAGCCAGTGAAAACTCGATTTCTTGAAATCGGCATGAAAACAATACTTTCCTTCCTAAATATTTATATAGGCAAGAGAAAGGAAAAAACAAGTTATCTGGAAAGAATCAGATTAGATGTGTAACGGAAATGGAAGAGGACAACCTGTGTGTATGTGTGAGTGGATTGGTAAAAGATGTAAGAAACAAGTAACATAAAATCAGGTCAGAGAAACATGGAATCAAAAAGAGGAGGATGTTTTTTTATATGGAATTGGTCTTTCAGAATGACAGTATTAATTTACCCATGTCTTTTGAATGGGGCGAGTGGTCAGTGCAGTTGCAATGCTGTTCTGATCTCAATCAATCCACCCTGATAAAACTGACCAAATCGTTCTACTACAAGCTTCAATAGAACGTTACTGAGTAAGGAAACGGACCGGCATCTCTACATCGGCTACTCTCTCATCTCTACCAATAAACTTTGAAACATTTCTGTATTTAGATTAATCAACAATTACTAACTTAAAACCACAATCACCAGTCCAAAATTAGTTAATTTTAATTCTATCTAAAAGTAGTAAATTACAACCTCGGACAGATTGAGATAACCTTTTTTCAAAATTTCAATCGTCTTCTCTTTTTTCTTCTTCTTCATCTTCAAACAGTACTTCCTCTTCCTTCTTTTTCTTCTCCTCCTCCTCCTCTTGCTCCTCACCTTCACTTCTTTTTCTTCCTCTTTTCTTTTTTCTTTTTATCTTTCTCCTCCCCCACCTTCTCCTTCTTTTTCTCCCTTTTTGCCTTTTTCTTCTTATCTTTCACCTCCTCCACCTTCTTCTTCTTTCTCTTTTACTTTTTCTTCTTATCTTTCTCCACCTCCAACTTCTTCTTCTTTTTTCTCCTCTTTTCCTTTTCCTATTATCTTTCTCCTCCTCCGTCTTCTCCTTCATTTTCTTCCTCTTTTCCTTTTTCTTTTTTACCTTTCTCCTCCTCCACCTTCTTCTTCTTTTTCTCCCTTTTTGCCTTTTTCTTCTTATCGTTCTCCACTTCCACCTTTTCCTTCTTTTTCTTCCTCTTTTCCTTTTTCTTCTTATCTTTCTCCTCTTCCACCTCCTTCTACTTTTTCTTCTCCTTGTTTTTCCTCTTCTCCTTCTTTTTCTCCTTCTTCTTTTTCTTCCTCTTTTCCTTTTCCTTCTTATCTTTCTCCTCCTCCACCTCCTTCTACTTTTTCTTCTCCTCCTTTCCCCCACACTCCTTCTTCTTCTTATCTCTCTCCTTCTTCTTCTTTTTCTTTTTATCCTCTTCCTCCTTCTCTTTCTTCTTCTTCTTCTGTATGTGTTTACAAGATTATAATGTGACCTTTTCTTTTTATTTCTCAAATTTTTAATTTATTTAAAAAAATTAAATTAATTTTTTAATGTAATGCCGGCCGCATTGGCGTATTTGGTAACGTGCTCGCCTCTCATCATGCGGTCTTGGGTTCGAATCCTATTTAGGCACAGCATATTCTCATACGTTACAAAAAATCATTTCATTTCTTCTTCTTCATCATATTATCTCTCTCCTTCTCCTTTTTCTTTTTCTCCTTTTTCACCTCCTGCACCACTTTCTTCTGCTTCTTCTCCTCCTCCTACCCCTCTTCCTCTTCCTTCTCCTCCACCTTTTCCTTCTCCCCTCCTCCTCCTCCTCCTTCTCTTTCTCCTGCTTCTTCTTCTTCTTCTTCTTATCTTTCTCCTTCTCCTTTTTCCTCATTTTTCACCTCCTTCACCACTTTTTTTTGCTTCTTCTCCTTCTCCTCCTCCTCCTTCTCTTCCTTCTGCTTCTTCTTCTTCTTCTTGTCGTTCTCCTTTCCTTTTACTTCTTCTTTTTTCTTCTCCTTGTCCTTCACCTTCTCCTTCTCCTTCACCTTCTCCTCCTCCTACCGCACCTCCTCCACCACTTTCTCCTGCTTCTTCTCCTCCTCCTCCTTCTCTTTCTCCTGCTTCTTCTTCTTCTTCTCCTGCTTCTTCTTCTTCTTCTCCTCCTTTTTCTTCTTTTTCTCCTTTTTCTCCTCCTCCTCCTCCTCGTCCTTCTTCTCCTTCTCTCTCTACTTTTCCTTCTTCTTCATGTGTTTACCGGATTATAATGTGACCTTTTCTTTTTATTTTTATAACTTTATTTTTTTTTTTGTGTTTACTTCGACTCTTATGCACTCAAAGGTAAATGCAATGGATAGAATATTCAAAGCAAAATAAATTTAAAAAGAAAGTAAATATATAATACATTTTACTATGAAAGTTTACATAGAAGAACATCAATTAATTGGTTAAAAAAGGAAAGCAGTTTAAATATAGAAAACTTTGATGACCAAATAAATTGAAGGGAAAACCCATTACCGTTTTGAGAACGACGCGACGGTGTTCCCTTACTAATAGAAAAACCATTTTACGTTCTTTTTTAGAACATACATTTATAATGGCATCCGCGCGAATGGATTTCGGATTTGGGTAATTTAATTTTAACTGCGTCGTCGTCCTTGTACACGGGGTTTGCTTTTCACGTCACATTTTCCTAATTAGTAACTGAAATTAAATTGGACCATTTTTACTAGTGAAACTAAAACAGAAAAAGAAGGAAAAAGGTATCCGTTAAGAGGATGGGTTTGAAACACACACATAATTCAATTACGCTTTTTATTGGTTTTTTTGTACTGTATTTTACTTTTTGAAACGCATACTATTGGCTGTTTTAGCCAATTGATAGAAGTAAATTTTAGAAGTTTTGTGTACATAAAACAATCAATTCCGACGTTCTGATTGGCTGAATAATAAATAAAAAAAAGAAAAAATAAACATTGAAAGTATATCATCTCTCCTATCTGAAAGCTTTCATACATATACGGTTGGGTTTATTTATGGTAATTAGATCGTAAAAGTTCTTCTTAAAAATATTTTTTGTCGTTTTTAAATTTTAACATTTGACGTAAAGGTAACAAATATTATAAAAAATTCTGGTGTGAAACACTCACGCAAATTTCTCTTGCCAATGCAAATAATTTAAACAATATAACCTAACATTAGTAATAAAATATTACAAATAAACAAAAAACTAACATCTAAAAATATAACCTTATTTTCATCATGACTGAAAGACGCAAAATAAAAATCGAACTCAGTTCGGCTTAAAACTACGGAAAATCACTGTTTCACACTTAACTAGGCTCTGTAGAGAAAAATACTGTAATTAAAGTTGTAGATCCTTTTATTCCCTATATAATTATTTACATAAATTTTGGTCGTAAAATGCATTATAAGGCCGAAATCTTAAAAAATCAATTTTTCACACGTTTTCGTGAGAAAAAAAAACAGAAAATCGCTAATTATTGTTAAATTAAGCGTTATACAAAAAAATATTTTCAATAAAAGTTCTAAGTTTTTAAATTCTCCACAAGTTTTATTATAAAAATTTTTGCGCTAAAATTTATATTAAAGCCGTAATCATAAAAAAAAACAATTTCTTTACGTGAAAACAGCCTCACCGAGAATTTCAGCAAACATGGCGCCTACCCTAACTTGTAGAACATAAAAAATAAAGAAAATGAGGCGATTTTTAAAAAAAATTGTAGGACCAGTTTTTGAGAAAATCGAAAAAAGTGAAAAATTACACGAATAAACTACTACTTCCGGTTGACCGATTTTGATGAAAATGTTCGTGTCGGGTCCGGTAGTGGTATGTAACTTAAAGTTTTAAGTTTCAAGTTCGTACAACGTTCCGTTCTTGAGATATTTTGTACACGCACACACACACACACACAGACACACATAGACCAATCGGCAAAAACATGTTTTTTTGGATTCAGGGAGTCTGAAAACGTGTAGATCCGGTGAAAACACGATTTCGAAAAATCGACATGAAAATAAACTTTCCTTCCTATATAGGGGCCTATTCATATAGGCAAGAGAAAGTAAAAATCTGGTGTGAAACACTCACACAACTTTCTCTTGCCAATGCAAATAATGACCAATATACCCTAACATTATTAATAAAATATTAGAAATAAACAAAAACTAACCTCAAAAACATAACCTTATTTTAATCATGAGTGAATGACGCAAAATGAAAATCGAACTCAATTTGGCTTAAAAAACGGAAAATCACACTTTCACGCTAAACTAGGCTCTGTAGAGAAAAATTCTCTAAATAACAGTTGTAGATCTCTTAATTTTCTATAAATTTTATTATATACATACTTTTGTCGTAAAGTGCATACTAAGGCCGAAATCTTAAAAAAATCAATTTTTCACACATTTCGTGAGAAAAAAACAGAAAATTGCTAATTACCGCTAAACTAAGCGTTATTCAAAAAATGCTTGAAATAAAAGTTGTAGGTTTTTAAATTTTCTACAACTTTTATTATATACATTTTTGCTCTAAAATTAATATTAAAGCCGTAATCTTAAAAAAACACTTCTTTTACGTAAAAACACCCTCACCAAGAATTTCAGCAAATATGGCGCCTACCCTATCTTTTAGAGAATAAAAAATTGAGTAAATGAGGCGATTTTTAAAAAAATCGTAGGACCAGTTTTTGATTAAATCGCAAAAAGTGAAAAATTATATGATTAAACTACTACTTCCGGTTGACCGATTTTGATGAAAATGTTTGTGTCGGGTCCGGTAGTAGTATCTAACTTAAGTTTTAAGTTTGTACGATGTTCCATCTTGAGATATTCTATTCACACGCACACACGCGCGCGCGCGCGCGCACACACACACACGCACGCACGCACGCACGCACGCACACACACAGATCAATCGCTAAAAACATGTTTTTTTTGGGTTCAGGGGGTCTGAAAACGTATAGATCCGGTGAAAACTCGATTTCGAAAAATCGACATGAAAACAATACTTTCCTCTCTATATATTCATGTAGGCAAGAGAAAGTAAAAAGTTGTCTCTTTCTTTGTGTGTGTACAACGACCACCTCGTGAATTCTTGAATTGTTTTTTGAATACTTGAAACCTACTGGGTATACATAATCTAAAATAAGTAGTGAATAAAATCCTTTGTAGGCCATAAAATATAAAGAAAGAAATGGTATAGAAAAAGTTAAGAAAAGTACGACCGGAATAAACTTTTAAAGAAGAGAAACGAAAAATAGAAATAAAAGTTAGCATTATTATATAAAAAATCTGGTATGAAACATATAGGCTCTGTAGAAAAAAATGCTTTAAATAAAAGTTGTAGATCTTTTAAATTACTATAAATTTGATTGTATACACTTTTGTCGTAAAATGCATAGTAAGGCCGAAATCTTAACAAAATTAACTTTTCACACGTTTTCGTGAGAAAAAACCAGAAAATTGCTAATTACCGCTAAACTGTGCGTTATACAAAAAAATTTGAAATAAAAGTTTTAGGATTTTTAATTTTCTATAACTTTTATTATATAAAGTTTTCCGCTAAAATGCATAATAAAGCCGCAACCTTAAAAAGACAATTGTTTTACGTGAAAACAGCCTTACCAAAAATTTCAGCAAACATGGCGCTTACCCTATCTTGTAGAGCATACAAAATTCAGTAAACCAAACGATTTTTAAAAAAATCGTAGGACCAGTTTTTGAGAAAATCGAAAAAAATGAAAAACTACACAAATAAACTACTACTTCCGGTTGACGGATTTTGATGAAAATGTTCGTATCCGGTCCGGTAGTGGTATGTAACTTAAGTTTCAAGTTCGTACGATGTTCTGTTCTTGAGATATTCTGTATACACACACAGACCAATCGGAAATAACATGTTTTTTTGGGTTCAGGATGTCTGAAAACGTGTAGATCCGGTGAAGAGTGTATTTGTTAAAATCGACGTGAAAACAATACTTTCCTTCCTATATATTCATATAGGCAAGAGAAAGTAAAAAGTAGTGAATAATGTATGAATAATGATAAAGAAAAAGTTAGGAAAAGTACAACCGGAATAAACTTTTTAAGAAGAGAAACGAAAAATAGAAATAAAAGTTAACATTATTATATAAAAATTTAAATTAAATTTAGTTATCAAAGTAGATTCTCCCCACCCTTCACTGATATCAGGAGACGTGGTCTTTTTCATTCTTTATCAGGAGAACTGTCGCTGTGGGAGGAGAACCTTTTATTTGTGTCGGAGCGGAGATATTAAAAATTCAAACTATGTTTCAATATGACACGATTGATTTTCGTGTCGTGAATTTTGTCCTAGTTTGCTTTTATTATAATGTAATATTTTGATAGTATCTTTAATGCTTTTAAACTAGGATACGAACAATTCTATTTTAATGCAATGACTTAAATTTTATTCTCTCATATAAATAGCTGTTTTATATTGATTAAAATGTCATAGCAAACCGTTTTACCTTTTTTATTTTTTATTTTTTTTGGTTTAACGTCCGACTGTTCTGCAATTACTGCTAATGCAGACGGTGAAGGATGAAATTATTTTTTCTAACGTGTAAAAATATGCTGTGCCTGAATGGGATTCGAATTCCAGACCGCATGATTTTAATTTTAATTTGCTCTTGCCTATACAGGGTGATTCATGAAGTTCTCCCCCCACTTCTACAGCACATTGTACTAGTAAAAATAATGAAAAAATGTTATATAAACATAGGTCCGAAAACGCTTCGTTAGCGAGTTACAGCTAGCGAAAGTTTCGCCTGGATTTCAGTTCACCAGGTGAAATGAGGTCTTCCTGGAATTGTGGTAAGGTAGATTAAGGGGCGAATTCAATCATTTCTTATGGTTTTTGATCTGATAAATTGAATAAAACAGGTCCCAGAACTGTAAGTTAAATAGTTTTTGAGAAAACCAGTGTCAAATGCAAAAAATGGAGTGAAAATCACATTTTTTCATCTTTGGGCAAGAATAACTTTGTTATTTCACCAAGAAACAGTTAAAAATTTTCAATAAAAAATGTAGAAAATTTTATTCTGAACAAACCGGTGTAAATAAAGTACACAGAAAGCGAATAGTTTTTGAGAAAACCAGTGTCAAATGCAAAAAATGGAGTGAAAAAAACACATTTTTTCATTTTAGTTTTTCCGGTTAATTTTACTTTGTACTCTTATGAATAAAAACTCATTTAATCAAACATCTATTCGCTTTCTGTGTACTTAATTTACACCGGTTTGTTCAGAATAAAATTTTCTACATGTTTTATTGAAAAATTTTAACTGTTTCTTGGTGAAATAACACAGTTATCCTTGCCCAAAGATGAAAAAATAAGTTTTTCACTCCATTTTTTGCATTTGACACTGGTTTTCTTAAAAACTATTTAACTTACAGATCTGGGACCTGTTTTATTCAATTTATCAGATCAAAAACCATAAGAAATGATTGAATTTGCCCCTTAATCTACCTTACCACAATTCCAGGAAGACCTCATTTCACCTGGTGAACTGAAATCCAGGCGAAACTTTCGCTAGCTGTAACTCGCTAACGAAGCGTTTTCGGACCTATGTTTATATAACATTTTTTCATTATTTTTACTAGTACAATGTGCTGTAGAAGTGGGGGGAGAACTTCATGAATCACCCTGTATAAATATACAGGAAGGAAAGTATTGTTTTCATTTGTTGTGAAGTTTTCTTTAAGTTTCGGTGTGAAATTAATTGCAGGAAATCCGTTTAGTTCGAGAAATTAGTTTACACTAGAAATCATAGTGGCCCCTCGTTTATATAAAAGTACCTAATTTTATTACCTTCACTTGCCTATAATATGAATATATAGGAAGGAAAGTCTTGTTTTCATGTCAATTTTAACAAATCGAGTTTTCACCGGATCTACACGTTTTCAGACCCCCTGAATCCAAAAAAGCATGTTTTTAGCGATTGGTCTGTGTGTATGTGAACAGAATATCTCAAGAACGGAACATTGTATGAACTTGAAACTTAAAAATTAAGTTAGACACCATTCAGTTTTGATTTCTTCAAAATCGGTCAACCGGAAGTAGTAGTTTATTCACGTAATTTTTCACTTTTTTGCGATTTGCTAAAATTCTTGGTGAAGCTGTTTTCACGTAAAACATTTTTTTATAAGATTGCGGCTTTATTATGAATTTTACGACAAAAGTGTATATAATCAAATTTATAGGAAATTAAAAATTGTACAACTTTTATTTAAAGCATTTTTCTCCACAGAGCCTATTTTAGCGTGAAAAAGTGTTTTTCTGTATTTTGAAGCCAAACTGATGATTTTCATTTTGCGTCTTTCACTTATGATTAAAATTAGGTTATGTTTATTGAGGTTAGTTTTTTGTTTATTTCTAATGTTTTTTTACTAATTTTAGGATTATTATTATTTATTTGCGTTGGCAAGAGAAAGTTGTGTGAATGTTTTACACCAGATTTTTTTACTTTTATTGCAATGTAATATTTTGATAGTATCTTTGATGCTTTTAAAGTAGGATGATACAATTTATGATACAATTAATGATACAATTTTCTACTGTTAAGTCAAATAGTAAACATTCTCTGTTGTGCAAATCGTCTTTTATGTGTTTTACATGGTTACAATATTTTTTCCAATGCGATGAATCCATGTTTGTAAATTTTGCAACTAAACAAGATTCAATGGATTCCAGGGTAACCTATTTCTTAAGTTATTATTTCCAACATACCGTTTAACCTCAGACCTTTGACCCGCCAAGTTTACTTTGTCCCGTAAGAGGCATTGTATGTAACATACAACCAATATGCCGCTGCAAGATATAACACGACTGTTAGAATTATGATTACTTTAATAAATGTAGAAAAGGTACATTTTTTAACAAAAAAGGGAAATTTTAAAATTGCAACAGAAAAAAATTTCCCTCACGAATTGCTTTTGCACTCTCATCCTATTTTAATCTTACTATGGTTACTTTTATACGGATTTGAATACTAAAACTCTGGTGTGAAACACACACACACAACTTTCTCTTGCCAATGCAAATAATTAACAATAAACCTAACATTAGTAATAAAACATTAGAAATAAACACACAAACTAACCTCAATAAACATAACCTAATTTTAATCATAAAAAATCTGGTGTGAAACACTCACACAACATTCTCTTGCCAGTGCAAATAATTAACAATAAACTTAACATTAGTAATAAAATATAAGAAATAAACAAAAAACTAACCTCAATAAACATAACCTAATTTTAATCATATATGAAAGACGCAAAATGAAAATCGATCTGTTTGCCTTAAAAATACGGAAAATCACTCTTTCACGCTAAACTAGGCTCTGTAGAGAAAAATGCTTTAAATAGAAGTTGTACATCTTTTAATTTTCTATAAATTTAATTATACACTTTTGTCATAAAATGCATAGGCTACTAAGGCCGAAATCTAAAAAAAAAAACGATTTTTCACACGTTTTCGCGAGCAAAAACAGAAAATCGCCAATTACCGCTAAACTAAGCGTTACACAAAAAAAATGTTTGAAATAAAAGTTGTAGAAATTTAAATTCTCTACATTTTTTATTATATAAATTTTTGACCTATAATACATATTAACCCCTTTCTAAACCACAATATAATTTTTAAGTTTAAATAAAAAATCAACCTGAAATATTTGATAGAGCTAAAAACTAAGACATAGAAATTTTTTTAAATATGTTGTTTTTAAACAACATTGGCAAAAAAAAGAAGTATTTCCATCTGTTACTGAAGCATCTGATGCATTACTTGTTTCACTACTTGGCACACTGGATCCACCTACTGAAGGTCCTGGCCCATTTTCTAAATCTAATAGATCACTAGCTTCATCTGCATAATTATTATGGGTATTGTCTGGAGATTCACACTGTGAATTAGCTGACAGTAACTTATCGCATAAATGAAATGTACCATCAACATCTGAATCGCTGTCTTCTTCATAATCAGATATGGTACCGTCTTGTACACACGCAAGAAAACTAATTTCGTCTGAATTTAATTTATTACTTTCTCTTGCCTATATGAATATATAGGAAGGAAAGTATTGTTTTCATGTCGATTTTTCGAAATCGAGTTTTCACCGGATCTATACGTTTTCAGACCCCCTGAACCCAAAAAACATGTTTTTAGCGATTGGTCTGTGTGTGTGTGTGTGTGTGTGTGCGCGCGCGCGCGCGTGTGTGTGTGTGTGTGTGTCTGTGTGTGAACAGAATATCTCAAGAATGGAACATCGTACGAACTTGAAACTTGAAACTTAAGTTACATACCACTACCGGACCCGACACGAACATTTTCATCAAAATCGGTCAACCGGAAGTAGTAGTTTATTCGTAAAATTTTTCAGTTTTTTGCGATTTTCTCAAAAACTGGTCCTACGATTTTTTTTTTAAATCGCCTATTTTACTCAATTTTTTATTCTCTACAAGATAGGGTAGGCGCCATGTTTGCTAAAATTCTCGGTGAGGCTGTTTTCACGTAAAAACGTTGTTTTTTTAAGATTACGGCTTTAATATAAATTTTAGCGCAAAAACTTATATAATAAAAGTTGTAGAGAATTTAAAAACCTACAACTTCTGTTTCAAACATTGTTTTGTATAACGCTTAGTTTAGCGGTAATTTGCGATTTTCTGTTTTTTTCTCACGAAAACGTGAGAAAAATCGATTTTTTAAACATTTCGGTCTTAGTATGCATTTTACGACAAAAGTGTATATAATTAAATTTATAGAAAACTAAAAGATCTACAACTTTTGTTTAGAGCATTTTTCTCTACAGAGCCTAGTTTAGCGTGAAAGCGTGATTTTCCGTATTTTTAAGCCAAACTGAGTTCGATTGTCATTTTGCGTCATTCACTCATGATTAAAATAAGGTTATGTTTTTGAGGTTAGTTTTTGTTCATTTCTAATGTTTTAATACTAATGTTAGGTTTATTGTTAATTATTTGCATTGGCAAGAGAAAGTTGTGTGAGTGTTTCACACCAGATTTTTCATTTTTATATAGTAATCAAAAATAACAATAAAAGAATAAAACACTACGTTAAAAAACTCATAAATTACACAATATAACACATATCCAAAAACACAGTTTGACTGAATGATCGTTCCGAATGTGTCAGTCACAAGACACATATCCTACAAAACGCACGTGGGCCGTAACCAGCCAATGTTGTTTATAAACTACACACAGTTCTCGCTCAATAAAAAAATATGTACAAAAGTAAAAGTAATTACAAAAACATTTTTATGTACAAAAATAATTAACGAATTCAATGAATATTTTTATTTACGAAAATATGCAACAAGAAATTCACACAAATTCAATAAAAACATGAAATGTTACCGAATACCTCTAACTGTAACGAGGTTTTAATAAATAAACTCGTATTACATTATATTAGAAGAATAAAACAACGCTTTCTACTGGACAAAACGTGAAATAAAAGTGTGTACCTTGTAAACAACATCGGAAAGTAAAGGTACGGCGCTTAAATTTTGTTGTTTTTGAACTACAAACGTATGTTGTTTTTAAACAACAACGGTTGAGAAACGGTTAAAGCCGTAATCTTAAAAAAAAACAACGTTTTTACGTAAAAACAGCCTCACCAAGAATTTAAGCAAACATAAAGTCTACCCTATCTTGTAGAGAATAAAAAATTGAGTAAACCAGGCGATTTTATAAAAAATCGTAGGACCAGTTTTTGAGAAAATCGCAAAAAAGTGAAAAATTACACGAATAAACTACTACTTCCGGTTGACCGATTTTGATGAAAATGTTCGTGTCGGGTTCGATACTGGTATGTAACTTAAGTTTCAAGTACGTACAATGTTTCGTTCTTGAGATATTTTGCACAAACACACACACACACACACACACACACACACACACACATACACACACACACACACACACACACACAGAGAGAGAGACCAATCGCTAAAAACATGTTTGTGTGGGTTGAGGGTGTCTGTTTAGGTGTAATTTGGTGGGTGAAGAGTGTATTTGTTGTGATCGACATGAAAACAATACTTTCCTTCCTATATATTCATATAGGCAAGAGAAAGTAAAAAGTGGTTAGGGGTGTACTCTGATGGTTGGGGTTCAATTAACCCTATGTATCGATACAAGACTACTTCAATTACACGTCATACATAATTATCATCCTCATCTGATTTTTTGATGGTGTTGCTTATTGTCCTCAATTGAATAGATTGCAACGAATACATATTAGGGACTAAAAAAACAACAATTTCCGTAGAGGTTAGCGGAACTAGCTCTACGCCGGGGTCCCGGATTCAATTTCCGATCAAGTCCGGCATTTTTTCATCACTCATTTTCATATACAGTAAAACCTCACTAATTCGGACTTCTTTAATTCGGAATTCTCGATATTTCGGACTACTCCAAGAAGAGCAGCTTTTTTAATTTTTTTAGAAGTTTTTTAGTTAAAAATTAATAAAGTGCTACTTCAAAAAATAATAGCTTTTAACTGTCTAATAAAAATTGTTTCATCCTGTAATACATTATTGGTTACTCAGTGAAGAAAACGTTCCACAATTTAAGCTAGTGAAGTGAGAAACCACATAGACGAACTTATTGAATTTGCAGACTTCAATCCGGAATTCAATGACTATTATCATACACATTTTTTGCGCTGAAATGCATATTAAAGCCGTAATCTTAAGAAAACAATTTCTTTACGTGAAAACAGCCTCACCGAGAATTTCAAAAACATGGCGCCTACCTTATCTTGTAGAGAATAAAAAATTAAGAAATCCAGGCGGTTTTTAAAAAAAATCGTAAGACCAGTTTTTTAAAATATCGCAAAAAAGTGAAAAATTACACGAATAAACTACTACTTCCGGTTGAACGATTTTGATGACGCACTCTGATATGTG